>JBAMAX010003283.1:0-124900 GCA_037043745.1 Chymomyza amoena
ACTTTCCGATGTGGATGTTGATTCGCGTAATGCCAAATATCAAAAGAACGCTAAGCGTATTCTATTGGATGACATTACTTGGGCAGAACACCTGCAAAACTATGGGCCTGTTATGACGCGTCTACATGGTCAAGAAAATACACAATTGGCTGAAATTATAAGAATCAAAACAAAAGGTGCGCTTGAATGGTTTTCGTAATTAAATTTATTTATTCAACTTGCTATATATATAGGCGTATGGTTAATAAATGTGCCCATTGAGAATCCCGAACTGGCCACATTTGAGCATCATTCAGATGTTTCGGAGATTGAAAAATGTGAGGCCCAAGCGGTCGACACGTGGACCTGGTGGAACTACTTACGTTTTGGTGTTAATCATAGTTCCCATGTAAAAGTTGTGTTAGACTTTAATGGTTCTAAACTTCCTGATCTCGAATGTGTGCGCCGCTGGCTAGGCGAACCCATTGAAGCTATTATGATACCATCCACGTTATTTATATTAAACGAGAGAAATAAGTACGTTTTGAAAAAAGAGTGGCGTGCCGTTGTTGGTCATTTTTTGAATGTTCGCGCGAATGTTATCATATCAGCTAATCCCACGGACAGCGCCGTGTCGCAGTATGCAGACGATATAAAAACTTTGTATGACAAAATTTTTAAGAAACATTTTCTGGACTCGTAAGTGCTTTTATATTGAAATTATCCGCATAATCTAGAACGCTTTAGTTTTTAGCTACGATAACGAGCCGCGAGATCCTCTTCAGCCACTCGCTTATAGCTTGGATACCAATAATTACGAAGTGTTTGAATCCGATCCTGCTAAATATAAGGCTTATCAGACAGCCATACAACAGGCGCTACTTGATCGTGTAACTGATGCAGAAGCTGATACCAAATTGGTAAGATTTTTAGCTTTGTTTGGAGAGTTACTTTGGATCTATATGGCAACTTAATTTCAGACGGTTGTCATGGTATTAGGTGGTGCACGTGGATCTCTGGCCAGTGCCGTTTTTAAGGCAGCTGCTTTGGCGAAACGCAAAGTGCGTCTATACATTATTGAGCAGAACCCCTGCGGCATAAACACGCTTACCAGCATGGTAAAGACTCTGTGGGCTAACAAGGGTAAGTAGTTTAATATTGTTGAATCATTTGTTTTGCATTTTCATGATTGATTTTGTTTTACTTATGGTCCTTTAGATTTGAAGCTAATTTCGAAAGACATGCTCGAGTTTTCACCACCTGAATTAGCTGATATGATTATTTTCGAGTGGCTAGGCTCCTTCGGTGACAAAGAACTTTCACCGAAATGTCTTGACTGCACTGCAAAGCTGCTTAAGTCCGATGGAATCAGCATACCGTGCGAATCAAGCTCATTCATTAATCCAGTAATGTCTGCGGGGATTCATAATAAAGTTTCCGAAATGAATATGCCAGTTAGACTACTAAAAAAATATTATCATGTAGACGAGCCACAGGCTCTCTTTAAATTTACGCATCCAGTTGTAGACAATTCGCGCTACAAAGAGCTGTCATTCAAGGTTAAAGCCAATTGTGTAATTCATGGCATAGGTGCTTATTTCGAAACAGTTCTCTACAATGATATTAAGCTCAGCATAAACCCATTGACACACACAGAAGGTATGATCTCGTGTGTTCCTCTGTTTTTTCCTCTTGTAAGTATTTAAAATATGCACTAATTGGCTTATCTTGTTTAATAATATTTTGCTTACAGTATCCGTGCAATGTCAAAACTGGCGATACAATATCTATTAAGATCTGGCGCCGCGTTGATGGAGAAAAGCTATGGTACGAATGGCAACTTTATCAGCCTTTACTTGGACCTGTGCACAATGTTGCTGGAGTGGGCTACGACATGGCCCTGTAATTAACAATTTTAACCAAAGAACTACATCTATATTGTTTGTCATATTAAAGAAAGCGGTTTTCAATTTAATGGCCCACTGTGCGTTGGCATGACGTCTGTTGGTCCTTAGAAATTTTGCCTGTCAATTTGTTTGCATGAGCGTGTTTGTAGTTATCAACTAGGAATCTCTGTTAATAACTGCTCAAAGAGAACAGTTTTACCTACATCTTTTAGCCGAATCCTAACGGCGGTGTCTTCAATTAATACAGATTTTTTGGGCAAATTTCGTGTTTGATCTAGCGATGCCAGTGCTAGGCAAGTGACCCAGTGCGTTGCAAAACGAGAAATCTACCGATGGCCACACAGTTTTTTAGCTCTAATGGCAGAATAAATTCATCGTTCGAGCTGAGATTTCCATTACTAGAAATATGATCTTGAACTGATGCGCAGTGCGTGTGATCTAAAATTCTTGGGTCTTACTCCAAGACGCAGCTGTAATGCAACTACAATAAGGGGTCTCTATTGTTTGGAAAGCCTTACATTAACATAAGCGGCTATTTAAATGACTTGATCGGATTGAAGGCCACACAAATTTACATGTTTGTTATAAGACGCCACGAATTCTTTTGTCGCATCAACCAATCTATTTATTGCTTTTGGTACTGTAGCTTCTTGCTCATTAATCTTCTCACAACTTAAGGTGTTTGCAAATAAATAATCCTTTTGCAAGCGAAATCAATAGGCGGTAACACCATCTTGATTTAGTTACAACATTTGTAGTAAAACCCCGAAGCATGATTTTGTTATTAAAATATTTTACTCCACTTGGGAATAAATTGCATTTATGAATTAGCGTGAAGGCCTTCTAGGCTAGTATTTTGGTTATAGTCCAAGCATTACAGTACAGCATGTTTAGCGGGCTGCTTTTTTAACATTTGACCGAATCTTTTAATCAAAGACCAAATTTGAAACACCATTTGCCTATTAGCTGCGAGTATTACAAATGTAATCTGGCAGCTGATACTGAATCCTGTTGACGTTTGGCAAAGCTGTTTTTGTATATTTGACAGAACTTTTACGTGACTACATGAACTCCTTGGGTTACGTTCTTCGGTAAATAGACCTGCTCTTTATACAATGTATCTCAATCCTCACGACTTTCCATTTAAGCTGCAATAGGGTGTTATTGATTAGTTTTTAATACATTTATATTGTGGAAAACATACATGTGTTTATTGCTCTTGGGCATCATTGGGCGGAATGCTTTTTTAATTTTTGGCATTATTTATTTGTGAAAGAAGCAGTCTGAAACTACATACATATATTCGTAGCCAGTACATCAAAATCTTCACGTCTTTTCATCTAAGCAGCAAGAGTGTAACAGTCATCAGTTTTTTATACATTTTGTTAAAATGTACCTCATCTATAAATCTTTAGCACCGTAGGATGGATGGCTTTTGAGTTATTCGTGGGAATTGTCTTGACAAAGATCCAATTTGATATTGCGCACTCTTTAGTAACCCTTAGCTAGGGCAGGTTACTTATTTGACCATGTAACACTCTTTCGGTAAACCTTCTTTTAGCCCAACGGATAATGATCCAACGATATCGAATAAATACATCATCATTGAGAAATAATTAAAATTGCGCAAAACAATATACACAAGACGTTTGTGGCTGTTATCGATTTCAGTTCGATAATAACTTATTGCATCATGTGCATAATTGGCATAATTGAACTAGTTCCGTCAACTTGTCGCATTCATTCAAAGTATAACGCGCCGTGTATACACGTTTTCCACTTGCTCATTGTTTATACATAAAAAAATATAGATTTGGATAATCATGCCGTTCTACATATGTTTGCACCAAGAAGGCATTATTGGCATGGGTGCATTTTTACGGAGTTCTATTTCCAAAAATTATTCTATGATTGCTACTTCAATAAACGCGAATATGCAGCCTTTTGAAAGATATGAAACGGACCCAATATATCCCGCCACCTGTATTAACCCATTTAACTGGAGCAACAAAGTAATTTTGATACTTTCCGATGTGGATGTTGATTCGCGTAATGCCAAATATCAAAAGAACGCTAAGCGTATTCTATTGGATGACATTACTTGGGCAGAACACCTGCAAAACTATGGGCCTGTTATGACGCGTCTACATGGTCAAGAAAATACACAATTGGCTGAAATTATAAGAATCAAAACAAAAGGTGCGCTTGAATGGTTTTCGTAATTAAATTTATTAATTCAACTTGCTATATATATAGGCGTATGGTTAATAAATGTGCCCATTGAGAATCCCGAACTGGCCACATTTGAGCATCATTCAGATGTTTCGGAGATTGAAAAATGTGAGGCCCAAGCGGTCGACACGTGGACCTGGTGGAACAGCTTACGTTTTGGTGTTAATCATAGTTCCCATGTAAAAGTTGTGTTAGACTTTAATGGTTCTAAACTTCCTAATCTCGAATGTGTGCGCCGCTGGCTGGGCGAACCCATTGAAGCTATTATGATACCATCCACGTTATTTATATTAAACGAGAGAAATAAGTACGTTTTGAAAAAAGAGTGGCGTGCCGTTGTTGGTCATTTTTTGAATGTTCGCGCGAATGTTATCATATCAGCTAATCCCACGGACAGCGCCGTGTCGCAGTATGCAGACGATATAAAAACTTTGTATGACAAAATTTGTAAGAAACATTTAATAGACGCGTAAGTGCTTTTATATTGAAATAATCCGCATAATCTAGAACGCTTTAGTTTTTAGCTACGAAAACGTGCCGCGACATCCACTTCTACCACTCGCTTATGACTTGGATACCCTTAGCTACGAAGTGTTTGAAACCGATCCTGTTAAATATAAGGCTTATCAGACAGCTATACAACAGGCGCTGCTTGATCGTGTATCTGATGCAGAAGCTGATACCAAGTTGGTAAGATTTTAAGCTTCGTTTAGAGAGTTACTTTGGATCTATATGGCAATTTGGTTTCAGACGGTTGTCATGGTACTAGGTGGCGGACGTGGACCGCTGGCCAGTGCCGTTTTTAATGCAGCTGCTTTGACGAAACGCAAAGTGCGCCTATACATTATAGAAAAGAATCCCTGCGCCATAAAGACGCTTACCAGCATGGTAAAGACTCTGTGGGCTGACAAGGGTAAGTAGTTTAATATGTTGTGTCAGTTGTTTTGCATTTTCATGATTGATTATTTTAACTTATGGTCCTTTAGATGTGAAGCTAATTTCGAAAGATATGCGCAACTTTTTGCCACCCGAATTAGCTGATATGACTGTCTCCGGGTTGCTAGGCTCGTTCGGTGACAATGAGCTTTCACCGGAATGTCTTGACTGCACTACAAAGTTGCTCAAGCCCGATGGCATCAGCATACCGTGCGAAATAAGCTCGTTCATTAATCCCCTAATGTCTGCGGTGATTCACAATAAAGTTTCCGAACTGGATGAGTCAGCCTTCAACCGCGGCTACGTAACACTACTAAAGAGCATATATCATATAGACGATCCACAGACACTCTTTAAATTTACGCATCCCAACCTGGATGCAGTTATAGACAATTCGCGCTACAAAGAGCTATCATTCAAGGTTCAATCCAACTGTGTAATTCACGGCATAGCTGGTTACTTCGAAGCAGTGCTCTACAATGATATAAAGCTTAGCATACACCCATTCACACACACACAAGGCATGGTCTCGTGGTGTCCTTTGTACTTTCCTCTTGTAAGTATGATATGTCATAATTGACTTGACTTATTTCAAATAAATGTTTTGCTTGCAGGATCCGTGCACTGTCAAACCGGGGGATACCATATCTATTAAGTTCTGGCGCCGCGTTGATACCGAAAAGGTCTGGTACGAATGGCAACTTTCACAGCCTACTATTGGACATGTGCACAATGTTGCTGGAGTGGGCTACAGCATGAAGCAATAGTTGGCACTTTTAAGATACCTTTATTTTTTCACAAATGTATGTACAAGACTGCAACAAACAGTATTCAATATTTTTTTGCCACTACAAAATTTGGTGATATGCACCTAAAACATGTAATAGCTACCTGATGCGTTGAAAAATCGTCAAAAATTTAAATCTATACTCATATTAAAGAAAGTGTTTATGATTAATTTTATAGCGCTTTTTAATTTAATGGCCCACTGTGCGTTGGCATCACACATTTTGTCTGTTGCTTTGTGCGCTTCCCTTATTTGTTTTTGCCTTTTTGTTTTGTATTTTGCTTTCAAGCGCACAGTGGCTAAGTAAAATTAAGTTAAGATGTATTTTGCGTTGTTTTATGTTTTTAGCTCTAATGTTGGCAAAAATTGATCGATGGAAAATGCTTTTTATTTCCTTGCTCGAAGTCTATACAACAAGCTGTACGCCAGAGTATATGCATATGTATGTATATAGTATGTATGTATATATTTATGTACATATGCATGTACATATGTACATACATATATTGATAGTCGTTGACGCTGGGCAGGCTTGGCTGTTTTTTTCACTTATAAAAAGTCTTTCGGACAAGAATTTTACTACAAAATATAAAAGAAATCATAATAGTTTGTTATAACAATATTATTTTAATAGTTTATTGTGTTTTATGTAATAAGCTTTAAACAGTTAAAGGCATTTTACAAACAAATTGTAAATAACTTGGCGTGGCACAATTACCCTAAAATGGGGTATTATTTTTTTTTTTCTATACGATAAATGCTGTTGTTGTTGTTGCTCAAAGGTCACGTTTACTTACATAATCGCAGTGTTAAACGTGAGGCCATTTTTCTTTTGGGCAGAACGATTGGGTCATGTAAAGCCCTCAAGGTTATTGTTGTTGCTGTTAATTACACAATATCTAAAACCAACTAGTGGTGTTTAAAAAACTCACGTGCAGTACAAATGAAGTTTGAAGTTCAACGTTTTTTTGTACCATTACGCTATTTTTATTATTATTTATTTATTTTAAAGATAATAGGATCCTTTAATCTTTTTCTGCTTTTCGTGCTATTTTTCAATCCCAGGACTGGCATCCAACAGATGCACAGCCACAACAACAACGGGACGCAATGCCAAATTGTGTCGCGGCTCTGCAGTCCTTGTAGATTTAGACTGCAAACTACAAGGCTAATGCAGGAAGTGTGGGAAGACAGCGGCCAAAGAGCTACTGGAGCACCTCATCTGCCACTACCCCGTCTTATGCACATCAAGACTCTAATATCTAGGAAAACCCTGGCTTGCCTCACTGGAAGAGGGCACAGGCGACAGGACACCTCAAAAGCTATTGGCGTTCGTCGAGCATCGCGCATACTCGACCACTTACGTGCATTGTACACCAGCCGCATGCTCCGGTTTCACAGAGGACTATGCAGTCTATGTGCCACTCGCCCCAGGTGACTCAACCTGTGTAACCTCATATAGCCCACCTTTGTGCATATAATTTCTTTGGAATGGGAACATCCTCATGTCACTCATCGCAGCTGCAATATCGAAGCGTTGTAGATTTAGCCAAACTTATTAGAATTTTAATAAAAACAAAAGGTCACGAAGAGTTCATAGAACTTAAGCTGAACAACTTAGATCACAAGAAAAATGACCAAGTCGTGTTCCAAGTCTCCAATAACTGAAATATCTTAATCCATCTCTAGCATAAGTTCATAAAACTTGTCTAGCCCACAGCTCCAATCGATGACGATGTACAATTATGATAATGTGTTATGCGCTCGATAAAGGTGATGATGATCATCGTGATGACGATGGGTTTTAATGTTGATAGGCGTGAGCTAAACATGTGGAGTGAAAGTGAAGCATGCACAGACAGACCAGACCCATGGGCCAGTCAATGACCCTAAGAATGTCAGCTGGCATGATATAAAAAATACGCTCTATAGACGGTGCTCAATGCAATGTATGTAACAGACAGAAGAAGGCGTGGCAAATCATAAATAAACGCCATATAAAATAAATCTCAGTTGCGCAGCTTTGTAAGCAAACAGTGCTGGCTTTTTTTTTGTGAATTGACATCTAGATGGCGCTAGCAATAACATCTTCACGATGTCTAGAGAATCGAGAGAAGGGTTCAATTCCCAGACGTGTGCATATAATTTTTACTTTTTGCGAGTTCTGTTTTATATACCTAAACACATGCAGATAATAATTTGTCTTATATTGTAATAGTACCGAGTTTCTTTTCGATTTTTTCGAGTCGTTTTCACTTGTCAGCTGAGTCATTTGTTGTTGGTGTCGTGAGTATTTTTGTTGATGGCCACGCGTTAACCTCGATCCAAATTCAATTGCAAATTCTAAATAGCTGTCGTTGGCGGCACTTGCCACTTACTCCAACCGACGCGACGCTTGCAACTTGCATATGCAAAGCACGCAGCAAAAAGTTGCTGCTAGAGATGTGCACGTGACGATAGTTAGTTGGTGGTGTGCTTGATATTTCCTACAATCGTAATTTAATAAAAAAATAGGGCTGTTAGTGCAATAAAAAAATTATTTTAGTAAAGCTAACATAGTAGTAAGATTTATTTAAAAGTTTGGAACACTTTATGGCACTAACTTGGGAGTACGTCATGAGGATCTGGGCTCTGGCTGTTCGTTCAGAACGAGCACATAAGTAGATCCTGAAAAATAAGGTCAGGCGAATTTGTTTTTTTTATGTTACTTCTGTACGTACTTATTTCACACATCTCAATATTAATTTAAAACGTGGCTTAAATGCATGGCCCAAAACAAGTGGGGAGACCTTGATTAATGGCTTGAAACATTTGCATTGCATGCTGATGGTCAATAACTGGTAGCTATATGCAGCAGATAAGAGCTGCGAGAGAAAACTAAAGGGAGAGCAAAAAAAAAAAAAAAAAAAAAAATCGACAGCTTTGATCTGTGGCTGTCAGGGCCGGATTAAAGCATGAATACCATCTATTTAGACCGCCAATGGGCTTAAATTGTTGGGAAGTCGAAAGAAATGAATAAGTTTTGTCTTGAGAAATGCTGGTAGAAGAATCTCATATAATGTCAGGATTTTTTAAGCCCGTAAGAGAAGGGGCGGCTTGGACATCCGTAGTTTTGTATCTCGAGAGATAAGTTGATTGAAAGCTAAAGGGACCTATCCTCAGCATTTGAGGCTGACGTGACCTTGTGGATCTAAGCAAATATTTTGTTTTCGTTTCATTTATCTGCAGTCCAAATTCATGGATTGATACAAATTCGTTCTTGAGTTCTTGAAAATCGCAATATCATCCGCATATGCACAGACTTGCGATGATTTCTGGAGAAGTGTTTCGCCTAAAGAAGTAAATCTCTTATAGCGAAGTGTAACATCAAGTTAAATATAACTGTGGACAGAGCATCTCTGTGTTTAACTCCCGTAAGGCCCGGTAAAAGCCTCTGCCTCTGGACTGCCACAAATTAAGTCCAGCCCTGTCTTTTGTTTGGTAGCAGCTGCTGAATTTTCTCTCTGAGCATTTTTTGAAATTTATTTTGGAAATTTAGTTTTGGTCTTGTTAACAATCATAATTAGCATTTAGTCTTGGGTGTGTGTGCAGAGTGCCGCACAAGTTTTGGCTCCATATGGAAAAAGTTTCCACTCAATTTAGTTTTTTGGTTAATTTTCCCCCGCTGAGCAAGTGAAAAGCGTCAAAAAAGTTGCTTCATGTTTGGTTTTGTTTTTTTTATCTGAACTGTAACAAAAGTAGAAGTAGAAACTAGACACACATGGAAATTACCATCCACAACTTAAACTATTTATATATGCATAAACTTTACATATGGATGTATTTATAAGATTGGTATTTAGGCGGTTTGGCAGCTTTGCTTTAAGTACAAGTTTCGCCGGGCGAAAGTTCTAGTCAAGAAACTATCGTAATGAAGCGAAAATGTTTTATTTGGGAATTATTTATTGCAAAAGTGGTAATTGTGGTTAGTATTTTTTTTTTGGTATATTCAAGGGTTTTTTGTTTATAAACCTAATTTTTAATTTCAATTATTGTGGGTTTTACTTTCTTACATTCTTTGTTTATATTTCGAAATTTAAAAGATCATGAGTCTAGGTATTTATTTCAGCCATTTATTACGATCCCAGCAACAAACAGATAGCCCAACTAAGAATGTTAGTCTGCTGAGGGCCATATAGGCTGCTGCTACTATGGTGGCCATTTCAACCGGTTATCGGTCTTGGCCGCGGAAAATATCCTACGCCAACGGTTTCTGTCTTGTACTTGGTGGCGTCAATTGCCAATCCCCAGGCTACGAAGATCCGCCGTTGTCTGATCTTCCCAATGCCGACCTTCTAGTGATCTCCGTTCAAATACCTTTTTGGCTGGAGCATTATCATCCATTTAGCGCAGACGTTGTAGCTATATGCGCCGAACTAGATCAGTGTCGCCGTAAAGCTCATACAGCTTTTTTTTCTGAAGAGATCATGAGTCTAGGTATTAATTTCAGGCATTTATTACGATTCCAGCAACAAACAGATTACCCAGATAACCCAACAGATAAGAATGTTAGTCTGCTGAGGGCCATATAGGCCTCTACTACTACTACTACTACTATGGCCATTCCAACCGGTTATCGGTCTTGGCCGCGGAAAATATTCTCCGCCAACGGTTTCTGTCTTATACTTGGTGGCGTCAATTGCCAATCTCCCGGCTACGAAGATCCTCCGTTGCCTGATCTTCCCGACGACGACCTTCCAATGATCTTTGCTCGAATATTGTATGCGCCGAACTATATTAGTGTCGCCGTAAAGCTCATACAGCTCGTGGTTTATTTGAATACGGAAGTCACTAACCATACTTATCGATCCAAAAATACGTCGGAGGATTTTTCTCTCGAAAGCTCCGAAAATCGCCTTATCGGATGATGATATGTCCATGCTTCAGCGCCGTAAAGAAGCATGCGTACGATGAGGGATTTGTAAAGGGCTAGTTTCGTCTGTCGAGAGAGGATTTTACTCCTAAATTCTTAACTTAGCCCAAAGTAACACCGGCTCGCAAGATTAGTCCGTCGACGTATTTCCATGCTGACGTAATTCTGACCCTGCCAATAATGTCGATGTTCTCGGCAACAGCAGCATTGCACTCTTAAAAAAAGTGTCTGACCTGTTGACATCAGCCCGTCGCAGGATACCTTCCAGTAGTAAATTGAAAAAGTCGCAGGATAGTGTATCACCCCGCCTGAAACCTCGTTTGGTATCAAACGGTTCGAAGAGGTCCTTTCTTATCAAGACGGAACTGCAGGAGTTACTCAACGTCATCATGCAACGCCGAACTGGCTTCGCAGGGATACCAAACTCAGACATGGCTACGACAAACTTCATTCTATCAGGCGTGTCAAAAGCAGCTTTGAAGTCAACGAAGCGGGGATGTGTGTCAATTTGCTTACCACGATTCTTCTCCAGAATTGGACGCTATAGGAATATCTGGTCTATCGTAGACCTACCAGGCCTGAAATCACACTGATAAGGTGCAATCAGTTCTTTCATGTAGGGCTTTAGGTTCTTGCACATTACGTGTGCCAGGAACTTGTATGCAACGTACCAAATGCAGATCCTGCGATAGTTGGCGCAGATTGCGGCATCACCTTTTTTATGGATAGGGCAGAGTACGCTAAGACTCCAATCAATAGGCATGCTTTCTTCCGACCTTATCTTGCACAAGAGCTGATACATGCTCCTGATCATCTCTTCTCTTCTTCTTCAATCCTCATTTTGCTGTTAGGCTTCAGGGTAGCCTCGGGATATCCATATTCTTCAATTAGGTTGGTCCCGGCTCTCTCTTCTCATCTCTGCCAGGGTTCTGCCCCTCATCACTCCCACATCTTGGATGCGATTTTCCCAAGTTTTTCGAGGTCTTCCTCTCGGTGCATTGCCTTCCGTTTTCATTTCCAGCACCTGTTTGGCTTTTCTTGACTCGTCCATCCGATGTAGATGTCTCTCCTCGATTTCTTGTATAATCGACTTCTTCTGCCTTAGTTCTCTCTTCTTACTTAAAGGCCACTACGCAGACTCCAAAAAAGTCGTAAAGGAAAAAATTGTTTCTTCTTTTGTAGAGTGCTGCCCATAGGCGGGTAGTTGATAGGTAGATGGCTAATAATAGATGACTTCTTAAAAATAGAATATTAAAACAAAAATATTTCGTTTAGCCACTAATTTTATATCCTCCAGACAGCGCTGGAATACATAATACATAGCCCATAACCTGGGGATAACCAGAACGCTTTCAAAAATACCTCTGTAGTCAAATTATGATAAGCTGTTCAGATGTTACATGGGAACAGATGTACATAACCATAGTAATGTATGTATCCCTAAAGTTTAATTACGTTCGGTAAGTAATTGGTATCGGAGACGTCTGGGACACATAGTATACAATAGTTATGTATCCCTAAAGGTTAGTTAGGTTAGGTTAGGAATACCCTAAAGATACCAAAGAATGATCAGGAGATCAAGTCGCTAGAGATATGTTCCAAAGATCATAAATCATAATATTTTCATGCTTGTTATCTTTTTATTGCGTTAACGAAAATAGAAACTGGCAATAACACAATGTTTCTAAAATTTCGCTACATCTTTTTGTCATGGGGCTCGGCTGGCACATCGGATCGGGCTAATTTTTTTGCTGTTCCACGTACTTCTTCATCTTGAGCAGCATTGCGCTTAACAGTGTTCTTAAAATCAAACGAGAATCCAGTAAATAAATTCCATATCTTGGAAGCATCAAGCCAATTTTTCTTGGGCTCTGGCATCGGCATCTTTCCGATAGTAGTCTGATACTTGAGTTGCTTTTGATACTCCTGTCTCTTATCATTCAAATACTCCGCCACTTTGTTGTTACACTTGATAATGCCACGAGTTGTGGCACCCAAAGTCAGAGGATTAGTCTGCACATAATTTTGCAAGCCACGGTTTAAAATGAGGGTTAACATCTTGTTAGCTCTGTCTCGTTTAAAATAGCGCTTTTGATTTTATAGAAAAACAAAAATTTTTTTTAGAAAATAAATATTATTTTTCACTTATTTAAATTTGAACTAACCTTCTAACCTCGACCAATTTTAAAATAGAAATGAGAAAAAGTTATTGACTGTCAGCAAAGCTGTTTATTTGAAGTTGTGATTGAAGAGACAAGGCCTACTTTTTGGAATGAAAAGCTATTAAGTAGGCGTGTCATATTCTCGAACAGTAATTGAGCTAAGTCCGTCACGAGATTTTGGAGACCTCAAGAGCTAGAGACTGCACAAGTCATCTACACTAATATCACAAAAATTTATCATTTTTTGCAGGAATCTAGAAAGCGCCATCTTTAATTTGCTATATCGGATGAGTTGGTACGATGTCAAATAAGCATTTTATAGCCAAAACCAATTACTAGGTCCGCTTTGCCCCACCTTATACTATTTATTTTTTGAGAATGTTAAGTTTTGAGCATATATGTCGGGGATAAGGCACAAATTTTGGATTATATGGCCGCTGTAGTCATCGAATGGTAACAAACTCGTCTTATTTCTAAATGTTTAACATTTTATGGAGATAGGTTGATTACCTTAGAGCATTTATCTACACTGTTCACCACCGAAATCACCTCTATAAAATCGTGGCAGCAAGCTCGTCCAGGTCAAAGTGACTGTATTAACTTCTTCACGAACGTCTCCAAGCTCAACCACCATGTTGGGGGGAGTCTACTCTGAGGAACTAAATATTCGACAGTCTTTGCGACTTCCGGACCACTGCCGTGTTTTTCAAGCAGCGGTTTGTTATTAGCCTCATTTGGGTGCCAGGACCCGAACATATTACAGGCAACGCAAAAGCAGATGAATTGGCCAGACAGGGCCAGGTACGACGTTTACCCTACTACCGGATAAGGAGGATATTCGAACGCCTATGGTCACTTTCAACAAGGGAGAAATTTGCCTCTCACGCACAAAGGCTGTATAACACACCCCATTGCACAATCAGTCGCCACATATGGCCTAAAGTTGACCCAAAAAGATCCACAAGGTTCTGCGGATTCCAACGGTCGCAGTGTTCGGCAGTTGTCAGAGCGATCAATTGGCACTGGCTTGTCGTAACACATGCGACCAGAATGAAAGTTCCGAGCCATGATTTTTGCAGAAGCTGCAAAGACGAAAAATAGGCTGAATCCGTGGAACACTTCTTCTGTTCCTGTGAGGTTTTTTTAGGAGACGTGGGAACAAGCATCTGGAAAACTACTTCCTTCATAATCTAGCAGAGCTAGCTTCTATATGTCCAAGGAGAGTTGGTAGCTACATCGTGGTAATGGGCTGGGAATCCTTCTAGTGGGACTATCTTAGAAGAAGGGCAATATAGAGATCTAGGGTATCACAACGGGCCGGTTTAGGCCTAACCTAAGTTGATTATTTTAAAAGATATCAGTTTTCTGCCACTGAATAAGCAGAATCGACCGCTGTGCCATGGTAAGATTTTTATATCCTGTACCGTATGGTACAAATTGTATATTTAGTTAGAAGGAGTCTTCCTAAAGATACGTATGATTAGGGAGACTAGAGAAGTCGATATTACCATGTCCGTCCGTCTGTCTGTATAAACGCCTAGACCTCAGAGGTGGTAAGAGCTGGGATAACCAAATTTTCACATTAGATCCCATATTATTCCAGAGCAGACAAGTTTATTTTATTTTTAGTGATATAAGGGTTATATTATGGGAGCTATGGCATAGAGGTGTTTCAGGGAACCTCGAAAAACAAAAAGTTTTAGATGGATAATTAGTTTGTTTATAAGAGATATCGTAACCAAATTTGGCACCCAATAGTTTTTCTAGTTCCCAAGCACTGTACCAAAGTACCCGATTGACTATATCATATAGCTCCTATTTTTTACACAAAATTCGCTGTATTTCATTTGTTTTTGAAGATTGGAAATTTGGCATTCAGAAGTTTTATAATGTACCCAAGCACTGTGCCAAATTTGCTCAGAATCGGTTGACTGTTTTTTTTATGTCTTTTATATAGACATACTTCGTTATGATAGCAAAAATGTTTTTAAATGGCATCTCTAAGATATTTTCAATCAGATTTTGGCCGAAGTTTCTCGTCGGCAACTCCGTAAATGCTATATTTTTAACCCAAAAGTATGATTTTGAAGCTTCTGCTCCGTGGTTTAAAGCCTTACAAGCCTGGAAAACCTGTTTCAGCAGTTAAATACTTCGGATATGGGACCGAATCGAAGTTGATGTAATTTAATATTTTTCTGTGCATATACGTGACCATATAAATCATACGTATGATTCCTGCACATTACATTAATATCAGACTGTACTATGGAGGGTTTTCGGCAGCCGACTCGTTCTGAACATATGAAAAAATTCTATATATATTAATTATATAAAAAATCATTCAAATTAGGTGTTTTCCATTAAATTCAGAATTCTTTGATCCCTTTTTATGAATATTTTGAGCAATTGTACAATGCAGTACATGATCCTTGGCATACCATTGTTATAAGATGGTTTCCGGCCTAAGGGAGCGTATATTAAGATTCGGACCACTTCACTTTTTTACACTACATGCAGTTTAGTAACAATGAGAATTGATTCCGACCTTGTATTTTTGAAATCTATCACGTAATTGGTATCCAATATCGTCATATTTTAGGAAATTCACCTTTTCTTTTGTTTATTGAGTAGATTTCTAAATTTTTTTAAAAGTTTCTGATGTCATATTGAAATAACGAAAATTTTGACCACTCTCAATCTAAATAATAGAATGCTTTTAATCCTTTTCTGCTCTTCGTGCTATTTTTCCGTATCCGCAAGTATTTTTGACTATGCTTATCGAAAAATAATTTTCCTTTTTATATTTTAAATGATTGTTTTTTTATTTTTTAAAAACTTTTGAAACTTTTCTAGCAACATTATGGACTTAGTGGAACTCTTAGAGATCTGCCCCTGCTTATAAGTGAGATATCTAAAAAAAATGAATGCACTTATAATAATTTTCATGAGGAATATGTTGTATTTATGGCGGGCTAATGGATCGTAAAAAGCTTTGAGTAGCGTTATTTCGATATGTTTCAAAAATACCATCAATATTTATTCAAGTTGCTCAATTTTGATCAAACTTCAGACCTACAAAAATTGAACCAGTTTTCTGCTGGCTTTTTTTTTGCGTCACCTTATAAAATTCAGTGCATCATATAAATTTTTGACAAAATTGTTTACCATACGAGGGTGGATTGATAAGTTTCCGGCCTGACCAAGAGATAGCGCCACTAGGCCTACCTTGAGGTGGCGTTCTATAGTACCATCTTTAGATAGCTTGTAGCTATAGTTTCAGCCCGATCGCCATGTTAGTTTAGATTTGAGAGCACACTGAAAAAGACGCCTCTGTGTTTTTCTTGAAAATGGAAAAGCAGGAAAACATTTCTACCGCCAATTTGACGTTGTATAAGCGTAATCCAAGCGAATATTTGCGTCGATTCATAACCGTTGACGAAACTTGGGTCCACCACTACACTTCTGAAACCAAAGAACAGTCTAAACAGTGGATTGACTGATCATCTGATCATCTGGCGAAAAGAAGAATCTTGTTTCATCACGATAACGCACCAGCGCACAAGTCAATCGTTGCGATGGCTAAAATCAACGATCTGAAGTTTGAATTGATACCGCACCCTCCCTACTCTCCAGACCTAGCCCCGAGTGACTATTATCTGTTTCCTAACTTCAAAAAATGGCTTGGCGGTAAGAGATTTGCGGACAATGAATAAGTAATCGAGCTGTAAATGGGTATTTTGAGGAGCTTGACGAATCAGTCTATAGAGATGGCATTACTAGACTAGAACACCGCTATGAGAAATGTATCAGCCTTGGAGGAGATTATGTTGAGAAATAAAAAAAAAATTCTTAAAAACGTTGATTTTCTTGGTCAGGCCGGAAACTTATCAATCCACCCTCGTATCACAGAGCATCTTCAAGTCATTTGCCGCCATTTTTAATATTTTCTGTTCTTCCGGTGCATAAACTTCTTGCAGTCACTGTGCCTTTGCATATGCATTAGAGACGAACCAGCAGCACAAAGCAACAGCACAAAAATTTGCATAATAGAAAACCTTAAAAAATATTTTAAGCATATTTTTTTTTTGGTATATATTCATTTTTTATTTTATGTCTTCTTTTTTTTCTATTTATTTTTTGCATATTTATGGCAGCTGCAGAATCTTGGAATCTTGGCCAACACCAACAACAACAAACATCTCGTAGTAGTTTATCAGCTTCAAGTTGGGCTTCCAATTCGGCTGCGGCTTCCAGTTTCAGTTCGATTTCAACTACACTTTCTATTTCACTTGCGTCGTCTTCTGAATATTTTTGTTGTCTTTGTTGTTGCTGTTTAGTGAATATATCGATAAGTGCTGTTGGCTTTGTTGTCGATTGTCGATTGTCTGTCTATTTGCTGTAGGTTGTTTGTTGTTTGTTTATTTATGCATACTTAATGGGCTTCGTTGTTGTTGATTTTTTACTCCAGCGAGCAGCTTCTTGGGAAAGTCGCGTCGCTTCCAAACTTAATGACTTTTCAGCTCAGCTCCGCTGTTAACCATAAACTTCAACTTCGGATGAATTGGGGCCAGTTCCAACTAGGGGGCGCAGCTGACCTTAGTTGATTAGTGAGATTTAACTAGCAATATACTCGTAGGCAGTTATTTTGAATGAGACGGAACGTTGACCGACATGTCTATGGGCATTTAAAGTCATCTTTCAAGAAATTGCGGATGGAAGGTATTTTTGGGAAAAAATTTGTAAGAGTAGTGCCAATTCTCTTGGAAAAACTATCAGAAATTGCAAAAATTTTGTATTGCACCTATAAGGCAAAAAGTGTTCAAAAATCACTTCGGGACATTATTTCTAACAAAATTGTCTACCAATCTAAGACCAATAAGTCTTCTACCAAATATAAGCAAAGTAACAAATTTATAAATAAATTTTGCCACATAAGGAATCTAGTAAGCGACAGACATTTCGGATTCAAATATAAAAACTCTACGATACGATGCAATCCATGTTGTAATATCAGAGATACAATGGGGACAAAATAATAAAAAAAAATGGCGGACGTAAAGTCGGGCGCGGACGACTTTAGGATACCCTGTACCACTAGCTTGTAATAAAGTCCAATTTCTTCACAAAAAACCAAAAACAGAAGAATTTTTAAGCAAAATTTTTTTTTGACCGATCGTTCCCATGGGAGCTATATGATATAGTCGACCGATTTCAATAAAATTTGACACAGTGCTTAAATACCTTAAAAAAGATATGAATGCCAAATTTATTTCAAATATCTTTACAAACAAACAAAACACATCGAATTTTGTATAAAAAACGTGTTTTTGTACCGTTTTGTCCTATGGGAGCTATATGATCTAGTCAAACGATTTGGATTAAATTAAGTACAGTGCTTAGGAACTATAAAATACTTACGAATGTCGAATTTGGTCCCAATATCTTAACAAACAAACGAAACACAACAAATTTTATTAAAAAATCGATTTTTTGGAAGATCGGACCTATGGAAGCTATATGATATAGTCAACCGATTTTGTTCAAATTTGGCACATTGCTTAAGTGGTCCAAAAAAATTCCAAACGCCAAATCTGGTTACGATATCTTTATTAAAAACGAAATATAGCGAATTTTTGTTTAAAAAGTTATTTTGGCCGATCGGTCCTATGCGAGCTATATGATATAGTCAACCGATTTCGATCAAATTTGGTACAGTGATTGGGAACTATAAAAAACTTTCGAATACCAAATTTGGTTATGATATCTTCATAAACAAACGAATTATTCATCTAAAACGTTTTTTTTTGTCGAGGTCATCTCAAACACCCCTATGGGAGCTATATAATTTATCCCCGATATCAAAAAAATAAAATAAACTTGCCTCCTATGGAATAATATGGGATCTAATGTGAAAGTTTGGTAACTCTAGCTCTTACCATCTCTGAGATCTAGGCGTTCACACGGACAGACGGACATGGTTATATCGACTTCTCTATTCACCCTGATCATATTTTAGGTAACTTTGGGGTGTCTCCGACATCTCCTTCTATATGTTACATACATTTTCGGCTTGCACAAACTTAATATACCCTTGGTACCATACGGTACAGGGTATAAACACTGGAGCCTGCTTAGTCGACTTACAGAAAGCTTTTGACACCGTTTTGATTAAAGGTTTAGTACACAAGCTGAGGAACTATAACTTCCCTACACACAGGGTCATCCTTATTTACAACATCATTGCCAACACCAATAGCTCTAATAAATTTTTATCTTATCTGGAAAAATATAAGATTTTTAGATTAGTCTGCAGCTCGATTCAAACTTGCTCCATTATTAGTCGAATGTTGCGCTTCACGAGTCTGTCTTAACCGAATTCTTTCACGTTCATTGCGATCTTCACGTTCCTGGCTAGTACGATTAGATTGATAACAAATTTTCTTTGTAGCATTTTTTTGGAATAAAATATATCATGCATTGATCGATTAGGTGACGGCATTTCCAATTGTCCTAATGCTTTATTAGCCATCGCCATGCATAAATCTTCTTCCGGCCTGAATTCTATCACTGGAATACGATTTGCTTCACGTACTCAAAACAAAATATCTTCTGATAAATAATCTTGATATTTTATCCACAATTCAGGTCGATTTGATGGAAAACATGTTGCCAAAATAACCGCAAATAGACAACGTATTTGATATGGATGAACAGTAATAGCAGCATCTACTAAAGTTTGATCCCAGTGCAAATCATTTTCCAACAAATTCAATTTTTGACAAGCCTCTCGATACGTTGCACACAATACGCCATTCACTGTTCTCAACGATTGAAACGATGTTGGACCTCGAACATTGATTAACAACAATATCACAAAAACCGAGATTAACAAAAATGCATATATCTCACGAACCAATACATATAAACACATCGCAATAGGCTTAAAACCTCCGTATTGACAACCTCTAACACACGCTAATTTCAGATTTGAAATTCATCGACGCGTTCATGAGAACACCAGTAACATAAGATTAAGTACATTTTCGTTTAAAATTGTTCGCTGTTTTAAAAAGGTAAGAATGCGCGGCAGGTTGCTGAAAGAATATGTGAAGTTTGCGGAGACGATGCTGTAGCTAGAAAAGCTTCAAGAAATGGTTTGCTCACTTTTAATCTGATAATTTTGATTTTACAGATGCATCGCGCTTTGGTCGACCAATTATTGAAAAAGTTGAGCCAGACAGGTACAAAAGGAGCATGGACATTGCTAGGGGACTAGGCAATCATCACCAAACAGCTATCAACTATTTGAAGAAAGCTGGATAAACAAAGAAGATCGATATTTAGATGCCTTATGAATTAGTCAAGTAATCAATAAAGAACCACTGCTAAAAAGAAACGAAATCGAATAATTGATTCTGTTCTCTACTATCAACAATTAACGAGATTAGAGCAAACAATTCAATTAAAACGCTCAAAATTGAGCAACAAAAAAGAGACACACATCTTTGAGGAGCCGTTAGAGCATCCACCATATAGCCCTGACCATGTAAATACCTTCAGATTAGCATTTGTTTCCCTTTCTGCAGAAGTCTCTTAATGGAGTAAATTTAAATTCCGTGGAGGCCTGCAAAACACACTTGGATCAGTTTTCGCTTATGAAATCGAAAGTTCTGTAAATATGGAATTATAGTTTTAGCCCAAAATTGGCATAATTCGTTTGATAAAGTTTGTTTCAAATCTAAAAAAAAAATGTTTCTTTTTGGTCAAATTTGTAACCGATTTTTTTCGAATACCAATATTAATGAAATCTGTTTTTTAAAATGTGTCTCTTGATCTCGTCTTCAGACTAACAACATCCTGTTCGATTTCACATAAACTGCTCCAATTAGCCATGCTCATAAAAAGTTAAAACTACAATTGGCATAAAATGAGAAGTTCATTAATCATCCGGCATTGCTGGTCATATAAACTGACCATATATACCTTATATGTGTAACTATCTACTTTTATTGGTTTGTCATGACCAGGGTCGGATTGAGCGCCAACATTTTTGGGCGCGTTTATTAATTGTTGGGCGGCACTGGGAAGTAGAGTAAATCAAATTTGGAGGTATTTAAAAGTTATTTTGAAGTGACTGCAGTTCTGAGGTCTATGGGTCCCAGGACATAGGGACATCGAGGTTTACCTGGCTAGACAAGGAATTACCAGCATCCTCCTTCAGGACTAGAAGGGCCTGGGTATAACCATGGCCAGCTGCAAGCTGAAAATACGAAATTCCTTCGCTCCTGCAGGAAAAGAACTAAGGAACTTTGCTGTTTGAATAGAGCCCAGGGCTCAACTGTCCGTTGATCTGTGCTACCACAGGACACTGGCTGTTGGGAAATCACGCATCCAGGCTGAAAGCCCCCTGCCATGATTTCTGTAGAAGCTGTGGCAATGAGAAGAAGCTGTAGACAGTGGATCACTTTTTCTGTCACTGCCCAGGGCTGGGCAGGAAAAGATTCCATTTCCTTACAGTCACACTTTCATGCCGAATTATCTCAGCTCTTCGAACAGAGTCCAAAATGCCTCTAAAGGTTTATTCAGGTTGCCGGATGGTTGCCTCACCTCATTAGGTGACCTCTTGAGTGGAGAAGAGTGGTGAATGGCCCACCGTAGCGGAATCACAACGCGCCTATCCTTGGCCTTAGTGAGTTGGGTCGTCACACCAACTGCCGCCCTAACCCAACCTTCCCAAAAACAATGCTGAACACTGGCTGGTGCTTTTTTTGGATACCTTTTCGAATAGGTCTTAGTGAAGCATATAATAAAGTACTATATATAAGGAAAGTTGCTATTAACCACTTTAACCATGTCACATAGATCATATTTTCGGGTTCGAACCTCCAGCTGTTCCACTTGGATCCGCACCTGGTCCTCCTCCGTCTAGGTTGGCTCGTTTGTCAATGCAAGCTAATTACGCACATGGCTCACGGCAGCTGACAATTGGGATTTGGGAATGGGGATGGGGGAATTGTAGGCACAGGTTGGACTGTAACAAATTGCGCATACGCCTTGTTGGTTGCCGTGTCCACCAAAACTAACCACAAAGAGCGCTACAGGCATTATTTTTTTCGTTAATGCGCACCTCTCACACACAGTGCCTCAAAATTGTTTATGCACATAAATATTTGTAAGTCTACGTGAGCGTATGTGTGCTCATGTGTGTGTGTGTGTGTGCGCAAGAAATTTATGAAAGAATCCAATGAAGAGTGAAAGCAGTTGGTAAAAAGTGTAAGTCCCAATACCGGCTACAGCCAAAAACAAAAAAGAGTCAAAGAGAGAAAGATAATTCCGTTGGGCTGGCGGAAACCGAATTTTGCATGCTCTTAAAATGTGATTTTTTTTCTTAAGCGTGCAGCTAAAGTTTTAAGATGTCATTATGTTGGGCAATTTGTGTGAATTGGGAAATTTGCTGGTTAACCGAAATATTAGGAATTAAAATGTTACATTGTCAACAATTACTATACTGAAGAAAAATATGAAATTTATATTCGGCGAAAACGAAAAAAAGACCAAAACGAAGAATTGTATATTGTAAATCGTATTTGCGTGCTCCCAAATACGAATTTTTCCCTTGCTCATTGGGTTTATTTAGAAAAAACAAATTCATATACGGATATAAAAGAGTAGCCTCCAAAATAGTTTGTCTACAGATTTTATCCGAAACACTTTTAAATTGAAGATCTTTTTAATCATTAGGTTTTTGAATGAAAAACAATTTTTCGGATTTTTGGGACCCCAAAATCTTGCGAATACACATTTGGATAGAGAAAAATGAGCGTTTTGATCTAAATTGAATAAAGAAGACTACACGGAGGTTGGCGAAGCTCCCTAGTTAAAAATATTTTCCAATAACTATATAACTTTGGCATAAATATAATTAAAAAATTGCAAAAGAATTATTAAAAAAATTTCTTATGTATAAAATGCGTACTCTTTTCAAAATTTGGAATATATTTTGGTTTTCAAATCACATAAAATATTAGTTTTGGTAAAATTGGGAGCAACAAACAGTCGGTGTCAAAAAAATCCGAATAAAATGTACGAATTCGTCTTTCAGAATAAAAAAATTAACCTTCGTAAAAAGTGTTTTTAGGGTAATTTTGGATGAAGAGACACAAAAATGGCAACCCTTTCTTTTCTTCGAGATTTTTTCGGAAAACAGGTTTTTGGGCACTTGATTTAGCTATTTGTTATTTTCTCGTGAAAAAAATGTTGTATCACCTTTTTACGAAGGTTCGTTAGATGAACCTTAAATTTAGAAACTTTCCGGAATAAAAGTTATTTAAAAAATTTTTTTTTTATATTTTTTAAAAAAGGATCCATTTTGAAGCAAACTCTCCCCACCATAATGCTATAAATTTAGATGTTATTTGATCAGAACTATTATTATGAGTTCGCTGTCAAAGAATTAGGATTATATTTGACTGTATTTTACTAAACTCCTCCAAACAAATATAGTTTTTTATGAAATGACGTTCCTGATTATTTTTTAAAAGGGGAAATTGTATAAAAATCAGGGACCGTAATTCTTATAATATTTAAAATAAAAATGTAACCTCCATTAGTATTTTTTATTTTATTAAAATTGAAAAATATTTTTTACAAGAGTGTCTAGTGTCCTTAAGTCTTAAAATAAATGGTCACTAGTGCTTCTTCTGTAACCAATAGACAAAAATATTGCAAACAAGTCTTTCGTTAGTCCCACAACTTTATATTCTTTTGCAGATTTTACTCTCAATAGGCTTTACTTTTAGAATCAAGATATATAACTGAGAGCATCTACAATTCCAAACAAATTCTTAATACTTCAAAATAATTTATCGGCATCCGCAACGTCGTTAATTTTCAACAGGAAATCTGAGATCAGTGAAACTGCTTGATCATCTCGAATTTGGTTCATTTCTAACGCTTTTACGATTCTTCTTAAACATTTTAAAAATATTTTAGTTTTTGATAAGGCTTGAGATCAGTAAATCTGAGTGATCATCTAGAATTGGTTCATCTCTAACGCTTTACGATTCTTCTTAAGCATTTTGGAAATATTTTTGTTTTTGATAAGACTTGAGATCAGTGAATTTGCTTGATCATCTCGAATTTGGTTTATCTCTAACGTTCTAACGATTCTTCTTAAACATTTTAGAAACATGTTAGTTTTTGATAAGGTAAATCTGTTTGATTATCTCGAATTTGGTTCATCTCTATCGCTTTTACGATTCTTCTTAAACTTTTTGGAAATATTTTGGTTTTTGATAAGGAAATCTGCTTGATTATCTCGAATTGGGTTCACCTCTAACCATTCTTCTTAAATATTGATATTCGAAAGTCGAGAAGTAACTATTATTTTTTAATTTTTATAATGAAAATAAAAACTGTTCAATAACTTAAAATTAAAATAAGAGTTAAACAAGAAATTTGATAAAAATTAAGTTAAAAAACAAAATAAACAAGTGAATAAAAAAAGAATCGAACTTAACACCGTCATCAACAGCTCGTCTACTAATGCCTGCAAGCAAACATGCTCACCAAGTCAATATGCTCCGTAAAGAGTATCAAAGAAACGCGACAATAAAAGTCAAATGAAAGATCATTGGCACATTTACATGGGATTAACTCGTATCTGTATCTGTCACTGTGTGCGTGTGTGTGTGCTTTGGGTGCGCGTGTATTAGTAAGCATGTGTGTATTTGTTTCCCCGCATATTTATCGAGTTTTTGCTTTTGTGCGTATTTTTGCAAAGCTGTTTTACTTTTTTTGGGGCTTGGCTGTAACTCGGCGGAGTTTCTTTTCTTTTCGTTTCGTTTCGTTTCTTTTCTTTTTATTTTTATCTTTTTATTTTTATCTTTTTATTTTTATATTTTAACTTCCATAATGCGCTTAACTCGAACTAATTTCTTTATTTTTGTGGCTTAAATAATAATTGAACCAAATTGTTTGATTTTTTTCGCTTGATAAAAGAAAAAAAAATTAAAGTAGTTAACTAAAAATTGTTATTATTTAATTTATGTAAATTTTACTTTACTATTATTATTATTATTACAAACCTTGGTCTAGGCCAAGTCGCTTAGGCTGATAACAATATTGGTCATGGTTTTGCTTAATCAGCTCTAATTTTCGAGTTAAGATATTTTTTTTTTCTTGGTATTTCTTATTTCGAGGTTATTGGCTACTTACAAATTGTTCTCTTTTGATTTTGTTGGGAATTTTTCGTAGTTTAACAAAACTGGGAATTAATTACTTTTGTTATTGTTTACAATCCCCCCATAGGGCCTTTGTCTATGCTGTAATTTAACCTTTAAAGGTAGGTTTTGAAAAATTGTTCAAGTTTGACCTTTAACTTGGAAGCCCAAAAAAAAATGTGTACTTTAATATAGTTATTGGCTTCCAGACTTTACTTGGATTATGTTTTTAGACTGCTGTTAAAATATTCCGGGAGAAAGTTTCGCTTTTCAGTTCTACGTTGTCCGTCACCTAGATCGAGTTAGGAACAATTTTAGCAACCGAAGCTCGTTTAAGTGCTTCAGATTTTAAAAACAAATGATCTATATATAATTTAATCTGGTACTTACTGCTTAACCTTGCTCATTAATGTGCTTGACGCTCTTATAATTTAGCTTGTGACGTCACTAGTGCGCTTTTAATAGGCTTGGCCCCACTGTCGCTTAGTAGTGTTCGGCCAATTTAATTATTTTACTTAACCCTAGCATACGTTTATTGTTAATTAGCTCGATTTAAAACAATTCTTCTTCCTATCCGAATTATTGTACTGCAAAATACGTCATCTTGAGTCATTATTTCATTAATTCAGTCTATTTCACTTTATGCCGCTTACAATTCTCAAGCTGTTAAAACGCAGTCCATATAGGGCAGCTTAGGCAATTTTTATTTCTCAAATTAAATTTCTTACAAATCCTTTTTTTTTTTCGATTAACTATATTTTTATATAAAATTGTTTATTATAATGTGCAGTTTTTATGGTTTTTTATAAATTCAAAGCAACCTGGGTTTCAAGTCCGGAGCATTAAACTGCCGAGACGAAAATGGGAATCCACGACTCCGATGCAAAATTCTCAAAAGAGCCATGAAAATAAGTAGGCAAGAACTAAACCGGAAGATATCTTCTTTTATTTGGTTTAATTTATGTTTAAAATTCATGCTTTTAAATTTTTTAGTCAGAATATTAGTTTCATTTTTTTTGAAGATACATCTCAAAATACTTTTTTGCGGAACTGATCCAAATCTGCCACCACTAAAATACAAAAGAATTAGTTGAAGAACAATCTTACGTTAAGATTGGTATGAGGAATAATAATACTACGAGTCCAAATAAATTTAAGCTGCAATTGGGATATCTCAAGGTAGCAATCTTGGTCCACTTTATCAATAAGCTGCCCCGATAATCTCGTCTTCTTGCATTCTTCTGTATCGAAGCTCAACATTTTTTATCTTATGACCATTTATCACACTAAGCCTCATCCGGTTGGTTACTCTTTAGATTTTTTTAAACTGTTACGTAATTGATTAATCTAGAAATATTCTTGAATATTAGGTTTAAACTTAAATATTATAAACTAAAATGCTTATATTTATCGGTACTAAATAGTCAGATCAAAGCATTTCCTTATACAAAAACTTTGAAAGAATGTAATTCTTTGATCATCATTTGGATTTGGGCTTTATGTAAATATAGGGTGAGCCATCTGTTTTATTTGTTATTTGCATTTTATTCGTATATTTTTCAACAAAATTTGGCAAATATATATACCAAGTATATGGGCTATGCAAATCGTAATTTTCGAGGAATTTTTTTTGACAAAAATTCATCTGGCTGTTTTACCTATTTTTTTATCTATTACACGTACTAACGACGCTTATAATGGTCCGTGAGTCTAAAATTATTGCGCCATCCGAATCTTGTAAGATTTCCATGCAAAATTCGACGCAAAGTGACCTTGGCTAGGTGTTCCTGGCGACTGGCCTTAACTACGTGTTTCTTATATGTAGAGCAACCATTTTCATAGTACACCTATATCACTTTTTTGCGTTTTTGGTATTTAAACGATCCATGACAGAAATTGACTAGTATTGAAAGCATCCACTTTGGACGGATATGTGCCGAATTGCTATATGAGTGTTAAACTACCATACCAACAGTTGGCCCACCCTATAACAAGTATAAGTGTCCAACTTGCTTCAAAAGGCGCTAGAAATGATTAGAAATGTTGTTGGTGACGATAAAAATCAACAAAGAAGTCCTCAAAGAAGCCTAGTATAGTCAAAACTTTTTTTTTTTAAATTTCAGTTAAAAAATTTTATAATTTTTATTTTCGGGGCAAAGTCATCTTCAAGCGAGCTGGAAAATAATTAACATTATACTAGTATGTTATCAATTTCAGAAAGAGTTTCAAAATATGTTCCCAGTAGGTTAAGTTAGGTTGTGTAGGCAGCTCAGATAGTAACTGAGGTCACCCAGGGACTATGCGGTCCATTGTGTTGCCTAATTAAAAGAAAGGTGGAAAGGGAGGTAAAGAAAGGTAAATCTATGTCAATCAGTCAAAATGTTAATCAGTCAGGGTAATGTTCGTATTTAGAATCCCCAGTTCCCATTCTTAGGGTTTGACGTGGTTCCAGGGATAGGTGTATATCAAGGTTAGGTTGTATAGGCAGCTCAGATAGTGACAGATCACCCAGAGTCTATGAGGTCAATTGTGTTGCCTAATTAAAATAAAGGTTTAAGCGGATTGAAGGAAGGGAGGGATTGTGGAGGAAGATCAAAAACTATACATAACTAATCGCACAAGTCTCTCATGTTGCAGAACCATTTTGAGGATTCGACGAAAGCAGCTAGATCTGCTATGGGCGCATAGGCTAGACTACCCAGAACCTCAAAGAATGGCTTGTCCAGAAGCTGAGTTCATCTTTTGAGAAGCTCGGGGCAGTCGCGTAGCAGGTGTTGGATGCTTTCTGTCTCTTCCTTATCTCCGAAGCTGCGGTAGAGCTGGTGATGGGGAACGTGCAACCTCTCATATTGTCTAAGGTGCTGTACTCCGTTACAAAGCCTGCCACCATCCCAGTCCTGTTTTTGTGTTTTATCTCAGCCAGAGTGCTCAGAAGATACGACAACCGGACATCATATCCCATTCTCTTTCCGCCAGAGCTCTAGCCGTCTCCCTGATTTGCGATACGACGCCCTGTAATGGTCTTTTTATGTCCGTAAACGCAAGGTTAGCTGGCAGCGCTGAGCCGTTGCTGGCGCACTCGTCCGCCGCCTCGTTTCCAGGGACACCTAAGTGACCCGGAACCCTGCAGAGGGTTATTGAGTGGTGATGGATACGGTTGAGCGCTAGCGTCGATGCGATGACAGAGCTTTAAATGCAGCCTGACTAACGACAAAATTACAATGTTCCTTGGACCGTCCGTTACAATGTTCCCAGTCAACTGCAGATTATATGGTTATTAAAAAAAATTAATCCGACAGCTAAAAAAGTAATATTGAAAAATACCATAAAAATGACAAATAAAATTAAATCGATCTAAACTAAACTGATATTTTTGATATAAAAAATACCAGAACATTCGTGTATCCACTTGCAGAGGTCTAACAACGCAGCTGCGCTCCGCGGGGTAAACTTTGGGTAACGCTGTAACTGTCTTAGGTTACAACATCTACTAGATTCTGTTGATTGGAACATATTTTTATTTATATGCATTGTACTATGTGGTCTGCATGTAGATCTCGATAACTCGATTTCGCAATTGGTACGCAGTTGTTTGTGATCGAACCATTGCGACTACTGAGCTTCAAAATTTACGAGTACGATCCAAACAAAAAACCAAAGACTTAAGGCACAAACTTGCCAGAAACCTGTCGCAGGCGCTTACATAAAAATAACAAGTGATCCGTTTATGCTCTGCACTAGCCGACTAAGCTATACCCTGAAGTTTTCTTAAATTGCAGAGTCTTTAGAAGTAGGTCAAGAAGGAAAAACAGAACAGAAACTTCCATTGATATACTTTTTTTTAAACTTAATTCGGAACTTTTCAGGAATTCTTAATTTTTGTTAAAAAAAAAAATTGATTTTTTTGCCAATGTAATGAACAATTTTAATTAATCGGTCGTTTCGATTTCTGAAAAAACGAAATTAAAGTCTAGAACAGTGATCTTTAGATTTATTTTATCATTTAATGTTCTAAAGCTCTTAATTTTTACCTTCTAGCTGTTCACACAAAATTTGTCTTGAAACCTTAATACCCTAACTAGAGGAGAGTATTAAATAAACGGAGTTGCACTTCGGGATAAATTAAAAACCAGTCAACTACAGTTACAGCAACGACACTTGCCGTTATGAGGATATTTCGTTGAAATTTCAACAAGACAAAAAATAATCAAGAAATATCTTTTTGGACTTGCGTAAATTTTATGCTGTACAGGTCTGGGGTCTGACCGGGTACTGGGTACTACTGACCAAACCACTTTCATTGGAGCCGCACATTGGACTGGGGCGCATTGGGGCCATGAAGGCGCCTTAACAGCGCTTTGGCTTGCTATTTGGCCAATAGATTGACAAGACACTTCAAGCCAGGTCTAGACAACACTGATGATTATGATCATCTTGCTGATGATGTTCGTGATGATGACGTTGTTGCTGGGCCTACTTGGTTATTTGCATGGCACATTCTTGGCACTTGGCAAACCCTCTAAACAAACGGCTTGCTTTCGCCTCGTCTCGAGCTTAACTGCATTTGGACTCACTTGCTTGCGTTTTATGGCCAAGTTCTGTTCAAGATTGTTTCTCTTCTTCTTCTATTTTTTTTGCTTTTCAGTTTTGCATACAACGGGCTTGTAGCTTGCCGCGCGTGCCTTAACTCATTTGGCCAAAACCCAACTGCCTTTACACTGGCAGAAACTTTCGAGACTTTATGGCTGGAAAAACCCAAGATTAAAAATCAAATTTTTATAACCTTTACTTATTGGGTTAGGCAGAGCTCAAGTTGTTTATTAAGTTAGGCTGAATAGGCTGTTCCAACTATGAGATCATGCAGAGACCATTGTGGCCCATTGTGATGCCTGAATGAGGAAAGGATTATAAGACAGGAAAATGAGTAAGCGAGAATAGAGGTCTATTGGGTACTTACAGTCGCCTAAGTCTCTAATATTAAAAAACCATTTCGAGGATTCAATAAACGTGCCCAGATCCGCTATAGACACAGACTGCCCAGTTCTTCGAAGAATGGTTCTCACAGAAACTGGGATCGTCGTATAGGAATTGTTGAATACTCTCTGTCTCCTCCTAGTGTCCGCAACTGCGGCGGAAGTCGTGATGGGGAATGTGCAACATCTCCAAGAGCTTTCAAGCTGGAAAATTAAAAACTTAAACATAATATAGGGAGGGCTATCTGTTCGTTTGGTTGTTAAACACTCATAAGTGAATCTTCTCTTCGTGCAATGGATGGCAGAACAGCCAGCTGATCTGTCCAAAAATGTTGTCGAATATTACGATGTTCGCCACAAAGAAAAGCACAATTGACCAGAAAAAAAAGACAAAAAAAGAGGAAAAAATAGATAAAGTATTTTGGTTGAAAAAGTTTTGAATTTAAATACATATTATTGTTAAAGAAAAATTGACTTCGTCAAGAATTCTCATCTTAAACTCTTTTGGAAGAATGATATAACATAATAATGAACGAATATTGAAGACGAAATCTTGAAAAAGACTGAATTAGACAAAACAAACCGATGAAAATTATTATAGTTCAGGGGGTAACAAATCTACTTAAACAAGGGAGCGCAGGAAGATATGAAATATTCCAGATAAAAAAGTCAATGGACTACCTTCATATTCTTTGTTGATTATTATCAAGGCTATTCGCCACAAATAATACCAAGTTTTCGACATTGAATGTCTAGATACCCAACACATTGTACTTTTATCAGGTTAACTACATTCGATTCAATCAATCGATTTAATCAATCTTTTCTTTCTGACAATAAAATCAATTTTTGCGTATTGAGCTTGATCCTTTATGTACATTATGGCGGATTAATTTCAGCGATTTAAAGTATTTTAAATATGGGTCCAAAATGTATTTCGAGTCGCTCACTTTTTAAAAAAGTTTTTTTTAAATCTTTAAAAATCGTCTTAGATCTTCCATTTAAAAGGCCTAAAGTAATATTTTTGCTCTAGCCAAATATGTATTTGGGGGTTTTTGGGGTCGAAGAACACTTTCCGTGCGTTGGGAGCAGTTCTGAGCCACCGCCTTAAAGGGCAGATTTTTAAGAGTTTCGGCAAAAAGTTGTACCGCATCAAAAGTAAGAGCCATTTCGACGGTTATCGGGCAGGAACCTGTCAATAAGTAAGAGAATAAAGAGTTAATATCTTAATGTTAACAAATAAGAAAAATACTACAACTCGAAGAACAACTTCGAATTACTTCGGGAATGTCCAACTGAAGTGCTTTAATGGACTCTAGATATGGAGCCATCGAGAGAACAATATGGACCCTTTGAAGCTTTTGCCAGAATATGGGCATCCGTCAGTACACAATCAGAGCATCACACAGAACCATCCAAGATAAATAATATAATTTCTGAAACTAGACTAGACTAGGAGCTCTAAAGCTAGTCGGAAGCAAGAAGGATCCTAAGAAGTTTCCCCTTACAAGTATTATTTTTATTTGGGCCCGGCGGTAATTATCTTGGGCCCTTTAGCTGAATCCGTTTTTTCAATGACAATAAATACAGGGTGCGCCATTTGAATGTGGTCGATGGAAATATTGAATAACTTTGACAGATTTTAACCGATTGACGTCGTCGAACACATTTTGGAAAGGTTATTGCATTACAATTTTAACCATGAATCGATTCACGCCCAAAGAACGCGCGGAAATAGTGACAATGTTCATTAAATGTAATTGCCCGATTTTTGGGAGCGAATTTTAATGACTGATGAGGCCCATTTCACGCTATCTGGCACTGTAAATAAACAAAACTGTCGCATTTGGGGGAAAGAAAATCCTCATACTATCCATCAAACTCCACTGCATGATCAGAAAGTGACTGTTTGGGCCGGTGTCTGCTTCAATATTTCCATCGACCACATTCAAATGGCGCACCCTGTATCAAGTTTTGAATTCTTTTTTACGTTATTTTAAATTATGGAAATAAATTTAAGTGAATATTGTACAAATATTCTTCTTTTTTTATAGATTTCCTTTTCTGTAATTTTTTGCGATTTCAAATTGATAGCGCCTACAGTTTTAGTCCAATTACTCGATCAAATCGATATTTAAGTGAAAATCGGTCGAAAAGATTAATCCTCGAAAATGGAAAATCAAGCCCAGCCAGTCCACTACAGAGAATGTGGACTGCTCATCTCTTTTCATGTCACATGCACCAAAACTTGTGCTACGCATAACATAAAAGTTCTTTGTGACTGGGTTATTTCGTAAATATTGATATGATATTTTCTGGATCCGTCCCTGAATGGACCCCATGGTCTCTGATTGATCTCAGCTACTATCTAATCTGCCTATACAACCTAACCAAGCGATTCCAAACTTTTTCACGAAAAATTCATTAATTCAACCCATGTTAAGGTAAAGAGAATTAATCAAAACTTGCCATCAAATTTCTTTCAGTGTAGATCAAGCTCATTATTAGCCTGAATTTTTTTATGCTTTCACATAACAACAACAACAACAAAAAGACGTCTAAACAAAATAAAAGCAAATAAAGCAAAGCAAAATAAAGTTGAACGCTCTATTTCAGATCATTTACTAGGTAGCTGGGTAGCTTTGCAGCACTCTAGACCCCCCATATAAGCTTAATAGGCCCCAAACGCCCATTGGCATTGACTAAAGGTATTATGTACTTGCACATTATATACTATATATGTATCCATGTGCAATTGGCTTGCGTTTTTGCTTTAATGTTTCTCTTTTAATTACCTAATGTAGTATATTATATATTATCTACTTCTTTGTTTTTTTATTGGCCATAATTTAGGTATTTTTTTTCGGTTATTTTGTTTTGGAAGTTTTTACGATCTTTGGGTGCCGTTTAAAATGCATTGCATTTAATACATAGTTGATATAATACGGTTGGGTTTGTCGTAACTCGATTTCCTGTATCGAAAAGCTGCATACATAACACCTGAAATGCCTTGAAAAAAGCGTTAAAAAATTCTACGATTGTCTTACGGTTTACACTTGGTATACACTATAAAAGGCATATTAGCTAAGCTGGTAGATGATTATGATTTCGATGGACTTTTTGTATGCCTTGTGTCTTGTTTAGGCATATGTTAAATTTTTTTCGATTTCGATCGAATTTGACACAGTGGTTTAATACCTTAAAAAGATGTGAATTTAGTTTAAATATCTTTAGAAACGGACGAAACACAATGCATTTTGTATAAAAAACGTTTTTTTTGACCGATTGGTCCTATGGGAGCTATATGATATACTCAACCGATTTTGATCAAAATTGGGACAGTGCTAAGAAACTATACAAAACTTACGAATACCAAATTTGATCCCAATATCTTAACAAATAAACGAAACACAACAAAATTTGTTCAAAAATCGATTTTTTGGAAGATCGGACCTGTGGGAGCTATATGATATAGTCAACCGATTTTGTTCAAATTTGGCTCATTGCTTAAGTGCTCTAAAAATTTTCTTAACGCCAAATCTGGTTACGATATCTTTATTAAAAAACGAAATATAGCGAATTTTGTTTTAAAAAGCTATTTTTGCCGATCGCTCCTATGGGAGATATATAAAGGGTGATTCACTAAGACCTTTTTTTTTAATAGAGATTTTCGTGTGGATCGCGCGTGATCCATGACAGCTGTCAAGGCAAAAGTTGTTCAGTATTCATTGGCAAATCATCATGGAAAGCCGAATGATCTTCCTGCACGTTGCCGTTTTAGTAAATGGGCTCTTGGTAAGATCGATGAAAATCCGTTGTTTTCGACCAAAATTTTGTTCAGTGATGAGGCCCACTTTTGACTCCACGGTTTCGTGAATAACCAAAATCGCTGTATTTGGGGAGAAGATCAACCCGAAGAGGTTCACCAGCTGCCATTATATCCAAGAAAAACAACGGTTTGGTGCGGTCTGTGGGCTGGTGGCCAATGATTGTCCGTATTTTTTAAAAAATGTGCAAGGTGCGAACGTTACCATCAATGGCGCACGCCAACGGACTTTTTGCTGCCTGAAACTGTTGCCCGTGATCTCGACGACATTTGGTTCCAACAGGATGACGCTCCGGTTCACATTGCCAATGAAACAATGGCTTTATTGCGAGGTCAATTTGGTGAGAGATTAATTTCACGTACGGGACCCGTACCTTGGCCGCCAAGATCGTGCGATATCACACCGCTCGACTTTTTCTTTGGGATTACGTAAAGTCAAAAGTTTACGTGGACAAACCAGCAACGATTGAGGCCTTGGAAGCCAACGTTACTCGTGCTATTGGCCAAATACCAGTGGAAATGCTTGAACGAGTCATGGAAAATTGGACCTTCAGGATGGACCATTTAAAACGCAGTTGCGGCCAACATTTGAACTAGATTATTTTTAAAAATAAATGCCATAAAATATCCTTTCGAAATCATAAATAAAGATCCCATCATTCCTTTAAAATTAGGATTTGCCAAATCATAAAAATATCAAATTTGGTTACGATATCTTGATGAAAAAACGAATTACCCATCTAAAACTTTTTTTTGTCGACGTCGTCTCAAAAACCCATATGGAAGCCATATAATTTATTCCCGATATCAAAAAAATAAAATAAACTTATCTCTCTTGGAATTATATGGAATCTAATGTGAAAGTTTGGTTACTCTAGCTCGTACCATCTCTGAGATCTAGGCGTTTAAACGGACGGACATGGATATATCGACTTCTCTATTCACCCTTATCATATTTTAGTAACTTGGGGTGTCTCCGACGTATTGTTACATACATTTTCGGCTTGCACAAACTTAATATAACCTTTGTACTATACGGTACAGGGTATAATTATCAAAGAATATTAAAAAAATTATTTCAGTATAACATTTATGCGTTTTTTTTTACAGATTTGTTTTAATTCGGTTTGTTGAAACTGGGAGCTCCAATCATTTAGTTTCAAAACGAATCCGAATAAAATGTATAGATTTGTTTTCCGGAGCATGGTGAAATATTTAGTAATTAGGCTCCTTCAAATACCTTTTTCTAGAGTTTGATTTTCTGTCGCAACTTATGTAACATTTGCGCTAAAAAGTTGAATTGTTTTTTATCAAAATTTATTTTACTTAACTTATATTTTATAAATTTGTTTATTGTCTAATAAAGACAGTTTGTAAATTGAAATTATTATTTTGATTTTATTTAACTTGTTATTATAAATACTTGTATTTTATTATTCATTAATATTTGGTAAATTTACTTTTTATCTTATATGACAGTAGTAGAAATTGTCCAAATTGTTATTTATAATAATCAGAAAACTATTTTCATTTTAAAACATCCTGATAAATCTACAAATAATTAAATTATAAAATCAATATCAATAAGCAAGAATAAAAATAATCAATTAAACTTCGTAAAACTTGCAGCTAAATGCAATCACTGTTTGAACCTGTTGCGAATTATAAGCAAGCTAAAATAAATTATAATAGTTAGTGCAATCAGTGTTTGCTGAAATAAAATTGTTTTTGTTTTTCCATATTCATTTCAAAGTACATATTGTTCAAAGATTTCTTTTTTACTAGAAAACAAAAAAATAAAATGTTTGCGATTTGTACCATACGGTACAGGGTATAATTAGATATATATACCCATAAAAAGCAACCTATATGTTAATTTGTACTTTTGCTATATGAGTGTTTAACTACCAAACCAATAGTTGGCCCACCCTATACCAGCATCGTGAGAGTTTTATCAAAACCTATTTTAGCTTGAACTCATTTTGCTCAAATATCCCCATAAAAAACACCCTATTTGTCCAAAAGTTACCGTAAAAGCTTCCGTCACGAAAACTTAATTTTAATTTTTATGCGAGGGTGGATTGATAAGTTTCCGGCCTGACCAAGAGATGGCGCCACTAGGCCTACCTTGAGGTGGCGTTCTATGGTACCATCCTTAGATAGCTTGTAGCTATAGTTTCAGCCCGATCGCCATGTTAGTTTAGATTTGAGAGCACACTGAACAAGACGCCTCTGTGTTTTTCTTGAAAATGGAAAAATTCGAAAAAACATTTCTACCGCCAATTTGGCGTTGTATAAGCGTAATCCAAGCGAATTTTTGCGTCGATTCATAACCGTTGACGAAACTTGGGTCCACCACTACACTCCTGAAACCAAAGAACAGTCTAAACAGTGGATTGGACCAGGGGAACCAACTCCAAAGAAGGCAAAAACAATTTTTTCAGCGAACAAGGTTATGGCTACTGTTTTTTGGGATGCAAGAGGTATTATATACATTGATTACCTTGAAAAGGGTAAAACTATCACTGGTCAATATCGCAGACTTATTGCAACGTTTGAGCCACGAGGTGAAAATTAAACGACCTCATCTGGCGAAGAAAATAATCTTGTTTCATCACGATAACGCACCAGCGCACAAGTCAATCGTTGCGATGGCTAAAATCAACGAATTGAAGTTTGAATTGATGCCGCACCTCCCTACTCTCCAGACCTAGCCCCGAGTGACTATTATCTGTTTCTTAACCTCAAAAATGGCTTGGCGGTAAGAGATTTGCGGACAATGGAGAAGTAATCGAAGCTGTAAATGGGTATTTTGAATAGCTTGACGAATCAGTCTATAGAGATGGCATTACTAGACTAGAACACCGCTATGAGAAATGTATCAGCCTTGGAGGAGATTATGTTAAGAAATAAAAAAAATTCTTAAAAACGTTGTTTTTCTTGGTCAGCCGGAAACTTATCAATCCACCCTCGTATATCAGCTGTCAGTTTTTTTATTTATAAACCTTAAAAATTTGATTGTATGCCAAAAATGGAACAGTTCGAATAAAAACTGCAACACAAGCAATTCTACAGAGTATATAATAGTCGCTATATCGCAACTTTATCTGATCCGATTAATTAAAACTGTTAAATGCTGATAGCCAAAACAATAACAATAACAACAACAACAACCAGAAGCATTACAATGGTCAAAATAACAATACTTTTAGCATACAAAAATCTTGTCAATTTTAATCTAAAATATCTTCATTGATTCAAGGGGCTTCAAGTGCTAAACGGCTTCAGACAGATCGACAGATCGACTGACTGACAGATAGATTCGATTCAGTTAAGACAACTGAGCTCCGGTAAGTCCAACCCAAGGTGAAGCACGTGATACCAATCTTCATGAAAAAACAAAAAAAAAAAGAAACCTTTACACTGCCAAATCAATTTTCATGGCCTTAATTTGGTAAATAAACCCTAAATATTGGTAGTTGGTTTATGATAAATCTTTTTTATTTTAAATCATATTAACCTTCTTTAAGTTCCTATGGGCAGGCTTCCGCCATTGTTGGGCATATCTTCAATCTGTCAATTCCTTGACGCTCTTATGACAATCTGCCTAGAGATCTACCATTAGCTGCAACTTAGTCAAAACTTTTTTACCAACCTAAAGGGTGTTTTTTTTTTTGTAGAAGTTATATATTTTTATAACACAAATCTTTCAGATCTAGCAATGCTCTCAACTGTTCTTCCGCATTTGGTTTCAATGTTCATAGACGGTTTAAGGAAGATAACTTTGTGGAAGCCTTCGTCATGATAACGCCCATGGTGCCAAAAAAAAAGTGCTTCCAGATTTTGGAATCCTATTAGCTATTTCCAGTTTGGATTGACATTTCTTCATGCATCCACTAAAGATTTAAACGACAACAAAGAAAGCTTACCGATATGCTTCTTCACAAGGTCAAAAACTTGACTTCCAGAAAGCGCCAGCAGCAAGTGGTAAGATCCTATTACATCTTGAGCCGCTGCATTCGAATTCGAAGTCTGAAAAACCCCTAAACCGAAGAGTTTTCGTATAACTTTAAAGAATTTTACAAGGCTTGAAGTAGTGATCAACAACTGAACTTCCAGAAAGCGGAAATAGGAACATGCGAATCTTGATGGAATCTCTTTGGATGCAGCTATAAATTTGGGGTCTAAAAAATCCCTACACCGATCAGTTCTCGCATAACCTCTAAAAATCCCACCAGGCTTTAAGAAGTGATCAAAACCTTGACTTGCAGAAAGAGCCAGCAGGAATATGCGGATCTTGAGCTGCTTGATTCGAATTCGGGATCTAAAAAACCCCTACACTTAAGAGTTCTCGAATAACTTACAAATATATCACAAGGCTTGAAAAATGGTCCAAAACTGGACATCTAGATAACGGAAATGGGAATCTGCGAATCTCGAGCAGCTGCATCGAAAATGTGGGGTCTAAAAAATCACTATACCGAACAGTTCTCAAAGTATCTACAAAATTCTCACAAGGTTTGAAGAAGTGATCAAAAACTGGATTTCCAGAAAGCGCCAGCGGGAATTAGTGGATCTTGGACCGCTTCGGAATGTAAAGTACCTCTACATCTAAGAGAAAAACTCACAAGGCTTGAAAAATTGGTCTAAAACTAGAATTCCAAAAAGCGGTGAGGGGAACATACAAATCTCGAGCCACTTCATCACAATTCGGGTTCTAAAAAACCCCTACATCTAAGAGTTCTCAAATAACCTGCAAAAATCTCGCAAAGATTAATAAATTGATCAAAAATGGGACTTTCAGAAAGCGCTAGCGGGAACATATGTATCTTGAGCGGCTTCATCCGCATTCTGGGTCTAAAAAACCCCAGCCAAAGAATTCTCAACTAACCGCCAAAAATCTTGTATATGATTCTTTTCGATTTATTGTTTTCAACTATGCCTATATTTAGTATGTTTTTGGATTCGATATGTCTAAAAAAGAGTTTCAAAAATCCCATGCCGGGTCTTTGAGATATTCTCCAAAATACCTTGTTTAATGGGGGTTTAGGAAATTTACTCAGAACTCTGGCATATGTAGAGGTTTGGACTTCGGAGTTGGATTGTATGGAACACATGCAGAATTATCACATCTGAAAAGGGTGAGTCCCCTGGCTGATGGAAAAAAAAAAAAATACTAGGTAATATTAATTGAAAAAAAATTTTGGGTTGATGCCTCAGATGGCAAGACAATTTATTGGAAAAGATTTGCAGAATTTTCTGGTACAGATCAAAGTAAAAATCTGAAAAAATATACCTTCATGGGTATACTTTATTTAAAGAATTTTGTGGCGCAGTTCAAACAAAAAATCGCGAAAAATGTATCTGCATTTTTCTGCAAGATAATGCTGCGATCCGCGTCTCAAAGGCCAGTCGTAGTTGGTTCCAGAACACAATCATCGTTCGCTGGACTTCGACCCCATTGGAAACATGTGAGTGAATCTGTCCCGTCACGTCTACGCTGACGGAAGCAAATTTCAGACGGTGCAGGAGCTGCGCTGGACATATACCGAAGAATGGGCTCAAATCCCACTTTTCGATTTTCGGAAGTAGGTTTTTTCGATGCAAGCCCGAAGTTTTGAGATTATAAATAAGTCGGGAGCCTGCCACACTATTAGATTAGTGTTTTTTCCCTATTTTTTTACAAAACAATTACTTTTTGATCCTGTTTAGAAAGTGTTATTAGAATCAACTATTTTGGTTATAGATTTCTGGCATAGATAAAAACAAATCGGAAATAATTTGTCTCTATGCCTGTTTTCGGAAGCCCGTACCTTGGGTATAAATTTATCTGGCACAGATCAAACAGAAAATTTTGAAAATTTTGTCTCCATGCCGATACGCTCCTTTTGGAAATCCGTACTTTGGGTATATATTAAAATTGAGTACTTTAATCATAGAAAAAATCGGATAAGATTTGTCTCGTTTTCGAGGCGCCTCTTTCGGAGACCCATGCCTTACATATACAGCAGAGTACAGTGATTTATGGCAGAGATCCAGAGAAGAATTGGTACAAATTCTCTCTAGGACGATTAGGTCTTTTTGTCATAAATTTATCTGGCGCAGATCTCACAAAAAATTGGGGAGAAATTGTCAAGGTGCCCCTTTTGGAAATCCGTGCTTTGGATATATAATAAAATTAATTACCTTAGTTACAGAAAAAAATCAGCTAAAATTTGTCTCGTATGCGAGGCGCTTCTTTCGGCAAACCGTGCCTTGGGCATACAATAGAGTAAAGTAATTTCTGCCACAGATCAAAGATAAAATCGTAAAAGTTTTGTCTCTTTGCCGATAATCTCTTTTCGGAAGCCCGTGCCTTGGGCATACTACCATTAGAACAAATTACTTTAGTTTTGGATCTTTTGTGGCACAGATCCAAGAAAATATTGTGATATATTTGACTTCAGGCGAGGCAATCTTTGCGGAAGTCCTTGGATATACTTTAGGTATAAACGGGTACAATTTTTCTTGTTTCCGACTTGGATTTACAATAAAGCAAAGTACTTTCTCGCAGATATCAAGGGAAAAATTGGTAACAATTTGTCTCAGAGGCACCCTTTCCGAAAGCCCGTGCCTTGGACACACTACCATTAGAACAAATTACTTTAGTTTTGGATCTTTTGTGGCACAGATCCAAGAAAAAATCGTGAAATATTTGACTCCATGGCGAAGCACTCTTTGCGGAATTCCTTGGATATGCTTTAGGTACACAAAAAAATCGGCTAAAGTTTGTCTTAATTCCAAGGCGCCTCTTTCAGAAACTCGTGCCTTGGGTTTACAATAGAGCAAAGTACTTTCTGGCAGAGATCAAGGGAAAAATTAGTATCTTTGCAGAGGCGCCCTTTCCGGCAGCCCGAGCCTTGGACATACTACCATTAGAACAAATTACTTTAGTTTTGGATCTTTTGTGGCACAGATCCGATCCATCCCAGCTGCAGCTGCGCAAACAGCTCAATTCGAAAGCCAAAGCCGAAAAATAAAGAGCGTAATGTGCATTTGTTGTTTTTGTTGTTGTTAACTTTGTTGCTTTTGTTTTTGTTGTTCGTTGCACGCTCATTACCGTTTTTTGTTGTCGGCACTTCTTTAAACGCAGATTTACGCGAACAGGTTGTAAAGTAAACTTCAAAAACAACAACAATATGAAATACCAAAGCAAAGCTTAAGCGCTGGCGTCGACAGCGACTGCGGCAGCGACAGCGACAGCGGCATGCAGCCAAAAACCAAAAGAAAAAAAAAAAATACATACGGCAAGTTGGTTCGTTTCATTCAGTCTACGAAGAGCAGGCAAAGCGAACGCAACGTTCAACGGCAGCGAGCGCAAGACGAAAAGTAAAGTAAAGCGAAGAAAAAGAAAAGCGAAAAGCGAGCTTAACAGCGATTCAGACAAGTGCGCTGCGTCAAGTGACTCTCAAACTGTGCGGCGGCTTAAAAACTTTCGTGACAAGCGTTTTAACGGTAATATTGGTAATAGTGCGTTTGTGTGTGTGTGTGTGCGTGTGAGTGCGACAGTAAATCGCATTTCTCGTGATTTATTTTTTTTTCTGTTCAACTGCGTTCATTGATCGTCGCCGTCGTCGTCGTCGTCACCGTCGACGTCGTCAACTTTGCAGCATCCCAAACTTCAGAGCAACGTGCGTGATTATCTTGGCTTTTTTTTTTTCAAGTTGTTGTTGTTTTTGTTGTGCTAAAGTGAAATGGAATTTGTTAAATTTTAATTGCACGCAAGAAACTTAAGAGACAAGCTGAGAAATATTATTATAAATAATAAATAAAAATCACAAAGGAGCGGCTCTGACAGCAAACAGAGACAATAAAAAGTATTAACGGCAGCATTCAATGTAAGTAAAACTGTACGTTGCAGCCGGTGCTTGTCAAACTGTTGTGTAAATTGCAAGCTAAAATTATCGTTTTCTATAGCAATAATCGATTTTTAATTTTTTGTTTGTTGTGCGGAAATTCCAAGTTTTAATAATATGCAATTTGACTATATTCTTAAAAAATGCAAATAAAAAACAATTTTTTTTTAGTAATTTGTTAATTACAGCAACATACAGCAAAGATATCAATTTAATTGTTGTATGAAGAACTTTTTTTTTAAATCCTGACATCAAGCAAATTATTAATAATAATAATAAGATTACAAATCACAAGCGAAATAATTAGAAATATAAAATAAATAAAGAAATCGATAAAGACTCAATTGATATTGTAAATAGAAGACATTTTTTTGATTAGCCCACAAAAATATTCACGTTTGCTAAGTTTGCTAATTCTAAAAGAGAATTCGGCTTTGGAAGCCTCGCAAACATGGCCAAAATTTTACAACCACTTTTAATAGCCTGTATCTTATTTCTCTTAACGTCTTAACCAGGTTTGATTTATTAGGTACTTAACTTTTTGGCCATAAAATCAATAATTTTTCACTTTTCACACCTTAATCTCTTGGCGAAGAAAGTTAAAATTTGACATATGTAATTTGAAGATTATTTCCAAGCTACAAACTAAGAGCTGCCTAGACTTGCCAAGTATTTACAGAGGAATTTTTAGAGTCATAATAAGGCTTGAGATCAGTGAATCTGTTTGATCATCTGGAATTTGGTTCATCTTTAACGCTGTTACGATTCTTCTTAAATATTTTGGAAATATTTTGGTTTTTGATAAGGCTTTAGATCAGTGAATCTGCTTGATCATCTGGAATTTGGTTTATCTCTAATGCTTTTACGATTACTTTGAAAATATTTTTGTTTTAGATAAGGCTTGAGATCTGTGATTTTGCTTGATCATCTTGAAATTGGTTCACCTCTAACGCTTTTACGATTCTTCTTAAACATTTTGGAAACATGTTAGTTTTTGATAGGGCTTGAGATCAGTGAATCTGCTTGATCATCTCGAATTTGGTTCATCTCTAACGCTTTACGGTTCTTCTTAAACATTCTAGAAATATTGTTGTTTTTGATAAGGCTTGAGATCAGTGAATCTGCTTGATATAATAACTTAGATTTTATTTTATTCTGTAATAAAAGTAATCGTAGTGCATTAAGATATAATATTATGTATACGGCTAACTTTACTAGGCTAATTGCGTCGTTATGCAACACTTAATAATATCACAAAATATTGCTTTCAAAATACACAAAATAAAATGTTAATCTCAAAAACCTAATTTTGTCCAACTTGCTTAGAAACTTTGAAAAGCTTAATTTCAATTTTACCAAAATTTTAAGTTATTAATTGAAGTTATGGGATCATCTCAAACGCTTTTACGATTATTCTTGAGCATTTTAGAAATATTTTTATTTTTGCTTGAGATCAGTGAATCTGCTCGATCATCTGGAATTTGGTTCATCTCTAACACTTTACAATTCTTCTCAAACATTTTGGAAATATTTTAGATTTTGATAAGGCTTGAGATCAGTGAATCTGCTTGATCATCTGGAATTTGGTTCATGTCTAACACTTTACAATTCTTCTCAAACATTTTGGAATATGTTAGTTTTTGATAAGACTTGAGATCAGTGAATTTTCTTTATCATCTCGATTTTGGTTCATCTCTATCGCTTTAACGATTCTTCTTAAACAGTTTTACTGAAGAATGTACAATTTGTGGAATTTCTTAAGAGATTAAATATAAAAGAATGTTATGAAGAATGTTTATAAATATTTAAATCAATTTTTCGTGTCTTCGTAAAGAAAGATACAACTGGCGATAATGAGATGAAGCAAATTTAGGAATAAATACAGAAGACTTTACTTTTGTGTGAAGATGTTTAATTTAATTCTAAGTGTCTTCAAGTTTCTTCGATCTTTGAAGAATTTGGCTGCAAAGAAGAATGTTAAGAAGAAAGTGTAATGAGATTTTATTTAATTCCCCGTGTCTTCATAAAGACGGACTGCAAAGGTTGATATTGAGATGGAACAAATGTAGAAAAGTTATAAGTAAGTACAGAAAACAGAACTTTTGTCTGAAGCTGTTAAATTTAATTTTGTGTGTCCTCGAGTTGAAACTTAAAAAAAGATTTGTGAAATTTTTGGAGCTTTTTGAAGAATTTAGCTGCAGCTGTTAATATTAAGATTAATCACATAAGAATGCTATGAAGAATTTGTAGTGAGATTTAGTTACATTCCCCATGTCTTCATAGAGACAGACTGTAAAGATTAAAATTAAGATGAAACAGATGAAACTAGTTTATAAGTAAATACAGGAGACTGTACTTTTTTAAAGATATTTTAAGTACAGAAGATTGTACATTTGTAAGACAATGTTAAATTCCATTCTTCAAGTCACCAATGTGACACTTAGAGAAAGATTTATGTAATTTTGAAGAATTTGAAGAGAATCGCTGCAACTGTTGATATTGAATTTAAACGAAATAAATACAGAAGACTGTAAATTTGTCTGAAGATGTTTATTACATGACAAAAATATAGGCACAGAAGATTGCACATTTGTGTGAAAATTTTAAATTCAATTCTACGTATCTTTAAGTTGACACTAAGAGAATGATTTATGGAATTTTGAAGACTTTGAAGAGAATTGCTGCAACTGTTGATATTAAATTTAAACGGATGGAAAAATATATTTAAGTTTTAAGTAAGCACAGAAGACTGCACTGTTGTTTGAAGATATTACAATCAATTCTACGCGTCTTCACGATGACGCTTTAAAAAAGATTGATGAAATTGTCCAAGCTTTAAAGATAAACGTTGTGTTGTCATAGAGATTAAATACTTTAGATTTGTACATACAGAAGAATTCACTTTAGCTTTAGCTTCTTGTTGATGGCTTACACAGCAGTATCTAATCTTATCTTATAATAACAAATGGAAACTATTTTCGGTGTGCTCCAAACTTCTTGCATACAAAATCTTAAAATAGAGAATAGTTTAGGATATCTTTATAAATTATGAGCAGCTTCCTTAATTTTGGCAAGAATGTCAAACGAATAAAGCAAAAAAATTGTTGTTGTCATTGTTGTTGTCACAAAATGCCAGCTAACAAAATTTAAGCCAAGTTTCATTCAACTCAAGTTAACTCAATTTTGGTAAACCATAAAACGAAAAAATAAAATAAACAATAACAACAACAACAACAATAACAACGACAAAATACAAATTGGAAAGTATTTATGAACAATTTTATGTATGCTACACAACAACAACAACAACCGCGTCAACAACAACAACAGCCACAATTTGGCCTACTACTTGGCTTACTATTGTGGCTAACTACTTTTGTTTTCAGATAGCCACATTGTTGTTGTTGCAGTTGCTCCAATTTGGTGTTAACGGAGTTGTCTCTCCGTTGCTATGGCCAAAATTTTAACTGCTTGAACCGGTCCAAACAACGATCTTAAAGCATTTTAAAAACTAATTCCTAAATTATATTTGACTTGAGTCATATTTTGTATACTCTTCACTTATGGGACCAGAGATGGTGCCATAAAACACGTTTTTTCAAAAATGTTCTTCGAAGAAGTTTTGAAACCCCTTTTTTTAAAAGAAAAAAATTGTCGGTCTTACTCCGGAAAACGAAGCCGAATATTTTATATGGATACGTTTTGAAATCGAATGTTTGCCAAATTTTTCATCTGGTTTGAAACCGAATGTTAATTTTTGACCGGAACTGACTGGTCCGGCTTTCGACGACACGATTTATCTCAGAAGAATCCTTAAATGCAGGCGATTCTACTGAAGCAGGAAATTTCCATAATATCTAGATTTAAAAAGAGGAAAGTAGCTAGTGTCTTCGGGTCTTAAAATAAATTGCAACTAGTGATTCTTCTGAAACCAATAGACAAAAATATTTCAAACAAGTCTTTCCTTAGTTCCACAACTTTGTAATCCAGTTTGGTATCTAAAGAAACATTTTCTTTTGCAGACTTTACTCTCTATAGAATGAAGATATAACAGGTGGGCTGAAAAGTCCGTATCGTTTCTATGAGATGGCGCCACCAGAATAAAATTCATACCCTTCTTAGGTAGTACCAACCTTCAAAAGATACCTGTAAAAATTTGACAGCTGTCGGATCATTAGTTTGTGAGTTATCGTATCGAGAGTGACGCTACTTTTGTTATTTTTGAAAACCATGGAAAGTCAAGAGTTTCGTGTGTTAATGAAACATTATTTTTTGATGAAAAAAGTGCCGTCGAATGCAAGAAATGGCTTGATGAGTGTTATCCGGACTCTGCCCCGGGCGAAGCAACCATTCGCAAGTGGTTTGCTAAATTTCGTACCGGTCATATGTCAACCGAAGACGACGCACGCAGTAAACGCCCAAAAGAGGCAGTTACGGACGAAAACGTGAAAAAAATCCACAAAATAATTTTGGGAGACCGCAAAATAGGAACGCGTCGGTCACATCATTCATGAATATTTGGATATGCGAAAGCTCTGCGCGAAATGGGTGCCGCGCAATCTCACATTTGACCAAAAGCAACAACGCATCGACGACTCCGAGGCCTGTTTGGAGGTGATTTTGCGCAATAAAACCGATTTTTTTCGCCGATACGTCACCATGGATGAAACATGGCTCCACCACTACACACCGGAGTCAAATCGCCAGTCGGCCGAGTGGACAGCTGCATCCGAACCACCTCCGAAGCGTGGAAAGACGCAACGGTCAGCAGGCAAGGTCATGGCCTCTGTTTTCTGGGATGCGCGAGGAATTATTTTTATCGACTATCTCCAAAAGGGCCAGACCATCAACAGCGGCTATTATATAGTGTTACTGGAGCGTTTGAAGGCCGAAATCGCCAAGAAACGACCACAAATGAAGAAGAAAAAAATCTTGTTTCACCAGGACAATGCGCCGTGCCACAAGTCCATGAAAACGATGTCGAAATTGCATGAATTGGGCTTCGATTTGCTTCCCCATCCACCGTATTCTCCGGACCTTGCCCCAAGCGACTTTTTCCTCTTCTCGGACCTTAAGAGAATGCTCGCCGGAAAAAATTTCACACCAACGAAGAAATCATCGCCGAAACTGAAGCCTATTTTGAGGACAAGTCGTAGGATTACTACCGGAAGGGTATCGAAAAACTTGAAGACCGTTATAATCGCTGTATCGCTCTTGAAAGCGAATTTTGACAAAAAAAATATTTTTTCATTGAAACGATACGGAATTGTTCATTTTTAACGCTTTTACGATTATTCTTAAATATTTTAGTTTTTGATAAGGCTTAAGATCAGTGAATCTGTTTGATCATCTCGAATTTGGTTCATCTCTAACGCTTTTACGATTCTTCTTAAACAATTTGGAAATATTTTTGGTTTCGATAAGGTAAATCTGCTTGATCATCTGGAATTTGGTTCATCTCTAACGCTTTAACGATTCTTCTTAAACATTTTGGAAATATTTTAGTTTTTGATTAGGTTTGAGATCAGTAATCATCTGGAATTTGGTTCATCTCTAACGCTCTAACGATTCTTCATAAACATTTTAGAAATATTGTAGTTTTTGATAGAGCTTGAGGCTTGAAAATTCTTCTGTAGAACCAACATACCGAAATGCAAATTTTATTGCCAAGTTTGAGTAAAGCTTAAATAAAATGATTTCCCGGTACGATCCAAAAGCAATTACTTTTAAAGTTAAAACACATTTCGTGTTAAATTTTTTATTTTTCTTGCATTCTCTTTTTTTTTTTTGATATATTGCATTAAATATTAAATAAAACTCATAAATATTAATGAATTTGCAGGAAATGCAATGTATTAAAAAGGAAAAATTTAAACTGCATTGCAGCGAAAGTTTTTCTTGTTTTTTTTCTTGATTTTTTTGGTGGTTAGAGAGAGGGGAGGGTGGGGGACGCCTCAGTTAGCTTCATTACCCATTAAAATACATTGTAGAAGCATATTGCATTATTATTGCCAATTGAAAGTGAAAGGCGGCAAAAGATGCATCCACACTTCAAAATCGTTAACGTTTAACTGCCCAGCTAGTTGATCCCAACTCTTTGCACCGCCGCGCCGCGCCACAACTCCAAAACTTGCTGATTGGCCAAACTAACTGGCTGGTTGGTGCAGCTTGGGGGCAATAACAAGACGTAACTAATGATTGCCCCGAAATGTGGTAAATAAACATAAATATTTGGTATAAGAAAAGAAAAACCTCCAACGATGTGCTAGGCGTGAGCTGAGAAAGTCTTTTTGAAGCCTACGCGCTTCGATTAATAGAGATGATACCGTGAGCATCACTCTCTCTCTCTCTCTCTCTGTCTCGCTAGCAATAAATAGCTTCAATTATTTTCATTATTAAAACATTCGTAACTAGTAATATAATTTTTTATCTTTATCTTTCCGGTGTCAGCCCAAATATTTTGTGTTTCTGCTCATTTTTGGGTTAAGACTAGTTTTATTTATTTGGTACCTAAGATATGTATATTATGTGTTGAGCATATAAAATGGAATGATTATACTTCTACGGGCACTCTTGCTCGAGCCATGGTTCAGATAACTTATTTAAACGCCTTTAGGTCCCTTCATCATTTACAAAGCTATAATATACAATACGGAATTTGCAAAAGAGATCTATAAAATCATCTTGTTTTTACGAACAAAATTATTGACAATTTGTATTTAGTATTTGGGAAGTGACTGATTATTCTCATAAAAATGGTTGAGTTCCTTTGAACGTATTCCACGAAAAAATCATCTTGGAAATGAGTGTCTAAAAATAAAACTTTTGAGGGTTTTTCGAATAGCAAATACTAGATAAAAGTCTTCTCGGATTTTTAAATATAATTAAAGTATACCTTATTTTGTTTATACACGGTAGATACGTTCCAAAAAAAACTACAATAGGTTAGGTTAGGTTGGATAGACAGCTCAGTAAGTGACTGAGATCTCCCAGGGACCATGAGGTCTATTGTATTGCCTAATTAAAAGAAGGGGGCGAAAGAAATTGAAGAAAGGGAGGAATAGTGGAGGAGTAAGTCTCTCATGTGTAGGCAGCTCAGATTGTGAATGAGATCACAAAGGAAGAAAGGAAATGAGGAAAGGGAGGGATTGTGGAGAAGGATCAAAAGCTGTAGGACATCCGTTATCGCCTAAGTCTCCCACGTTGCAAAACCATTTTGAAGATTCAACGAAAGCAGCCAGATCCGCTATGGCCTCTAGGCTAGACTACCCAGATCCTCCAAGAATGGTTTACCCAGCAACTGGGTAAACCAAGAAGCGCCGGGCAGTCGCATAGCAGGTGTTGGATGCTTTCTGTCTATTCCTCATCTCCAAAGCTGCGGCAGAAATGGTGATGGGGAACGTGCAACCACTCAGCCATATTGTCTATGGTGCAGAACCCCGTTACAACGCCTACCACCATCCTAATCCTGTTTTTATAGAAGAAAAGGAGTTCAGAAGTTCCCTTTGGATCATATCTCAGCCAGAGTGCTCGGGAGATGCGACAATCGGACATTCTCTTTCTGCCAGAGCTCTAGCCGTCTCCCTGATTTGCGATACGACGCCCTGTGATGATTATTCTTAGTCCGTAACCGCAAGATTAGCTGGCAGCGCTGAGCCGTTTCTTGCACATTTGTCCGCCGCCTCGTTACCAGGGACACCTGAGTGACCCGAAACCCAGCAGAGGGTTATTGAGTGGTGATGGATACGGTTGAGCGCTAGCGTCATGTTACGGATTAGTTTACTCTTTATTGTATGCGATGACAGAGTTTTAATAGCAGCCTGACTATCGACAAGAATTAGTCTGTTCCTTGGTGCCAACAAGTCTAGCTGCTTGCCAGATTGCGTATATCTCCGCTTGAAAAGCGCTATATCAGTTGGGGAGGATGAGTGAAAGCTTCGTCGAAAGTTCTTCAGAGAAGATACCTGTGCCCTTATCCATCTTCGAACTATCAGTATAGATCGTAAAAAAGACATGAAGTAAATCCTTGAGCTGCTATGCAAAAAAAAATTAGAAATAAAGAAAGCTTTGCTTTAAAATCCTAACCAAATGGCATTTTTAAATCGTGCAGAATAGTATTTTTTTTAGGCAGTGTTATTTAACAGAATTGGGAGTATTCCTTAACGAAGCTCATTTTGTCGAAAATTCTATGATATTAATTTGAGAGTTGTCTAATGATAACAAAAAAAACTTCAATGGGTTTTGCACGGGTGCCTTGAGCTGTAGATGGGCTCAAAGTTGACAGATTTTCAAAAAAAATATGTTCGATTTTATGGAATTTTATTTTTTTTATTTAAATTTATTTTTTCTAAAATTATGAGTTAGTTTGGAAACGTCTTATGAACATGTTTTGCCTTAGAAAAGTCTTTTTGGTCAGCTTGTGGCTTTTTTTTTTAAAGAAAACGCTCTTGTTAAACATTTTGCACTGCTTGTTAGACTACACCTAATCAAGCAGTGCCATTCCAAAGCAATTGTGTAGAAAGACGGCGTACTTAAGTCATTAAAGTACCAATTTTTTTTTTTTTACGAAAAATGGCTACCAGCTGCTTTACCTCGTTAAAACTAATTACTAAATTATCGGAAAAAATTTCACATAAATTGCTTAAAAATATACCCATATATAATTGGCTAACGTACTGCTTGGTATTTCTTTTATCACGTGTCCATCTCTAATGACCATTAACAGCCCGTTGGCGTTTAAAATTTCATAACCAGAGCAACAAAAAAACACCACCAACAACAACAACAAAAAATTGTTATTAGTTATGATAACGAAATTGGCTGGTTAACTGGCTAGTACTAGCCAAAGTATCTCTTGGCCAAGAGAGTAAGAGCTCTTGGCCCGGCTGCAATTGAACACTGAACTGAAACTGAATTGAATTGGTTCGGTTCGTTTGTCTTTGGCTGGTCGGTCGGTCTAGTCAAATGCGGTTTATGCTCGGCGGTGGTAACTAGACATGATTGGAGTTGGTTTGGTGCGTGCCTGAGGCATTTGGCTAGTTGCCCCCCCCTCCGGATGCTGGCCAGCTGTACAAAAGTTGGCCAAGTTTGTTGCACTTGTTTTCGATTTTCATTGCGTACCTGCTGCAAAGTGAACTGAAGTGGTTGTTGTTGTTGGTTTTATTTTTTTGCTGTAATTATTTTGTATTAAGTAATTTCAAATGTTAATTTCTATGAGAGGGGAGGGGAGTGCGATGAGATGATTTTCTTTCTTGCTTTAAATGCTGTCGACGTTGACGTCGCTGTCGCAGTCGATGCTGACGTTGTCGTTGACGTTGACGCCGACGACCTTGCCGCCTTAATTGTGCACAATCCGCCGATTGTTGCTGTTGTTGTTGTTGTAGTGCGTATAATGATTGTTGTTTAACCAGATTGGCCATATCCACCATTTATCAGTGACGTAGATAGTTAGGGGGGTCGGGCTTTTTGAGTAGGAAGTAATATTTTTGAGGCTCGAAATTAGAAATCGACAAAGGATTTGTCCAGCTCTGGAAATGAGTTTGTTGTAATTAATTTTCTAGCTACGATTTTTAAAAGATCCAACAAGATCGAAAAATTAAAAATTATTAATAATATGTAGCTGGCATAAAAAAAATATTTAAATTTAAAGAGCTTTAAGCTTTTCTCACAACTAAGCTTATAAAGCGATGAGAAATCCTGCTACAAAATTTCCATATTTTAAAGAGAATCTTTATTTTCTGATTCTAAATTTTCTATTTTTTCCATCCAAAAAAATGATTGGGTTGCCCGAGAAATCCTTAGAAAAACTTAGATGTAAAAAAGTCACACTATATTTCAGTAAATATGTTTTTATTTTTGATTTTGCTTTTTTCTTTTGATACATCGATAAAAATTTATAATATTAATTGGCTTATTTTAAAAAGCTGAAATGCGAACCAGTTAGAACAAATTCCATATATGGTAATAAATCAATTTTTCGTACTTTTTCTCGAAAATACGGCACAATCTCTTGATCATGAGATAGAGCTTGGAGAATGGGGAGTGCTTTGGTGCGGAAATTCAATAAAAATGTTTCTTTAATCGTTGTACTCTGATCTATCTAGTGATGGGTAAGTTTATGAAATAATGTTTTATGCCGATATTGCAGAGAATTTAATATTTTAATGAAAAAAAGTGCGTCAATAGCCTTATCCGTTTAAATGATATCAAAAAAGGTCTACAAATGAAAAATTCAATATTCAGTTATTTATAACTCGATAAATAATCGGAATTTTGCTATAAAAATAATAATAATAGAAAACACTTGTGAACTTTTTAAGACGCAGTGTGTAATATTATTTTTATATTATAATTACTTTGTTTGTTAAATAAGATAAGATATAAGTAAAAATAAACAAAATATATGTAAAATTCATCGAAATAAAAGAGATCGAGGATTATTATTATTATTTTCGCAGATATATAAATTTAATTTTTCCAATACATAATTCAATATAAGATAAATCGAAAAATAGTACTAGGTTTTTTTTTTAGATCTTTTCCATTGTGAAAGGAAACTATGTGCCCAGAACTTGTAAATCTATAAGAAAACTTCTCACGCCTATTTTTAATCAAGGATTCCAAAAAATAACATTGAAAAAGTTTTTATAAAAATTCAAGTAGGAGACTTAATTGTGTAAGATAAAGTACACTGAGAAAAAAAAATCAAGTATTTCGAACTTAAAACTAGGAAGTCCATGAATGGATTGAAAAACGAAATTTCTGATATGTATAATTTCAATCTCTCAAATATTTTGATTTTAAGTCAAAAATTCATGAATTTAGAAAGTGATTTCTTAAGAAATAAGGACAAATTTTTCTTGAAATAAGTAAAAAAAAATCGTATTTCAAGTATATTTTTAATGAAAATTAAGATAACAAAATACTTTGTATAATTATGGAAAATTTTTGAAACAAGTTCTCAAGATTTTAATCCAAAATATTTGCATCTTCAATCGAGTCTATATTTATACCCTGTACCGTATGGTACCAAGGGTATATTAAGCTTGTGCAAGCCGAAAATGTATGTAACATATAGAAGGAGACGTCGGAGACACCCCAAAGTTACCTAAAATATGATCAGGGTGAATAGAGAAGTCGATATACCCATGTCCGTCTGTCCGTCTGTCCGTCTGTCCGTCCGTGTGAACGCCTAGATCTCAGAGATGGTAAGAGCTAGAGTTACCAAACTTTCACATTAGATCCCATATTATTCCATAGGAGGCAAGTTTATTTTATTTGATATCGGGGATAAATTATATAGCTCCCATGGGGGTGTTTGAGACGACCTCGACAAAAAAAAAGCGTTTTAGATGAATAATTCGTTTGTTTATGAAGATATCGTAACCAAATTTGGTATTCGAAAGTTTTTTATAGTTCCCAATCACTGTACCAAATTTGATCGAAATCGGTTGACTATATCATATAGCTCCCATAGGACCGATCGGCCAAAATAACTTTTTTAAAGAAAAGTTCGCTATATTTCGTTTTTTAATAAAGATATCGTAACCAGATTTGGCGTTTGGAAATTTTTTAGACCACTTAAGCAATGTGCCAAATTTGAACAAAATCGGTTGACTATATCATATAGCTCCCATAGGTCCGATCTTCCAAAACATCGATTTTTTAACCAAATTTGTTGTGTTTCGTTTGTTTGTTAAGATAATGGGACCAAATTTGACATTCGTGAGTATTTTATAGTTTCTAAGCACTGTACTAAATTTAATCCAAATCGTTTGACTAGATCATATAGCTCCCATAGGACCAATCGGTCCAAAAACACGATTTTTATACAAAATTCGATGTGTTTTGTTTGTGTTTAAGATATTTGAAATAAATTTGGCATTCAGATCTTTTTAAGGTATTTAAGCACTGTGTCAAATTTTATTGAAATCGGTTGACTATATCATATAGCTCCCATAGGAACGATCGGTCAAAAAAAAATTTTTGCTAAAAATTCTTCTGTTTTTGGTTTTTTGTGAAGAAATCGGACTTTATTACAAGCTAGTGGTACAGGGTATCCTAAAGTCGTCCGCGCCCGACTTTACGTCCGCCATTTTTATATTGTATTATAATTATTTTGTTTATTAAATATGATAAGATATAAAAAAAAATACAAAAAAATATATGTAAAATTCATCAAAATAAAAAAGACCTAGGATTATTATTATAATTTTCGCCGATATATAAATTAGATTTTTCCCATATATTGAATAGATAAATAGATAAATTGAAAAATAGTACTAAGAGGTTTTTTTGGAGATCTTTCCGTTGCGAAAGGGGACTATGTGCCCAGAACTTGTTAATCTATAAGAAAATTTCTGGCGCCTATTTTTTTTTCAAGGATTCCGAAAAATAACATTAAAAAAGTTTTTATAAAAATTTAACTTGGAGACTTAATTGTATAAGACTTAAATTGTATAAAAAAAATCAAGTATTTCGAACTTAAAACTAGGTAGTCCATACTTGAATGGGTAAAAGAACGAAAATTCTGATATGTACAATTTCGATCTCACAAATATTTCGATTTTAAGTCCGAAATTATTGAATTGGGAACGGGATTTTTTATCAAAAAATAGGGACGAAATGTCCCTTGAAATAAGTAAAAAAAATCGTATTTCAAGCATATTTTTAACTTAAATTGAGATAACAAATTACTTCATATAATAATATATGGTATGGAAAATTCTTGAAACAAGTTCTCAAGATTTTGATCCAAAATATTTGCATCTCCCATCGAGTCTATATTTATTCTTCAAGTAAGTAAATAATAAACTTGAATCAAATCAAAAAAATCTTGATTAGAGCACATTCTATACTTGAATCAAGTTTATGCTGAAATTCCAAATAAGGAATATGTAATCTTAAATTAAGCTTTCAAGATTTTGATCCAAGACATTTGCATCTTGAATCAAGTTTATATTTATTTTTAAAGATCTTTTTTAGCTTAGTAACAATTAAAACTATGATATTCGATTCGTTTGTTGGATTACAAGAATTAAAATGCTTAAAAAATTACAAAACAAATTTCTAAACGATCGTGAGTTTCTCGAAAGAGTTCTGCTTCAAAAACAAAAGTTAAAAAAAGAAGTATTCACGATTCTTTTTACAAAAAAATTATTTCAAATCTCTTAAAGTAGTTTTTATGAATTACCAAAAAGGAATAGATGATATTTAAATTATGGACAAATTCTTGCAAGAATTTAAGATGAAAATAAACAAAAAGTTACAAAAAACAAAAACTGATGCGTTTGAAACCTTTCAAATATCTTTTATGCAATACAAAAACAATAGAAGATGGGGTTATAGTCTTATTGGCTGCACATCTACCAGACGAATTTTTCCAATTTAGGAAGAAATCCAAGAAAGTTCGAAACAATATTTCACTCACGATTCTTTTTACAAAAAAAAAAAAAAAAATTTCTTTAAATCTCTTAAAGTAGTTTTTATGAGTTACCAAAAAGGAATAGAAGATATTTGTATTATTGACAAATTCTTGCAAGAATTAAAGATGAAAATAAACAAAAGTTGCGTTGGATTTCTTGAAACCTTTTAAAATATCTTTTATGTAAAACAACAACAATAGAAGAATTGTTTGTAGTCTTACTAGCCACATATCTATCAGACGAATTCTTCTAATTTAAGAAGAAAGTCAAATTCCATTTTTATTCAAACTTTTGCAGGCTTCTTTCTTTTGGAGATTTAGAGATAAACTTTTATTAAGAAAAAAAAAGATTCCTTCAAACCTTTTAAAATATCTTTTATCAAATACAAAAACAATAGAAGAATTGGTTAAAGTCTTTCTTGTTTGCGTATCTTCCAGACGAAAATTTAAATTCAATTTTGTTCAAACTTTTGCTTTTTGTTTACTTTTGAAGATGTTTTAGGGATAAACATTAATAAAAAACGTTGAAAATACGTTGGATATCCAGAATTTGTTTGATATAAGTTTTTCTTGGCTAGCTTTGCATTTCTGCCTTTTTGCATTTTTGTCCAACAAAGTGAGTGTGGCAAAATGCAAAGGTTTGAAAGGCTTCGAAAAATTGAAAGATGCTCTAAAACTATTTTTAGTGTTTTATTTTGCGCCTATAATTACGAATAAATTAATTTATTAAATAGATATTAACTTATGGTGAACCTATTACCCAAGCTCCCCTCCCGCTCTACGCCACTGTCCTAAACTTTATGTTTATTTGTGTAACAAACAAAAAATAATAATAATAAAAAAAATCAAAGCGATACCATACAATTGCATACAGTTTTAGAGGCACTGGTTTGGCTTTTTATTCGTTTTCTGTATTTTGGCCCAAAGTCAACTTTGCCGTTTGCTAATGTCAAATGCAGTCAGTCCCACAATTGAAGTTGACTCGACTTATATAATGAATATTTTATTTGGAATTTCAATTGTCAGTACTTGTTTTTTTTTCTTGTTGTTGTTGTTGTTGTTGTCTTTGCCTCAGGTAGAACCAACAGCCAACTTGGCTAATGATTTTGTTTTGGCTTTTTTGCCATTTTATTTTACGGAATTTTTGTTATGTCTTTTATTATTATTATTTTTTGATTAATTGCTTAGAAATATTTAATACTTGAAACCCGCAGCTTCCCTTTCATCCGTCCGTATAGTTTATGTCATTAGAAGGTTAAAGCCAAGTTTATTGCATTGAATTTGCCGCATTTCAAATTTCTTTTCGAAAATCGACTAAAATAAAACAAGGTTGCAATCGTTTGTAAAATATGGGGCGTAACCGGGGGGCAGTATCTGACCTTGTTCCATATATCGGCAAAAAAAAAACCAAAAAAATATTCCAGCAAAAACGAAGTCTATAGAAAAAAAAATATTAATATTTCTTTGACCGAATTGCAAAAAAAAGGCAAATGGCGTTAATGGTTTCTTCAGTTAGGTATAAATTTGAATAATATTTTTGTAGGAAGTATAAAATAAAAGAATTTCAACTTGCTTGGAGAGTTCACAAAATTTTGGCACTTTACGGGGTTCTATTATTTCAAATTTTTGTTGGAATTTTATTACCAAAAAGAGAAGATTAATAAAGTTTTCTGTCAACTTAATTTCTACCAAAGTGAAAATCGAAAAAAACCACAATATTTTGCCGAAACGAAAAAATCAATTTTATTGAAAATAGTTTTTGCATGCTCATGAAAATGAATATTTTCGTCGTATTTCTGGTTTTAACATATTTTCCATAAATTTGAGGGAGGGTAGTTTTCTATCATCTTGTTTTCTTGCAAAGTGACGGGGAAAATCAAAGATTCCACAATATTTTGATGTCCTTTGGAAAAAAAAAACAATTTTATTCGGAATCGTTTTTGCGTGCTCCGGAATATGAATTTTTATATCGATATTTTTCCTTTTAATTTCAATAAATTTGTATATTACTTTGTTTGCGAAATTATATTTGTTTGATACAAAACAACCGCAAGAGAAATTTTCTTGGTGAACTCGGCAACCCTGTCGCACTTATCGTCATGTTTTCGTGCATGATTTTTGAAAAAATTGTTTTGACTATGCTATATGCCTGACGTATCGATCTGCTCTAGATCATATCTTATGATCACGGAACTTTTTAATAATAAGAAATTTAGATCTCTTCTCCCAAGTCGGGAGACTTGTGCCGATGGCAGGTGCTGTAGAAACCCCCGCTGGAAAAACCGCCAAAACTGAGCAGGTTGTAGTTGTGGGAATCGTTGGACCCAATACCAGAATCTCTACCGCAATGCGCATCTGGCCCAGCGTCTTTCAAGCGAAGATTTATGCCATAGGGATCTGCGCCCTTAGTAGCCTTCTCAAGGGAACTAGAGGAGCAAACATATAGATTTTTTCAGAAAGCCAAGCTGCTATAAGGGCATTGTATCCGGAATGGTATAACTACCTCCAAACACTGCCCGCCCGGATCAAAGTCGTGCTATGTTGGGTGCCTGGACACTCGGGAGTAGATGGTAACACGATCGCACGACAGGGTGCCTCCACCCCGACTACATCTCCTGCGCCGTTTTGTGGTATTGGTTGATCCACAATAAAAACCATGATAAACAAATGGGCTGCAGGAGAACATAGGAGATACTGGTTCTCCCTTTCGTTGCTTCGTCAAGCAAAAGTGCTTGTCAAACCTCTGGATGCGATCACGACAAAAGGTCTTGGCAGAGCGGACCTAAAGCTTCTGGTAACTTACCTATCTGGCCACCACACTGTAAGATATCATCTAGAGAAAATTGGCCCATCGGACTCTTCAGAGTGCAGACTCTGTCTCGAAGACGATAAAAACCAAAAGACATATTCCCTGTGACTGGTATTGGACAGGCCCTGTCACATGGGAAAGGAACGGATTAGTCCCTTCCATCTCAGGTCAATACCAACAAAAGACCTACTGCTTTTCATGCGGAAAGTCGTTTGCTTTACCTTAAGGGTATGGTACAAAGATCTTTTGGTCGCAGTGCCCCACCTCTTTGTGAGGAACCCTTTTTCGGAAAAAAAAAATGCTGCATTTTTGGGTTGAGTAAGAACAAAAATAATTCAATATAATTATCACCAAATATCCAACTTGATGTTACCATAAATATCATCTTAAAATATCAAAAAGTTCTAAAAAGGTATTCAAATTCTTGTTTTTTAAGCATAATTTGTCGATAAAAATTCCATATTTTCTCTTGCAACAAAATGTTCGGGCTCAAACCAGATGAAAAATTCGGTTTGGTGAAATTGGCAGCAGTGAATATTCGGTTTCAAAATGAATAAGAATAAAATTAGCTGACCTAATTGGTCGGAAGACTATCCATCTGCATGAACACCTAGATTTGGTAGATTAAAACGATTAAATTTGATTTATTTTTGTTATCGATAACTGCTCATATTGTCTTATTTCACTTTTACAAATTAACAGACATGGCTATATCGATTAATAGGCTCGAAGATACCCTACTTCTTAAAATTTTTATATATATTATATATAGTCTACTTCTTATTATTAAAAATTTTCAAAGAGGTTCAAAAGTTATTGTACAGCTTAACACGTTTTATTTTTTTATGTATTTATTTTTCTTTTTTTTGGCATTACGTATACAACATGTTGACGAATGTATTTTGGCCAAATTAACAGTCATGTACTAAATTCCTTAAGAAAACAAAACGAAAAATACACCTTTTTCGAGTTCGTAAAGTATGGACTAGAGTAGAGTCGAGTAGAGTTGGGTCTAAATATATTTGAAGGCTAAAAGCAGCAGAGCCAGATACAACTTAACCCATTGTTGCCCTAAGGCAGTACCAAACTAACAACGACATAAGTGTATTAGCCAAAAAAAAAATAAATAAAACAACAATGAGACATTCAAAATAAACAATGCAAATTGTCATTAGTCTTGTTGGTAATACTCATATGACTGACTGAATGACTGACTGAATGAATGAATGAATGATAAAATTATATTTATTTTTGGTTTTGGGTCTGTCTGACTTTGACTCTCTGTGGGATTTAAATGTTTTGACATTTCAACTACTGCATGGTACGCATTGAGTGCAGGTGACTCCAAATGAGTCCGTCCATGTCCATGTCCGTGGGTGTTAACCTCACTCACTCACTCGGTTGTACTCAGTTGTGTTTGTTGTTGTTGTTGTTACTGCAATTGCATATGAAATAGTTGCATAAAATTAAACTCCAAAGACTATTCCAAATCCATATAGACAACATGCCACATGCTGTGACTGCTGTGATTGTTGTAGGTATGTTGTACCTACTTTTTTTTATTTATTTACTGCCTCGCCTGTCTGCATTTTTATACCCTATAAGGCGTACATTACTATATGTATTCATAATACTAACGATACGCTCGATAAAGTTTGGCAGCTCTTATAGACTTTAGATCTTTTCTGGAGGCTAAAGAAATATCATTATTCGGCAATATCGATAAGATTTATTTACTCAGATAGCCAAGCTGCTATTAGGGCATTATCATCTTGGAGCAACTCCTCTAGGATGGTTAAAGAATGCCATAATTACCACCAAACCCTGTCCTCCCGGAACATAGTCGTGCTATGTTGGGTACCAGGACACTCTGGAGTGCATGGTAACACAATCGCCGACGATCTAGCCCGACAGGGTGCCTCCACCCTGACTACATCGCCTGAGCCTTTCTGTGTTATTGGTTGGTCCACAATCATGACTATGATAAACAAATGGGCTGCAGGAAAATATAGGAGATATAGAGATAAAGGGTGATATTAAGGGTGATTTCAATAGGGATTTTCGTGTGGATCACGCGTGATCCATGATAGCTGTCAAAGGCAAAGTTGTTCAGTATTCATTGGCAAATCATCATGGAAAGCCGAATGATCTTCCTGCACGTTGCCGTTTTAGTGAATGGGCTCTTGGTAAGATCGATGAAAATCCGTTGTTTTCGACCAAAATTTTGTTCACTTTTGACTCCACCGTTTCGTGAATAAGCAAAATCGTCGTATTTGGGGAGAAGATCAACCCGAAGAGATTCACCAGCTGCCATTATATCCAAGAAAAACAACGGTTTGGTGCGATGTGTGGGCTGGTGGCCACTGATTGTCCGTATTTTTTAAAATGAGCAAGGTGCGAACGTTACCATCAATGGCGCACGTTATCGGACCATGTTAACGGACTTTTTGCTGTCTGAAATTGTTGCCCGTGATCTCGACGATATTTGGTTCCAACAGGATGACGCTCCGGTTCACATTGCCAATGAAACAATGGCTCTATTGCGACGTCAATTTGGTGAGAGATTAATTTCACGTACGGGACCCGTACCGTGGCCGCCAAGATCGTGCGATATCACACCGCTCGACTTTTTCTTTGGGGTTACGTAAAGTCAAAAGTTTACGTGGACACACCAGCAACGATTGAGGCCTTGAAAGCCAACATTACTCGTGCTATTGGCCAAATACCAGTGGAAATGCTTGAACGAGTCATGGAAAATTGGACCTTCAGGATGGACCATTTAAAACGCAATTGCGGCCAACATTTGAACTAGATTATTTTTAAAAAATAAATGCCATAAAATATCCTTTCGAAATCATAAATAAAGATCCCATTATTCCTTTAAAATTTGGATTTGCCAAATCATTAAAAAAAGGTCTTAATGAATCACCCGTTAGATATAGGTTCTCATTACCAAGGCTGCGTCAAGCAAAAGCGCGGTATTGGCAAAGCGAACTTATAACTCCTGGTTCCATTCCTATGATCACAGATCTGCCCACTATGTAGATACCATTTACAGAAAATTAGCCTATCGGACTCTTCAGAGTGCAGAGTCTGTCTAAAAGGCGATGAAACCACAATACATATTCTCTGTGACTGCCCAGCGCTGGTATGGGACATAGCCTGTCCCATGGGAAAGGAACGAATTAGTCCCTTCCATCTCAGATCAATACCAACAAAAGACCTACTGCTATTCATGCAGAAGGCGGAAAGTCTTTTGCCGTAATTTATGGGTATGGTACAAAAGATCTTTTGGTCGCAGTGTACTTGTGACGTAACTTCCTCTCTTCTCGCTGCTTTGTAATTTTATTAGGTTAATTCGATGAAAAAATTTTGTTTATGCATGTGTCTCTCAGGAAAATCTGTGTTGGAAAATTCTTCAGAACACTTCCCAAAACAACAGCTCATTTTTTGTAACAACCTTAAATTAGAGAAAGGTCTCCAACTAGACCTTTATTAAATTTGTTTGGTTAGCGATGACGTCACAGTTTTAATGATGTCACAGTTTTATTTTGGACTGGCACAGAAGCACATAAAATAAAATGTTCGCCCATAGCCAAATAGACTTGATTTAACAAATTAAAATCATTGAGATTTAAAAAAAAATACATTTAAAAGATTATTGTTAAGATTTCGGAGTGATAAAAACGAAAATTCTTAAAAAAACTGCATCATATTCGTCAGTTCCTTGCTCAGAGTTGATACCATTAGTCGACCATAAAGTGTCTAAAACTACAGTTTAGCAAATCCTCAAGAAGTGCACACGAAAAGCCGCATGTCAGGATGTCCAAATCTCGGACTGCTAGAGAAATGCTCGTTTTGATTTCGTTGTTGTAACTCATTTTTAATAGGCGCGCTTTTACGAAATTTTTGTTGTACATGATTTTTCAAAGATTTTCCTTATAAGCTTGATTGTTCTTATATTCTCCAATGAGAAAACATTGAATTCAAGTAGTCCTGGTGGATATAATTACTATTGAAGGGATTTGCCGAAAGATTCACAAAATTGTTTGAGGCAAAATTTTAAAAACGGCTTGGTTTATGTGCGGGGTGCATATAAAGACTATTACACATTCGGCCTTCTATAAAACTCAACTTAAAGTAGTAGGGGGGAATACTAACATGTCTTCTCATCCAGTTTAATACCATTCCATTGTAAAAATACAACGAAATCCTATTATTTTAACAGGACAACGCCTTAATTCAAGTAGATAAACTTCTTCAGGACGACTCTTACGTATGAATTCATTTTTATTTATTTTTTACTTATTTTTCAATGTTTTTAAAGAACTTCCAAATATAATTATATTATCGGTTTGTATGTTTTCCCATAAATATACACCATTCTCAGTCCCATGTCGTTTTTGACTGGTTTTGGTCACTCTAAACTAACAGCCATAAGTCATAAAACGATCAATAAGTGATTCAAAATTGAAATTTAATTTATTTATGCTATCCTTACACTTAATTTACTTATAAAAGACTTCTGTCCTATAGCTATGAAGCGCATAGTATAAGCTACCATAGGCGTGTTTCAAAGGATCTCGAAAAATTCAAAAGTTTTGAATGATAATTCTTCTGGCAGTCGACATTTTTTCATAGTTCCCAAGCACTGTACCAAATTTGATCAAAAAGGGTTTACTATATCATATAGCTTCCAATAGAACGAATCTGGTAAAAAACTATCGAATATTTTTTTCTTTGTATGAAAATATATTAACCAAATTTGCCAAATAAAATATCTTTTAAAGTTCTTCGAATTTAATTGCAGCGTACAATTACAGGGTATACCAAAGTCACCATCTTTTTATCTTAACCTATAAAAAACACGTTAATTGCACTCGGCTACGCTCTAGTATAAAAAAATTATGAAAGTAAAAATTAAATTTGTATTTTATTAAAGGGCAACTACTAGTCCGCACAGAGCAAGCATTTTTTTTCATGTCTGCATATAAAATAAAAAAAATTCGTCTTGGCAACTTAAATGTCAACGTAATGCAAATAAAATAATTATATTTGTTAATTGTCACGGCATAAATTTATAAATATATAAAGTAGTAGGTTACCAACAAGCTTGGGTTTTATATAATGAATATATAATAAAATATTGCTTAGTATTTTTTTTATTTTTATACCCTGTACCGTATGGTCCAAGGGTATATTAAGTTTGTGCAAGCCGAAAATGTATGTAACATATAGAAGGAGACGTCGGAGACATCCCAAAGTTACCTAAAATATGATCAGGGTGAATAGAGAAGTCGATATACCCATGTCCGTCTGTCCGTCTGTCCGTCCGTCTGTCCGTCCGTGTGAACGCCTAGATCTCAGAGATGGTAAGAGCTAGAGTTACCAAACTTTCACATTAGATCCCATATTATTCCATAGGAGGCAAGTTTATTTTATTTTTTTGATATCGGGGATAAATTATATAGCTCCCATGGGGGTGTTTGAGACGACCTCGACAAAAAAAAAGCGTTTTAGATGAATAATTCGTTTGTTTATGAAGATATCGTAACGAAATTTGGCATTCGAAAGTTTTTTATAGTTCCCAATCACTGTACCAAATTTGATTGAAATCGGTTGACTATATCATATAGCTCCCATAGGACCGATCGGCCAAAATAACTTTTTTAAAGAAAAATTGGCTATATTTCGTTTTTTAATAAAGATATCCTAACCAGATTTGGCGTTTGGAAATTTTTTAGACCACTTAGGCAATGTGCCAAATTTGAACAAAATCGGTGGACTATATCATATAGCTCCCATAGGTCCGATCTTCCAAAACATCGATTTTTTAACAAAATTTGTTGTGTTTCGTTTGTTTGTTAAGATATTAGCGACCAAATTTGACATTCGTGAGTATTTTATAGTTCCTAAGCACTGTACCAAATTTAATCCAAATCGTTTGACTAGATCATATAGCTCCCATAGGACCAATCGGTCCAAAAACACGTTTTTTATACAAAATTCGATGTGTTTTGTTTGTTTGTAAAGATATTTGAAATAACTTTGGCGTTCATATCTTTTTTAAGGTATTTAAGCACTGTGTCAAATTTTATTGAAATCGGTTGACTATATCATATAGCTCCCATAGGAACGATCGGTCAAAAACAAATTTTTTGCTTAAAAATTCTTCTGTTTTTGGTTTTTTGTGAAGAAATCGGACTTTATTACGAGCTAGTGGTACAGGGTATCCTAAAGTCGTCCGCGCCCGACTTTACGTCTGCCATTTTTATTATTATATATGCGGATATTTTTTATGTTTTTGTTAATTGGAAAGCAGAAGTCCTATCGAAAAATTTTTCTTTCAAAAGGAAGTCCTATCGAAAAATTATTCTTTCAAAAGGAAGTCCTATCGAAAAATCTTTTTTTGAAAAAAATTAGTCCCATCGAAAAGTCTTTCTTCTTACAACTTTTGTTACATCAATTTGAGCCAGTCTTATAATAACTTTTTGAGCAAAGAGCAACGACTGTAAAAATGTCATCTGACAATTGTTTTAGAGAATAACTCACGCAATCTTATCATCTCTTTTGATCTGTCTTCTCTCTCTCTTCTCTCTCTCTTCTTTCTGGTTTTTTTTGTAATTAGTCGCTTATTGTTCTTAAAATTCACTGACAGCTTATGCAACTGTTGTTGCTGTTATTGTTATGAGTGTAGTTGATGGTGTTGTTGTGTTTGTTGTTTATGCTCACAGGCCAAGTCAAAAAATTAAGCGCCTATATAACAACTTTCAGATACTCTTTTTTCCTCTTATATGACCATAACAACTAGTTGGCGTCTCTATTGGGACTTTATCAAATTTTTTAATTTGAGTTAAGAGGTTACGGCACCTTTGAACTTTTGGAAAATCGTTTTTTTTTTCTCGAAATGCTACCTTATAGTCTTAAGAATGCACGAAGTATATTAATTTAGAACAATTCGATCGGCAAAATGATTTTTTGACACTTGACATTCTTCGGTTTTCTTTTAAAAAAATCTCTAATATATGCATTAGTTTTTTGGTCGTGAAGGGTTTTAATGTTGGTAGTTTTTAGCTAAAAGTACAAAAATGCCTAAATGCTTTTAAAGGAGCTTAGATTTAGTGAAAAATAGTGTAAAATTTTCTCTATCTGCTGGTAAACTGCGTTTCAAGACTGGAAACTGATTTTGGTGACTGTAGCTTTTACCAAAAGTTTGTTTTTAGTGGGGATAAAGAAATTTAATTTTTTGGTCACTTTTGGTTATAGCCCCTCTTGAATCCATCAGTAGCCTTTTTAGGTTTTAGGTTGTGTAGGAAGCTCAGAAAGTGACTGAGATCTGTGCTGCCTAGTTAAAAGAAGGGGAGGAAAGGGATTGAAGAAAGGAAGGGATTGTGAAGGAGAATCAAAAGCTGTAGGACATCACTAATCGCCTAAGTCTCTCATGTTGCAGAACCATTTTGAGGATTCGATGAAAGCAGCCAGTTCCGCTATGGGCACATAGGCTGGACTACCCAGATCCTCAACGAATGGTTTATCCAGAAACTGGGTTTGTCTTCTAAGAAGCGCCGGATAGTCGCCCAGTATTGGTGGCTTTCTGTCTCTTTCTCATCTCCAAAGCTGCGGTAGAGATCGTGATGGGGAACGAGCAACCACTCAGCCATATTGTCTATGGTGCGATACCCCGTTACCAAGCCTGCAAACCTCCTAGCCCTGTTTTTATGGAAGCGCAAGAGATCAGATGTTCGCTTTCGATCATATACCGGCCAGAGTGTTCCTCACAACTGGACACCATGGCAATTTTCTTTCCGCCAGAGCTCTAGCTGTCTCCCTGATTTGTAATACGACGTCCTGTAATGGTCTTTAGCACTGATCTTAGCAGAACCAGCTACGTTTATGTCATAGAGTCAATAATATTCATTAGGGAAAGGACTTTTGGTTATTTATTGGTTCCACAAATATTCCAATTTGTTCGACTTTTTAGGGAGAGCTCCTCGCATATACAACGGTTGGGCGGAGAGGGCTTCAAAAATTGTAAAAATCGTGTCACTTAATTTGGGTACAGCCCAGCAGTTATATCTAGCACCACTTTATATTGCCCTTCGCCTTTCTGCCGCAACATAACTAACCCAAATTGCAGGGTATCTGAAGACAAAAACAAACAACACAAAAGATGATTATAAAATTGTTAAAACAACACAGTTATTCAAGCTTTGAGGCGTTGTTTTTGTTATTGTTGTTGTTATTGTTGCAGTGTCGCATTTCACAGTTATTTGTTGTTGTTTTTGTTGCACGTGCCTCTGTCTGAGTTTTTGATATTTTAATTTGACGCTGTTGTTGTTGTTGTTGCTGTTACCGCCCATGCAACTGTCTTTAATTACCCGCCTCGATTGCAACAATTGCAGCTGCAGATGCAACCAGCAACAGTAACAATAACAACAATGATGATGATGCAGATGACGATGATGACAACGTCAGCATACATAATAACAGCAGAAAAAAACAAAAGACTATCTTAAATCTTGTAATAAAAACGCAGAAGAAACGCATTTGATGGGCAAAACAAAGAGAGGGGATGAGTTGGAGAACCATCATCTTTGTTTTATTGTTTGCAAACTATTAAAAAATGCATATAAAATTGTTGATTAAGTCACTTTGTCTTATATAATAAGCTGCAAGACAAGAATAGACTGTAGCCGGGTGTTGATAGGAGGCAGTATATCAAGGGTCGCTCTTTTGTAGATTCTCCCAGCGGCGTACCTAGTCTGCGCGGAAGGAGGAGATAAAAGTTATTTAAGGAGAGCCGTTGTAGCTGGAATGAACACTAACGAAATCTCTTGCCCAACTGTTCTGCTGACGTAGAAGACATTCGCAATTCTAGAAGAGCGGCGAGTATTTGAAAGGAAAATTCTGTGCAAAATATTTGGGGAAAAATTGTGATGAATATGGGAACTATAAGCTCAAAAGCAATGACGAGCTTCTGCGTTTAACCAATGGAGAGGATATTATAACACAGAGACTGAGATGGATAGCTCATGTGATGAGAATGGACAATGGGCGCCTAAAAAATAAGATATTACAGTACAATCAAATCATACACGATACAGAGGATGCCCAAAAATACGATTAATCGATTGAATTGAAAAAGACTTGCGAATACTTGGAATTAGTAACTCGAAGATGCTGGCTAGAGACAGAGCCAAAAAGAACAGGATAATAGAGGAAGGCAAAACCTACCTCGGGTTGTAATGCTAACAGATGATGATGATGATGAATCCTAGAAAAGCCTGTAGCCAGGAAATGATAGGAGGCAAGGACGCTATATGCTCTCTGTTTCAGAGAGAGATACAATTGATACCTTCTCTTTGTTGGAACATGCAGCAGTTAGATTGCTGCCAACTAGTTGCCAACTAGTTAAAAAATGCCGCAAAATTATTACATCAAAAGTTGTCAGCTGTACAAAAAAAAATATTTATTAGTTAGCGCTGTTATATAATCAATTTAGAGTGAAGAAAAGAAAAAAATTTTTACAATTAACCGAGCATAATTTGCAGTAGGAAATATTTTTGTAGAAGACATCCAAAATCAGTTGGCAGACAATAACATAGACCAAGAGAGGAGGTAAGAGTAGGAGTGACAACTTTGTAGCCGACTTTGAAGGGGCGTCTGTTGGTGGCAGCAGGCAGAGGAAGCAACGAGTGCAACGTGGGTTGTCTAAGCAATTTATGCAAGTCTAAACATTTCCCACTAGGTAACTAGTAAAGTGTGTGGTGCATAATTTAAGCCAACACACAACGCAGACACTCCATATTGGTAAAATAAAAAATAAATATATAATATTATTTTTTAACGTTTTTGGGTTAAGCCATTAACAATTTTAATTTAAAATTGAAAATTGACGGCTTGTTTTTCCTTTTGTTATTTTTGGCTTGTTTAATTGATAACTAAGGTGGGCGTTGGGGGCGTGCCTTAAACAGCTAAAATTACCCCATACACAAAAACAACAAAAACAACGCTCTAAAATGCAGACCGCATTCGTAATCAAAACCAACAATTAGCAAATAATTTTGTTGCCAAAGTCACTTTTGGGCTTGCAATAATTGCTTAAAAGCAAGTACCAAGTAAACCATGTTGGGGGGGAAACAAAAACAAAAAAATTAAATGAAATATTACTATAAATATGAATATGTATTTCGAAAGTTTCGGGCAGTTTTGGTTCCGCTGCAAAAGGCAGGCAGTCAATCAATGAGGAAATCCTACTACGAAACTAAACATAATTTTTTTTCGTCATTTTTGTGCAAAATAATTGCATAAAATAATGCGAAACAATTTTGGGTCTTGATGACAATGCACTGAGAGAAAAAGTAAGGCCATTAAGGTCCGAACCCGAAAGTCCTTTATACCAAAATGCTTATCATAACCTCGGGTAGCGATTGAGCCATGTCCGTCCGTCTCTCCATCCGTCCGTATGAACGCCTAGATCTCGGAGACTAAAAAAGATAGAAACACAAAACTTTACCAGCTAGTGCTCATATTTCCTCAGAAGATGAAGTTTGTTGAATCTTGTCAATATCTTTCCCCGATCCCCCACCGTCTAATATTTTCATCTGAAAATATTCCTGGATGACCAGGACATGCCAGTCGCCGCTGCTGACAATCCTGACCACGGCGATACATCAGTAAGCGATCTTCAAGAGATAAATGGAACCGCAACAGCTATTCCTATGAATATAGATGACCAGGAAGTGACGCATGATAACTCAGACGATAAACAAGGTTACCCTAATATATCAAAAAATGAACTGCAAGACACTCCTAACATAGAACTCGAGTGATTATGGAAAGCATTGGGGAAATAGCCAGAGTCACACGCAACTCCACGAAGGCCATTGTGAGGAGGTCAAAGGAAAATGATCGCAAGGTACCTGTAGAAGATCGCTTTTAGAAAAAAAAGTCGAAAAGTCAATTGTCAGTACTAAAATAGCAAAGCCCCGAGGGATACTGAAGTCGAGTGCCAATACTAACATAGCCAAACCAACGGGGATATTGAAGGACCACTATTTTGTAATATTTAAGACCATATTAAGTTTTGTTCGGTGTCAAAGATTCCGAACTGCCTCTATGTAGGGCATCAGTAGTCTCCATTGTCTTCTTCGTAGAGCGGTCTCCCTAAGCTCGATGATGTTTATTATATTGCCTGCTACCACGTTCTACGCTGCCGTTGATCTTACTTAAAACTGATCGTCTGACTGTGTGACCAATCCAGCCGAGCTTCCTTCTTTGAATTACAATGCTAACATCCCACATGGCAGATCGGTTTGGCCAAAATATCTGCAAGATCTTACGAAGACATCCGTTGACATAGCTGCGTATTTTCTGGCGTAATTGTTCTGTTACAAACCACGTGTCGCAGCCATAAAGGAGCACGGACAAGACAACAGATTTAAGAATCGAGATTTTTATTCGTATACTGTAACAATTCGATGACCAGATTTTATTAAGTCCTGCAAGGCACCGATTGATTTTTGAGTTCTGGCGATCACATCTGTTACTGTGCTTCCTCTAGATGTTATTAAGCTTCCCAAATAATGAAATTTGTACTCTTTCAATTTGTCGGTCGTACAGCTTTAAGGGCTCTGCTGACGTCGCATGGACTCGGATTTCTTTTGTCTTGATGACATTGACCAGCAGACCAACCTTTGCTGATTCGAGTGATGTATCATTTAGCTTTTTTTTGGCATGTCACCATGTCTGCGCGAAAGCTCCCACTTGTCATATGTATAGCCGAGTGATTCCAGTCTTGTTGTCGGGTCCCGTGGGTTCCATATACCCTTAGGCTTGTGGAGCGTTGCACGTCTTGTAACTGCATCAATGACTACGAGAAATATTAGTGGCGATAGCTTTGCCTTATTCCCGGCACCTTGCCGTCATGGATCACTGAGCACTTGAAACCTTCGTAGCTGCTTTGAATCAAGGATATAACTTTTACAGGCATGCCGACGTTTATGAGTTCAGTCCGAATGCATTTTCTGTCAATAGAGTCAAATGTTTTTTCGTAATCAACGAATAACAGATATAAAGGCGACTGCATCTCTACTGATTGCTCAATTATTATTCCGTCCCGGTCGAAATCCAACTTTCTCGTTGGGCAGTATTTTATCGACATGTTCAATCATGCGATCCAACATGGTTTTCATGAGTTATCCATAATCGTAGTTCCTCTCCAGTTATCGCAATTCGTGGATCACCCTTTTTTGCAGTTTGACGATGTTGCCTTGCTTCCAATCATATGGGAATACTTCATTGTTGCAGAGTATTCGAAAATAAGTGCTGATCAGTCTTCAATACTTTTGCGGGACTCTATGTCCATCCTATTTACCTAAATAAAAAAATATTTTCATTTTTACTATCTTTAAATTATTGCATTTATGAAGAGTCTACCAAGCTTCACGTATCGAACTTTATTAATTGGATTTAGGACAGTAAGCGGCCTCGATAGCCAATCGACAGTATACTAGACTATCAACCCAAAGGTTGTGGGTTCGAATCCCACACTAGGCATAGCTCTGCACTTTCCTCTTTTCCTTTTCCCCTAACTTTTTCAGCCTATTCTATATTCTTATCACTTACTCCCATTATCGGTATCATAAAGGGCCTGTTTTTGGCCTAAGTAAGTCCAGACGTTTAGTTTCTACTGCCGCCTTGACATGACTATCTACCAAGCACAGAAAATATAAAAATATCTCTTTCACTTAAGAACTCACCGATTTAGGCTCAGAACTCAAAATGCTTGTTCAGAGTTATGCCAATCTCAGCTCTGAAACTTTAAAAGTCGATTTTCATCTGCATTCGTAAGAGGAGTTCAATACTCTCGAAATCTCGAACTTACTCATAACTCTTAACAATTTTATGCTTTCTACCAAAAGCTACAATAACTAATAAATGTTACGTCAGCATCGTGACTATTGTTATATTTTTTGTTTCTTTCAGTGTAGCCCAAGCTCTGAACTGAACTGAGCTGAGCTGAGAGGTGTTGGCAGCGGCGCAGTTGGCGTCCACTTGAACTCGTGCAGCGTTTAGCTGCCCGTTTGCTTTGTCCATCCGTCCATCCGTCCATCTGTCCGTCTGTCCGTCCCTGACTCTGCCGCATTTCGCCGACACATCAACAACAAGTGAAAGTGCCGCAGCGGCAGCGGCAAGTGACCGACCCCGCGCGCAGCTTCCATTGATCGTTGTCTTTTTATCTTTGTATTGAACTGGTTGTGAATCATAGTCGCTGTTGCTGTTGTTGTTGTTGTTGCAATTTTACTTTCAGGAAAACTGCAAAAGCCACAACAAGTGCGGTTTTTCTAGTAGTTTTTCCTTTTTTTTTGCCTGCATATCTTTTTTTTTGTTGAATTTTTTTATTTCCGTTTTACTGCCCTTTGCATCTGGTTTACCGCTAACCTGCTTGCCATGGCAAAGCAAAAGACAACTGGAAAAAAATGTAAACTAAGCAAGTGGGCCGATAACTGTTGAAACATCACGACTATAATATACACTGTAGACGGTCTACTCGATTAAAGTTGATTATTATTCTCCAGATTTTGAACTTTAAAAGAAAATTGTTTATTTTTGATATTCATAATATATATAACTTATGAGACAAAGGAAATCTGACATTTGCCGTAGAAACACTGTTGACTCCTTTAGAGTTCTTGCGCAATTCTAGTGAGTTCGGCACATACTCTTAAAGTGTATAAATATCGTGAGATTCTCCAGTTAGTTTACCTAGACAATCATAAGATTTTTGGATTAGTTGACTTTCATGACTCTCTAAAAAGCCGTATGAACGAACTTGAGTATTCTTAAGAGAGCTCTTTAATAAATTCATGTCCCACAGAAACTACATTTCAACCCCTTTGTGACTACGCGACTTCTGTCTGCACTTAATGTCCAAAAAAAATAACAATTTTCTACTATGCTATATTCTTGAACGTATATCTCATGAACCAATACACACAATCACATCGCAATAGGCTTAAAACCTCCGTATTGACAACCTGTAACATACGCAAAATCATATTTGAAATTCTTCAACACGTTCATGAGAACATTCGTAACACGTAAAACATAAGTTTCTTTTATATATAGAGATAGACTAAGTGACATTCATTTTGAAAGATTCTTTCAAAAATGTTGTTCAAAGAACTTTGATTGAGCCTATAAGCCAGCGCCCATCAGTTAAATAGAGTTTTCAATTTCCTCTTTAAGAGTTCTTAAGTGTTTTTATAAACTATATATATCTTAGTTTCATATTTGTATTGAGGTTTCTGGTATGTGTGAATTATTGTTATGACTATAAGAATTTCGCAACTCCAGATCCGATGTGCGAGCCGCCGATGTGGCAGGACTTCTCGTATATCGATTACCTCCTGGAGACATATTATTCCTGTCGTTTTTGTTTATATTTTCCTGGCAAGTATTCGGTTTGGCAGCTTCCCGTACGATGTTCATAAGCGCAAGGCTGAACTCCAGTAGGGGCTGCAGCACTTTTAGATGACTAGTCGCATCTCTACACATTTTTATAGCGAGTCGCTTGTTTCAAGATAGACATCCGCTTCAGTCGCATCTACATGATGAACAGACGCTAACATTTGCCGTACAAACACCGTTGACTCCTTTAGAGTTCTTCCGTTGTTCTCGACTGGGTTGGTTTTGTGACGGAGTTTCCCTTTTCCGACCTGTGTGGTCCGCGGGATATATTTCATTTCTTGTCTACCATCCATATCTGGAAGGAGTTGGCTCTACGCCAACTGCCACGCGTCTTCTAGGCATAACAGGCTACCCCTATGCTCCACAAGGAGATAAAGGACACAACAACAACATATGTGTATTACATTTCTGGGTTATCATGTGATAGTGTGATTGAGAAATTACAAAAAAAAAAGCGAATGGATGGATTGAGAAAGGGATGGGATTATGGGAGATTGGGTTTCTTCTGATAGCTACCAGAACTTATAGAGTTTTGGTTATGAGTCCATTTCAGGGAAGCTCACACTGAATCGCCAATTTAACAATTACAATGAATTTTCTGGTATGGACTTGGAACGCCTCTTTCGTCCTGAATTAATTTTAATTTATCTAGCAAAACAAATGCTTTTGGTCGAATAAATCCTGATTTAAATGAATTGCTTATATAATTTTCATTTTTCACAGTACGGGGCTTTCGGAAAACGATTTTTTTTGCAGATATACGAGGTGTGTTCAAAAAGTATCGCGAATTTTGAATTTTCCTGGATTACGTATATTGTAATTTCGATTTGACGAGATGAACACGGCATCAAAGGAAGAGCTGAACAACATAAAAAAAAATTTTTTAAGTGCTTCGAAAAACCGTTGGCACATAATATCTCATGGGGATTACTTCGAAGGGGACAAAATAGATATTCATGAATAAATAAATAATTTTTGAAAAAACACAAAATTCGCAATACTTTTTGAACACACCTCGTATACCTTTTTCTTTTCGATAAATTCGTATATTTCACTTATTCTTCCGATAAATTGTCATGTGCTGTTGGCGCAAAATATTTTTTGTAATACATTGTGACAAAATGTTTCCGGAAATTTGTTTTCATCGATATTCGTGGTGTGGTGTATAATGAATACGTTCCAGAGGGACAAACGGTCAATAAGTAGTATTATGAGACTGTTTTGAAGCGTTTGCGTGAACGGGTCCGTCGTATTCGGGCGGAATTGTGGGCAGACAATTCGCCACGATTGTGAACGCATTTAAGGCAAAACACTCGATAAATACCATCGACCAGGCACCGTACAGTCCAGATCTGGCGCGGTGTGGATTTTTCCTCTATCCCAAACTAAAATTGCCACTCCGGGGAACCCGTTTTAACTCCATACCGACCATAAAACAGAATGCGACGAGACAGCTGAACGCCATACCGGCCAACGCCTATAAAAAATGTTTCGAAGATTGGAAGAAATGTTGGCATATGTGTATTGCCTCAGAAGGGGCATATTTTGAAGGAGACAAAATAATTATTGATGAAAATTTACTATTTTGCGTTTTATTTAGAAGTTCCGGAAACTTTTTGTCATAATGTATGTGACGAATATTCCATTTCGGTTGACTCCAAAAAAATTAGTAAATAAAAGTTTGCACAAATATAAGCTAAGTTTATTGTAGAATATTTAAAAACTTATTTCGGCTCAAAATTGCGTAGTTTTTTCAACCTATTCTACCAATTCGATTTTAATTCCCCTCGCAACAAAATAATCGGTTTCAAAATTCGTTTCGCTGAAATTGGGTAGACTCAAAAATTCGGTTCCAAAACAAATCCGACCATTTTATGCGTTTCCATTCTTCAATACATAAAGAGTATTCAAAATTTGTTGCACCCGAAAATGCAACTTTGTAAAGTTATCGACATTTTCAAGCCAAGCTGCAGCTGACGCTGTCGCTGCTTGCATTTTGACGTCGACTGCGACTGCGTCGGCGACGTCGCTGCTTTGGCTGCACTTTAGAGTTGATTTTTTTTTTAACTTAACTTGATTTGATTTTTGCTCTCGGTTGACTTTAATATTAACAAAAGTTGCTGCGGTTTTGGCGGTTTGGTGGTTTGGTAGTTTGGTGGGGTTGGCTGGTTTGGCGGTTGAGCGAGTTTTCAACTTTTCGACTGCCTTTCAATCGATCGGCATTAATGCAAAAAAAAAACACACATTTTGGTTAAAATAAAATAAAAAATGCCAGCAAAGTCGTTCAAGTTTTAAATTCAGTTTCAGTTTTTTGCATTAAATATTTTCTTTCACATAAAATGTTGTTTTCAATTGTTTTATGATTTTTTTTATCCATTATTATGTCTGATTGCTGTCAAGGCGAAATGCTTGCAATTAAAATAATTGACATTAATCGATAAAATGGGGGGGGGGGGGAAAATTAAAGCAAATTGTAGGAAATGAAGCGATTAAATATGAAAATGATTGAAAGTGATTGAAAGTGAAAATTAGCCGGCAATAAACATAAACAAAATGCAAAGAGAGGTGTATTTAAAAAATTTTACCTGCCTTAATGTAGAGCGTGATTTAAAAAAGAAAGAAACTATTTTAATCGATCATTTTTATGGCAGCTGGAAACCTTGTAGCTAACTTTCCTTCAATTGCTTTGATCGATAACTTTAAAAAATTATTTCGCCTTGAAAGCATTTTACTAGATATTACAAAAAGGTTCAACAATGATTCATCTAGACAAGAGTCTAATTGGAGTGATATGTCTGGAGTTAATCAAAGTTAGAAAAGCATTCTTATATTCGATATATCGATATTCATCTAACCAAGATTCCAATCGAACTAATATGTCTGAAGCTAATTAACTTTGAATGCTAAAGTCTCCCTAGATCACAGTTAGAAATGCATTGTTAAATTCGATATATCGATATTCATTTAGACAAGAATCTAATCGGACTAATTGGTCTGAAGCTAATTAACTTTGAATGCAAACGTCTCTATAGATCAAAGCTAGAAAAGCATTCTTATATTCGATATATCGATATTCATCTAACCAGTTTCCAATCGAACTAATATGTCTGAAGCTAATTAACTTTGAATACTAAAGTCTCCCTAGATCACAGTTAGAAAAGCATTCATATATTCCATATATCGATATTCATATAGACAAGAATCTAATAGGTCTAATGTGTCGGGAGTTAATAAGCATTGAAGGCAAAAGTCTCGCTAGATCAAAGTTAGAAAAGCATTCTTATATTCGATATATCGATATTCATCTAACCAAGATTCCAATCGAACTAATATGTCTGGAGTTAATAAACTTTGAAGGCAAAAGTCTCGCTAGATCAAAGTTAGAAAATCATTCATATATTCGATATATCGATATTCATCTAGACAAGATCCAAATCGAACTAATATGTCTGAAGCTAATTAACTTTGAATGCTAAAGTCTCTCTAGATCAAAGTTAGAAAAGCATTCTTAAATTCGATATATCGATATTCATCTAGACAAGAGTCTAATCGGTCTAATATGTCGGGAGTTAATTAACTTTGAATGCAAAAGTCTGTGTAGATCAAAGTTAGAAAAGCATTCTCATATATTCGATATATTGAACACCCTTGATTTATAAGAGATCTGAAGCACATATGCAAACCTGATATGCATTGGATTACAATTGAAGTGCATTCGATTTAATTCTGTGACATGGTCAGTCAGTTTTATTCATGTTGTTCACCTTATAAAGAAAATCGCCCATGGGTAAGAAAAAGTTATAATACTAAGGCTTATGTTTGGTACGGGGAGTTATGTATCGAGCTGCCTCTAACAATTGGCAACAAATTTAACCGGTTAATAACTGTGGGAGCGTGTCTGAGTGTTTGTTTTTTTTTTTACTTTTTATAGCAAAATGTCAAGGTGACCATATTTTTATTTTAAAAAGTAGGTACTATATATAAAATTTTATTGTTTCTAATGAAAAGCAGAAAATAACTAAAAAACAATACAATTTTTGATTAGAGTTACGGCATTAAATCAAAATAATTAAAAGAAGTAATTTAAATCATTTTTTAATTTTAGTTAAAAAATTTACTCACTATTGACGTCTATTTTATTCTTAGTGCATTCAATATTAACTTTTATTTTTACATCGACTTCCTATGGAACATTCCTATGCGAATTATGTAATATAACTCCGATTTAAGAAAATAAAATCAATAGACGGAACTGGCTATATCGATGTCTTTAGTCACCCTGATCATATTTTAGGTCATTTAAGGGAGAGGATGGAGCCGTTCGCAGAAATGATCGCAAGTATCGCCATTCACTTGGGAGTGGCCAGAAATGATTCTTTTGCTGAACGGCTCAAGCTACTCACAAACATCCGACACTCAGTCAAGTATCCTCCGGTTAACCCCCTGAACAACTGTTCTGGGGGCTAGCTTCGCGATCAGGTGGCGATCCACAACGAAGCCTCTGTACTCAGAATGGGCGGCGGCAAAAGGCGTATGCTCTCCAGGATAGGGGCGGCCCATTTAAAGGTGACCTGCTACTGCGAGTAGAGTTGTCAGGACCGTCTTTGAGCTTATAACTTACTGTCAGAATCCTGCTCCCTCACATATTTCTTTATAAACATGAGTAACGCTGGGTTATACTCATTCTCCAAGTGGTTCGCGTGTTTCTCCGGCTAATTCACCTGCTTCGGCAGCATACACGATGGATTTGGAGGTGCAAGCCCCATGTTTTAGGAATAACAATAAAACGGAAACCATCACGATTGCCCTATGCTCCACTAGGAGTACCAGGACATAAGGAGAAGGGTTTCTCTGACGACTTTTTCGGTACCATCACAATGGCCCTATGCTCCACTAGGAGTAACAGGACATAAGAAGAAGAGTTTCTCCGACGACTCTTTCGGTACCTAATATACCCTTGTACCAAATGCTATAGGGTAATGAATAAGATTTCAATTCAGAGCTCGAAGCGCGAACTAGAACTTAACTTGGAGGCTTAATCTGACATACATTAAAGTTGTAGCTCTCTGACGATTCCCCACGGATCACTAAGGCCATACCAAATATCTTATCATTATCTTCATGTATGAATGACCAATTCTTTTAGCTTGTAATTCTGGACCCTCATTGTATTCAGATCCACTTCTACTAAGTCGATTCGTCACCTTTTGGTGTACTCGACATCCACCTTCATACGAACTGTTTGAACTTATATTAAATGCTGCATCTCATACCTGATCGAACTCAAACCAACACCGCATTGTGTGCGATTCAAACAAATTTAAACTTTATCGAACATGATGAAGCTTACGCGATCATACATGTTGCAACTCCTTTTTAGTTCCTCGAACATTTATTATTATGTTGAGTCACCACAGTGGGCTCAAAAAATTAAAACATCTTTTATTGTTGTTAATTTTTAATAGTTTATCTTTCCGATCTTACTGACTCCTTTCTCACCACTTCCCCCGCTTTTCTATTTACAGCAAGCCAATGAGCCTCTGAAAGCCAACAACAATGACGGAATCAAGCAACAACCACAACAACACTAACAATAACATCCAAAGCAGCGATTTCAATGGACGCCACTCTGCATCTCCGGCACGTACCATAGACTCGCATGATTCCACCACAGGCAGCTTGGATACCATTGTGGATCGCAGTCTAAATCGCGAGGAGCTGCTGCAGGTGGAGACCATAGAGCAGAGCACAAATGCCACAAATGCTGCCAACAATATAAATATTGGTAACGACAGTCTAACCAATTCGCAAATAGCCATGCTGCAGGAACAACAGCAGCAGCAGCAGGAGCATGTGGAGCACACCGAGTCCGAGTCCAAGCAGCAGCAGCAACACTTGGATGCACAAAGTCACATCTATTCGAGTCCCGTGTATGATGAGAAGCCTCAGGCGCCGCTTAAACTTACTGCAGCAACACTTCTCAACAATGCTATGTCCACGGATGCGTGCTTGGCCAATGGCGATGTTAAGCAGCCCAAGCTGATCACACACCAAGAGTTCAAGCAGCAGCTGGAGGATGCCATGGCTACGCGCAGCCATTTGCCGGCCGGCGCAGTCAAGTCCACGATTGATTCACGCATCAGCAAGAAGCAACGTTTTCCGCCGGAACTCATCAAGTACAAGGGCGGCGGCGGCAACAGCAGTCAAGGCAGCGGCTATGGCGGCGAAGATGGCGCCGGTTCCACAATGTCGGCCAAGTTGCGTCGCAAGTATCGTGCCAGTAATGAATGCTGCTCGGCGTTTCCATTGCAGATAGTGCTGGGCACGCTTCAATTGGTTTTGGCCATATCATTGGTGGCACTCGGTTCACTGCTAATCGTGCGTGATGCGGCCTTGTCCATGGCCGGCTGTGGCATTTGGACAGGGCTAACAGCAGCCGTTACCGGCTCTTTGGGTGTGGTCAGCATGCGCAAGACGCAGACAGCATTTTTGGCTCTAAGCTTGGTCTGCATCGCGACCAGCACATTGGCTTTGGCCATTTCGGGTGTGGGACTTTCACGTGACCTCAATCGCATGGCCGAGGAGAAGGCACAGGTGAGTTGTACGCCAACATTAAGTGAAAACTTTGGTAACCATCTGGTAACTGACTGCGTAATCCCATTGCAGTTTGATCTTATGAATGCGAATAGCGAAGTTTCCGCCGCCTGTGGCTTAATCTTTGCCCTGTTTCTACATTTTGTTGTCAGCATCGTCTCCGTCTATCGTTGCGCTCTACAGATTTGCACCAAGTGAGTACAATTTGTGTTTATATATAGACTTTTTTTTTTTTTGGATAAGATAATTTTGAAGATCTGAAGAAACACAGTAGCGCTTAAGGTCGTTACTTACGGAACATAATATGTGTGGATTAGGAACATTTAATCTATATATATGGAATTCTTTAACAACATAGATTGGAATTCGTGGGAGTATTTTATTTCTATGTTTTTCCCAGTCATATTATTTAAGATAACCCAAGAAATCCTCAGAAAGTGTGGAAATCTTTAACAATTGTATTATTATTTTGACCAAAATCAGCGTCACGTCATTTATGGATGATCCCTAAATATTTTTATTGTCAAGTTGCTCCGATATCGAAAAAATAAGCCTGGTTTTCGTGACATAATAAGGGATCTAGTTCAAAAGTTTGCTTTCTCTAGCTCTTACCACCGCCAAGCTTCAAGGCGTTAAAACTGACGGACAACTGAATGGATCAATGTAAATTCTACAACTCCGTAGCCTTTGCCTTTGACTTCAAACCAGATAGCTGCAACATGTATGAACGTGTCAGCTCCATCATGTTCGTTGCAGTTAGAGTTTGTTTGAATAGCATACAATGTGGTATGTGTTCGAGTTCGATCAGGTATGAGATGCAACATTTTATATATAAATTTTGGCATCAGACTTGATTATCTGTCTTCATCCTGATCTGAAGTTCACATTCTGAACCAGTTCTCTGGTGTGTAGATTTTATCGGCAAATTAAAAAAAATCGTATCTCAGTGGATGCCTTTAACATTAATTGAATTTAGGACTATACGTTCTGTAGGGGTAGTCGTTTAGACTCTAAGTATTTACTATCAACTTCGAATAAGGAGTCTTTACGGTTTTTTTTCTTTGGGGTGATACAAAATATACCTAAGGGAGCTTTATAATAATATTGACATAATAAGCGGTCTACTGCGAAGATTTGGTTTCCTAGCTCTTTCCCATCTCTGAAAGACAGAGAGGTCTTATTCACTCAATAAATGAATCTTCAGATATGTCAGACTCCCTAAGACTTATCGAAAGGTATTTTAAAATTTTACATTTTGGCTGGCTTTCCTTTTGACTCCAAGTCTTTACTTATTTAATAGGAGACTAAAAAAATCATAAGATATTTAAACGTTCACATAAGCAGAGTAAAAAAGTAAATAAGTCGGGAGTTTTGGAATTGTATTCGAAAAATTCGTTGATTTTTAATTGCGTGCAGCACATATAGGTACGTAATCCAATAAAAGAACATCCGCTAATGGCTGCCAATATGGATGACCAGGACATGCCAGTCGCCGCTGCTGACAATTCCGACCAAGGCGATACATCAGTAAGCGATCTGCAAGAAATTAATGGAACCGCTACAGATATTCCTTTGAACATAGATGACTGGGTAGTGACGCATAATGACCCAGACGATAAACAAGGTTACCCTGATATATCCAAAAATGAACTGCAAGACACTCCTTGAACTCGAGTGATTGTGGAAAGCATTGGGAAAATAGCCAGAGTCACACGCAACTCCACGAAGGCCATTGTGAGGAGGTTAAAGGAAAATGATCGCAAGGTACCAGAAGAAGATCGCTTAAGAAATCTATTAAAAAGAGTGCACAAAAAAATCTAATCGGTAATGTGAAGAAGTCAATTGTTAGTACCAAAATTGCAAAGCCCCGAGGGATACTGAAGAAGTCGAATGCCAATACTAACATTGGCAAACCTAAACCAATATTCCAAGGACCGAGGGAGGCTCGCCACTGCAGATAATGCTGCAGGGGCGAAACAAGTCAGTCCGCACGCTGATGTAAGGCCCACAAAATTTGGCTTGATGGTTATGGCTGCTATAGACGACCTTGGTAAACCCTCGGGTTCTGCTTCATATGCGATACGTAAACACATGAAAAAACATGGCCATAAGGCACAAAATGAGCAACGTTTCACGCCGTTGTAAATGGGAAGTTGAAGAAAACGAAACGGTCCTATTCACGCCCGTAATTGTGAGGAGTTTTAAATATCTTTAGATGTCTCAAAATTTTAAATAATGTTTTCAAATTTCGGCCGTTCTTTTATATTTAATTTATTTTTAATTTTAAGTGAATAACCACAAACGTGCCTAAGTACTGGGGGCGTGGGGGATGTGCCAAAATTTAATGTTTGGTATAAACTTAATGACAAATAGCTTAAACTTTTATGAATGTCCTTCTGAGAATATTTTACTTTTTGGTCACTTTAGTTTTTATGTATTTGTTTTTGATTTTTTGCAAGATTTGAGCCTATACGAAGGCCACTGCCCATTTTTATTGATTTCCAAAAGCTTTCTGTGCAGCCTAAAATAGTGTTGTTGTAATATGATTGCATTTATGTTTTTGTTATTAGCTGCAAGTTATAATTAGCTACACTACTCGTATACAAGTGGCTGGGCAAATAGCTGAAAGCTTTGCTCTCTGCTTAACTTTTGCCAACTCTTTCTGAACAAGGTCAAGGCTATAATAATTGTCCAAAAGGCAGCGCCTGTGTGTAACAGACATTACTATTTCAAAAAGGCGCTGAAGCGCCATCTAGCGTGTGCCAACACACAACGCTAACTTCACTTCACTATCATATCACTATAGCTTTGAGTCCAGATGGCGCTCGCACACTAGCGCCATCTGGCGCATATTAAGTCAGCTGTCTTATATTAGTGCTGTGAAATTGTTACTAGGCAGCAGCATTTTGCAGCACTAAAACGAGCTAGCTGCGCTTGTGTGGGTGCGTGAAAGTATGAAAGAGAGAGCGCCAGCGAGCGCAACGCATTGCAACAACAACGCTCGTTAATAAATGTAGTTGTATAGGCAAAAATTAAAAAAAAAGCGAAAAAAAACGTAGATTAAAATTTAATTTGTGTAAAGTGTAAATAATAGTGATAAGCAAACGAAGCGTGGCAAAAATGCATTGAAACCAAAAAAATAATTACCAAAAAGTTTTCCAAAAGCAGCAAAGTCGCCCAGCGAAAGCAAACATACACACGCACACACATACGACACAAACAAACTTAAGCACTGGCCAAAAAGTGAAAAGCATTAGAGGAGGAGTATTGGAGAGGAGGGGTCGAGAGCCGAGCCGAGCAGAGGAGAGCAAAGCTAGCGCCTACGCTTGCCAATTTGTAGGCTGCGCTCGCCTTGCACTCCGCCGCTGGCCAGCCCCCAGCTCCCAGTTCCAGTGAAACCGAGACCAGAGCACAGTTAGTCGTGCGCTGGGCGGAAGTCGTAAAAACAAAAAAATATTAAAAAAAAAATATATAGAATTTGTGCAAAAAGCTAAAAGCAAAAGCAAATAAATAAATAAGATACGAGCCTCGTGCAATTGAACGCCAACGGGGCAGCAGCAACAGTCATGCCACTGGCTGACTCTAACAAGGATCTGAGACAACAACAACAACAACAACAGCAGCAGCAGCAGCAACAACTGAGCGGGACTACGCATGTCACGAACAACGGCGGCAGCAGCAGCAACGGCGGCGGCAGCGGAGTTGGCGTTGGCAGCGTCAGCAGCAGCAATAACAACAACGCACAATTGGATAATGCCCCGCCTGCCGCGTCTGCTATGGGACTGCAGCTACGCCAGCGTATGCACATTACCTCCTCCGGTTGCAGTAGTTTGGCGGTCACGCCTATGGAACATACGCCTACCGATGAAGACAGCTTGGGCGTTACAATGGTGACGTCATCGCAGCGACGTCAACATTTGCAACAGGTGCAGCAGCAAAAGCAACAGTCCGCCTTGCAGGCTGCCTTAGAGCAGCATCATATAACACCAACACCACCAACAGTAGCGGCAATAGCAGATACCATAGACGTGAATCCAGTGATCCAGACCAGCACAGTGGCCACTTTAACCACTGATATGCCAGAACAAATGGAGCTTAGCGATTCCGAGTCGTATTGTGTGCCAAATACTGCCAGCGGACCGATGAGCTTTGATTGTGAGAACGAATTTGAGCTGCGCGAGGTCATCAAGGAAGGTCACGACAAGGCCGATCCCTCGCAATTTGAGCTGCTGCGCGTGCTGGGCGAGGGCAGTTTTGGCAAAGTGTTTCTTGTGCGCAAAATTATAGGCAAGGATGCGGGCACTTTGTACGCCATGAAAGTGCTTAAGAAGGCCACACTTAAGGTCAAAGACCGCGTGCGCAGCACCAATGAGCGCAAAATCCTGGCCGATGTGGGTCATGCGTTTATTGTCAAGCTGCACTATGCCTTCCAGACGCCTGGCAAGCTCTATTTGATTTTGGACTTTTTGCGTGGCGGTGATCTATTTACGCGTTTATCCAAAGAGGTCATGTTTACCGAGGAGGATGTCAAGTTCTATTTGGCAGAGCTGGCCTTGGCACTTAACCATTTACACACGCTAGGCATTATTTATAGGGACTTAAAGCCGGAGAACATACTGCTCGATGAAAACGGGCATATAGCATTAACAGACTTTGGTCTGTCCAAGCAGCCCTTAGATGGCTCGAAGACCTACAGCTTTTGCGGCACAGTGGAGTATATGGCGCCGGAGATTGTTAATCGTAAGGGGCATGATTTTGCCGCCGATTGGTGGTCCTTTGGCGTGCTCATGTATGAAATGTTGACAGGCAATTTGCCCTTCCACGGACAAACACGGCAAGAGACCATGAATCAAATACTGCGCTCTAAGCTGGGCATGCCAGAGAATCTATCACCCGAGGCTCAATCATTGTTGCGTGCACTCTTCAAACGCAATCCACAGAATCGACTAGGCGCTGGAGTTTCAGGCATATTAGACATAAAGGCGCATTGCTTTTTTGGCACCATTGACTGGGTGCGTCTGGAGCGCAAGCAAGTGCGTCCGCCATTTATACCGGCTGTTTCACGTGACGACGCCTTCTATTTTGACGTCGAGTATACGTCCAAGTCGCCACGTGACTCTCCAGGCGGTCCCATATCCGCCTCTGCACACGAGATCTTTCGCGGCTTTAGCTTTGTGGCGCCCATACTGCTCGAAGCAGAGACGCCGCCCACTAGCTGCTCCAACGAAGCCAGCCCCTTGCACAACACCAACACGTCCTCCTCGGGCTCGGGTTCGGCCATAACGACAACTATGACCACATCGGGCGCACATATGCCGCGTGGTTTGCCTGGCGTGTTGCCAGGTAACTTTCATGCCGAATACAATGTGCTACAAGAGCTGGGACGTGGCACCTTTTCCGTGTGTCGCCTTTGTGAGCATCGTTCCACCAAGAAACACTATGCCGTCAAGATTATAGAGAAAGCAGCCGTAGCTGCAGCTTCGACATCTGCTGCCGACTGCTGGGAAGAGGTGGAAATAATGCTACGCTATGGCAATCATCCAAATATTGTTACGCTCTTCTCGGTCTACGAGGATACAAGCTCGGCGTTTCTGGTCATGGAGTTGCTTAAGGGCGGTGAGCTGCTGGATCGCATACTGGCTGTGGGACAAATGTGTGAAAGTGAGGCCAGCGCCGTATTGCGTACAGTTGCCTCGGCAGTGGCCTATCTGCATGAGCATGGTGTAGTGCATCGCGATCTGAAGCCCTCGAATATGATCTATGCGAGCATGCGGCAAACGCCCGAAACACTCAAGCTCTGCGATTTGGGTGAGTAACTGTGGCATTAATAAACTCATCATTTTATTATGCTCTTCACCTGGTGATGCATACAAATTGCGCATTTATTTTGTGTTTTTTGTTGTTGTTGTATTGAACGCATATCTAATATTGCTAATCCCCACCAGGCTTTGCGAAACAGCTGCGCGCCGATAACGGACTGCTAATGACACCCTGCTATACGGCCAATTTTGTGGCTCCGGAAGTACTCAAGCGTCAAGGCTACGATCTGGCATGTGACATTTGGTCGTTGGGCGTGCTTTTATATATAATGCTGTCGGGACGCACGCCCTTTGCATCGACGCCCAATGACTCGGCGGATGTTATACTAAAGCGCATTGGCTCGGGCCACATTGATTTTAGCACCAGTCGCTGGGCGTTAATAAGTGCGCCTGTTAAGGATCTACTGCGTCAAATGTTGCACATTGTGCCCGAGAATAGACCCACAGCAGCGCAAATACTCGAGCATAGCTGGGTATGGGATCAGTTTGCGGGCAATGTGCAGCTGACCGAGTATACAACGGTGCCCAGCCAGCTATCGCTGGGTGCACAGCAACAACAGCTTAATCACAACTCGACGACATTGCGTGGTGCAGTGGATGCAACATTCAGAGCCATTGCCATACCACAAGCGGCCAATGTAGGACCCGTCGAGCTATCCATGCTGGCCAAGCGGCGTGCCAAAGATCGCGCCAACTTGCATTCCTAATCATGGGCTGTCGTGTGCAGTTAAACGTCACGACGGCAGTTAAACTACCCCTCCCAGTTTATAGGCTTTATATAAGTATTCTACTGCAATGTTGTGCATTTCCAAAGCGCCTCAGAGACTGGCCGAAACGGATAAGGAAAAGGAAAAGGAAACGGAAACTGGAACGTGGACGCGCTCAACCAAACAACTATTATATTGCTAGCGATGCTATCGACTTCTCGTTTGGTTTAGGACTGGCTGGCTGGACAATGGACGCTTCCGCTTCGTTTTGTTGTATTTATATGTTTGCAAGCGAGCAGCTATATATATATATATATATATAGGTATATATATATACACACCAACACACACACACACTATGCTAACTAGTATATCTTCCAGTCTATATGGGGACATTGAAATCCTTAAGTATTTGGCATAGAAACAAACTAAATTGTTAATTATTTATTTTATATATACTATCTATACATACATATATATATATATGTATATATATATATATGACTATGATGATGTTGCAGCTACAGCCAAGGCTTTTATTTATATTTATATACCCTATATATATAACTATATACTATATAGTTGGTTTTAAACGACACAAAAGTTGCTGACAGACAAAAATTGTTTGCATAAAACTTTTTTTTATAAACTTTACTCTTAAGTAAAAACTAAAACTATACACAAACTAACTCTTTCTCACTCTCGCGCGCTCTATTAAGAGCTCTGTCAGAGCGAGATGCACTCAATTTAAGCAGCTAAACTTAAACTAAAGAATTTTTGCAAAAACAAAAACAAAAAAACAACTTTAAATGTTGGCCAAACAATTGTGCTAAAAAAAAAAAAAGTTAAAAAAACAAAAAAAAAGTTTATTCCATTTGTGTGTAATTGAGAAAGTGCATAAATATTTTTAAATTAATTAATGTAGCTGAATTTTTCGACATCACGTGTTATTGTTGTTTAATTAATTACAAAAATAAAAAAGAAATGCAAAAAAAAAGGAAAAAAAAAACAAAACCAAGCCAAGTAATATTTATAACCATAAAATAACCAAAACCATTTTTTTGAAACATATTTTAAATGTCGCTGAAATTAGCTAAATTCGTGCATAATAGTGAGATTTTTTTTTAATTAAAAAAATATCACGCAGTCAATGCTAAAATAAAATATAAAATGTATCAAAATTTATGGAAATTGCAAAACTTTTGCAAATTGTACTAAAAATGAAAAGCAGTTGCTGAAAGAATGCTTCCAATTTTTGTTTTATAGCCAAACCTTAGCAAATTAATTAAAACTAATACAGTAGACACTCGCATTAGTGGATAACAAGCTTAAGTATTTAGTTTGCTTAGAAATTGTGTTCATTAAGTAAATGAAGATGACTTTTTGTTTATAATTTAGAAAACATTTTAAAGTATTATAGTTTATTTTTTTTTTTAATTATAGTTAAGAATTTTGGCAGCTTAAATAATTAAATTGTTTAGAAAATGCGAACATGTTAAACGATTTTAACGATTTTCATTGCTTTTTTTAGACCAAACTGTGCTTTGAGTGGAAACAATTTTTTAATTAATTTATTAAAGCAAATCTTTTAACAATAATTTAAATATTTAAATTAAGCTTTTGTTTTCGTTTTAAATAATAAACTAAAAAAGAAAATACAATTTTTTAGGAATGTGCGAAAATACGCAGATTTTTAAAAGATTCGAGCATGAAATTAAATGGAGGTTTCTGGAATTATATATCATTGTTTGTAACAGACAAAAAGAGATCTTGAAAGTCAAGTTCTTAGGGTATTTTCTTTTGGCTTATAACCAAATATTTATAAAAAAAAATTTAGAAAAGGCCTTTATAATATTTTCAATATTTGCTTTTGGTAAACCAAAATTTTGGATTTTTTGATTGAAAATTTTTGTGCTGTGCCACAAATCTCTTTTTATTATTATAGTTCGTGTTAGAGATATAAAAAAGATATCAGAAATATTTCCAAAGATTTCTAGAATGATATACAATTTAGAAAAGAAAAAAATATTTATAATATTTTCATTTTTCATTATTTTGGAATTAAAACAGATAAAGCGACTCTCAAGAGCTCCGTAGAAAACAAAAAAAAGCTCTAAGGCTATTTTCTTTTGGCTTATAAAACTAAATATTTAAACAAAAAATTTTTGAAAAGGCCTTTATAATATTTAAGAAACCAAAATTTTTTATTAATTAATTAAAAATTTTGGCGTTGTGCCGGAAATCTCTTTTTATTATTATAATTCGTGTTAGAGATAGAAAAAAGATATCAGAAATATTTCTAGAATTATATCAAATTTAGAAAATAGAAGAATATTTATAATATTTTCAATGGTAGCTTCTGGGCTGGAAAGCCCAAACTTTTTATTGTTTAATTGAAAATTTTTGTGCTGTGCCAGAAATCTCTTTTTATTATTATAGTTCGAGTAAAAGATATCAGAAATATTTCCAAAGATTTCTAGAATTATATCAAATTTAGAAAAGAAAAGAATATTTATAATATTTGAAATGGTTCGAAAATTTTCGTGCTGTGCCAGAAATCTCTCTTTTTACTTATTATAGTATTTACTTCGTGTAATAGATATGCAAAATATTTTTAAGAACGCAAACTTTTCGATTGACAGATTGTTTAGTAAAAATTAGGAAAAACTCTGTAGTGTCTTTTGGCACTCAAAAATTGTGTAAACTGGGGGGTTAGCCTCCTGCTCGCTTCGCTTGTCATAATATGTTAAATAATTTAATATATTTAGAAAAAGACTTGAATGGTATAGAATCTTCGCGCTATTTAACTTTAAGCGAGTATTTTTTTAACAACATTTTTTTAGCCTTTAAGTAGTCGAAAAAATTTAAAGATTTTTTAAAGTAATTTATTTAAATTTTTTAAAAGCCAAAAACCAATGCAAATTTTTAAAATTATAATCTTATATGCTGCTCTAGAAGTTATTCATATGCTTAAAAAGTGTTGTAATGTGAGTGTCTACTTTATACGCCCCCGCACACGAATAACTAAGTTTCTTTATGAAATTTTTTTAAATATTTGCCTAGCCCATCCGAAGGAATTTCGTACGTTTTTTTTCGGTATTCGCATTTAGAAATTTGTGTTTAAGAATTTTGTAATTTGTATTTTTAAATTTAATTCTAAGTCGAACAAATTTTTTTAGCTATATATATGTTATGTATATATTATTGTATAGTCTTGAAGGATAGTTAGTCTGGGAGAGAAAGCTGTGAGAGTAAGCAAAAATTCGTGCAAATTTGGACAAAGACTTTTAACTCAAATGTGAAAGAACTTAATAAATGAAATAATAAATTAAAATTATAATAATAATATTTGTTACGAATTGTGCACTAAACACTTTATATATTGCTATATATACATATACATACATAAATATTAAAAAAAAAAAATGCTACAATGAGCAGTTTCTAGAACGAGGCTTAATTGCTGAAAAAAACAAAACATTTCAATTAAACAAAAACAAGGAAAACAAAAAGAATATTTAAAAACGATTTTAGACAATTGCTGGAATTAAAATATAAAGTCAACGTCGAATTTTAGCCACGCCTCTTTATATAATATATATAGGGGGCGCAAAGACTAAATACATATTGTATTGTGAAGTCTAAAAACTAAATGTTTTATCATTGGCAACAACAAATCAATTGATAAAAGTTAAAATTAAATTAAAATCAATTTGTTATTATGCAAATTTTTTTTAATGCTGATGAAATTCTTTTTTGGAGCTTGTTCTGAGCAACAAGTTGATTCCTAGCATACATATACAATATAACATAACTATTTTGCATGTGTTTCAAATGAAAAAACAAAAAAAAAACAAAAACAATATATTAATATATACATATATATACAAACATACAATATATATAAAAAAAATAAATATATAGAAAGCATTTCCACAAGGGCATATTTTAAATATATAAATGTATTTATATTTAAGCCAAAGCTTGGATGCTCTTACAGTGAAGCTTATAATATCAAGCGGTTAGATTTGATCATGGTCTGTCTGTATGAACAACTAGATCTGGGAGATTAGAGTGGCTAGGAGCAGCAAATTTAGGAATCTTTCAAGGAACCCCAACCTCTTGAATTGTCATTTTTAATTTTTCAACTTTTTCAATTATGTAAGTCCTGTGCAGAATTCCTGAATTCTATATATATAATTTCCTTTATCTCCTATTGAAGCCTAGGGCGTCGTCTTCAATTGCCGTCTTCCGAACTCGATTTTGAGCTATATTCTTAGTTTGTTCCAAAGTAATCCCCGAGATGTAATTTAAGCTTCCGTGGATCTTCTCCAGAGCAGCTGAAATGACATCTCTGGGGTTAAGCTGAAACGAACTAAGAAATATAGCCCAAAATCGAGTTCGGTGGAAGACGGCAATTGAGTTCATTACCTCCATTTAAAAGGCTTCGAGCATAAATTCATTATATATAAACTAGATTCATAAATGTTTCATGTGAGAATTTTTTTTCCAAAAAACCTCAAGTATTTGAGAAACGAGTTCAAATATTTCGCACATCTTTTCAAAACCCAAACGTTACTTTCTTGTCAAACAACTTTAATTCACCTCGAAAAATATGAATATGTTTTATAATTACCTCAAAATTACCGGCCCCCTCTACTGAACCTTTAGTTTGAATCATTCGTCACCGGGTTCCTGAAAAAACTAACGGGGTCTCGGCGGAATCCTCGATTTTCAACTCTCTCTCGACGGGCCTGCATAAAGACCTATTGATAAGCGGTTGGAAACAGGTGGATTCTGCCGTTGGCTCTCCGAAAAAAATAAGTGCTCTAAGGGTAAATTTTGATAATCTCGATTTTGTGTATATCGATATAAAATGATCGGTTTCGAAAGTTGTTTACTTTTGACTAACCCATAGATGTAGAAAACCGTTTGAAATAAACAATAACTATAAAGAACTCTGCGTCCGAGGGAACCCCGATTTTCACCTCTCTCACGACGGGCCAAAATAAGGACCTATTGATAAGCCGGTGGGAACAGGTGGATTATGCCGCATGGGCATAATCTCAAGGGTTTCTTCAGAAAAAAATAAGTGCTGGAAGGGCAAATTTTGATAAGACTATCGGTTTCGAAAGTTGCTTTCTTTTGACTGTTCCACAAATGTAGAAACCCGTTTGAAATAAGAACTTCTAAAAGTTTTGATCATTTAGATTTTTTACTCATCGATATCGACAATTATTTTCTTTTGACTGCACTGCAGATTTTGAAATTCGTTTGAATTAGACCATAGCTATGCAAGAATTTCTAAAAATTTTCATATTTCGATTTTTTACATATCGATAGTTTTTTTTGTGTTTTGTAAAACTTCTGAATTAGTGTTTTATAGCAATATGTTGTATGTCCCATAATTTACCAAGTCCTTTTTTACAATATTAATCAAACCGGAGTTAAAAAAAAGTATCATCAACTATGGTTCTTATATAAGCGAAAAGATCTGCTGTAAGAGTATCCCGAAACCTATTTAAATATGTGTATGAACGTACTATAAACAAAATAAAGAATTATGCGCTGTGCAACTGAACTTAAAGCTAAAATATAAAAAAAATAGCAAAACTTGCACAATAATAAAAAAAATATATATTCTACAAATATCGATTTAAATCGTTAAAAGCTACCCATAAGAAAGTTTATATATGGTAAACAAAAAAAAAAAAAAAAACTACAAATAAGTTACGAAACGAATGCTAAAATAATTGCTGCACTTTTGAAGACAAAACTTGGGCTGTAACTAGAGCACTTTTTGCGCCTGGTTTATAGAAAAACCGGAACTTAAAGCCACGCTTATATATAATAATGAAACATTAAACTAAAACCTGAAACTGACGAACGATTTCGCTTAGATTCGGGCATTTTTTGCGTTTTGGGCTATACGTCACGAAACGTATATATGCTTTGGGATTTTTCTTTTAGAAATCAATTAAGGGGCGTATAAATGCCTTTTTATACAATATCTAGGAAAAAAATCTTTTAAAAAAAAGCGCATAGTTGCTAATAGCTCTAAACCGAGCATTGTTTGATGTCTCCAAGAGGCCAAACTATTATAAAAATATATTTCTACCAAGTTTTTGTAAGCTTATGTTTTTAAGTTCTGGTTTGACAGAAAGAAGACAGAAGAAAATCGATATTCAGCTGCGTAGGTCAGTTAGAGGTCTTTAAGAACCTAAATCCGTGTTTTGACCTACCTGTGAGCATAACATAACATAAATATTTGATGTAGCTTCCTATACAAAGTCTCCTCGTCGAGACAGCAAACTACAATATATACCCAAGAGCATTTTAAAGAATTATATTATATCATCATATATACAGTTTAAATGTGAATGTTTTAAATGTATGTGTAAACGTATACAAAAAAGATGTTATTTCGAAATTCAAAAGATTTAGATGATTTGGTGAAATACAATAGTTTTGCGGAGGTTGCTATGTACTGCTCTGATCATCCATTTACTCCAAAAAATAGATCCTCAAAGTTTCAGGCTTTTCAATAGATGTATACCAAAATTCAACTATGGTCAGTTTGACAGACGACAGTCTACAGTCTTTTAAAACCTATCGATACAATACAGAAAGAAGAAATCTCTATAAACTTAGTTGGCTGAATGGGGTTTTTGGTTCAAAACCCACACACAAATACGCACACGCTAGCACATATGTATGTGTGAACTTTAAATACTATATACTAAAATATATGCATATGTACATGTACTATGTGCTATGTAAATGGATGCTACATATATTTTCTTAGTAGATTTTTACAGCTTCCAAAAACTAAATTAAATTATTGAAAAAAAAAAACTAAAAATTAAACTTAATGTAATTGCGATTTTATTCTAAAAAAACACAATGTTTGAAAAAAAGATTCTAAATAATTGTAATGTTAAATTATTGTACTAAAAAAAAATAAAAAAATGCAAGCAAAAAACAAGTAAAGGTCCTAATAAAACTTGAAACTTGCAACAACTTGGGATATTATTTTTTGGCGGAAGTATTAGCTTTCTTTTGACCTTAAACATTTAAATCCAAAATATATAACAAGTTAGCTCTTTTTTGGTATTCCAATTTATAACTTTATTATTATCAATTTGTATTTTGTGTTTCTTTTGCTCTCTAGTAAACAATTTTAGCATTTATTTTGTATTTGTTTTTAAATTAAAACTAAGCAATTAATTTCTCTGCTATTGCTATTGAGGCTACATTATTGATTTGATTTAAATGATTTTTAATATTTTAATTAGTCGGCCTTTGTCTGCGCTGTAGCTTTTATTGTTTTATTGTTTTATGTTATTGTTAATTAATAAGTGTATAATTGTTAATGCAAAAAAGTCATACACACACAACACAAATATATAATTTAAATTGGACAATTTTTCTATTTCATGTGTCTGTGTATATATAATATATATATATTTTTATATATATATGTACGCGTGTATTTAGTTGAAATGTTGCAGCTAATTTCATTTTACTTTGTACATAATTAAATCATTCATACATATAGTGTATATATAAAAAATCACTTTATAGTACTTATGAAACACATATTATATGCACACACACATTTAAGCGCTGCACTAAAAATACATATGTATGCCATATATGCATATATAGTAATATGTATATATGGTATATATATACAATACATACGGCAATACAGTATATAAGGACACACGCCTACTAATGTTTGTTGCCGCCGCCGCCTTTGTTGCCCTTGCGATTGCGCTGCTGCTGTTGTTGCTTAGACTTTGATGTAGTTGGTGTATCCGCCGCAGTATTGGTCTCTACGGGGTAGACAGAGTTGAGAGATGAGACAATCGACTAAAAATCATTCTACTTACCAGCTGCTGCGCTTGCATCAAGCTCCACTTGCTGTAGCGTTTCCCTAACAGTCTCTAGACGCGCCTCCACTGGCGGCAGTGCATTCTCTACGTCTGCATGTGGATTTAATTCCACTACAAGCGTATCTTCATCCTGCTCATCTTCATCCACAACCGCATCGATTATATTATTTATCAGCGCCGCGTTTCTTGACAACTGTGACTCAATATCCACTTGCAGTTGGTTTGGCTCCGGCTGCTGCTCCTCAACCACATGCGCTTCTTCAGCTATGACGCCATTAAGCACGTTCACTGCTTCTTGTACCTCATTTGCCTCGGCCGCTTTGCGTCGTCGCTCCTCTAATATACGCATATAATTTTGCGACCATTCCATGTGCTCCTTGTAATACTGATAGACTGGTATCACAATAACTGAAATGTCATCGACAGTGGCAGCGGCCTTACTGTCCGCCAAGCGCCAATGACCCGAATCATTGATCTTGCCTCGCGCACGCGCCACCAGCTCCTGTGCCACCATCGTATAACGATGTTTTTCGGTTGGATATTTGGATAGTGTTTGAAAAACAGTGCGTGCTACCGCATCGTTTTCTGACACATCCCAAAGACCATCAGTGGCCATGACCAAGATGCCATAGTCGCCATCCTCGGTATGCTCACCTGTGTGCACACAAAGTTGTAGCTTTTAAACTAATAGAAAAAAGTATTTAGCTTACCTGGAATGCTGACCACTTGTGAAAGATCGCGCTGCTTGACATCGGGATGCGGCGTCAGGAATGGTTTAATCTGTATGCCCGTATTAATGGCCAGCAGATCATGATCACCAAAGCCGCGTGTCACGCCCAGCGTGCCTAACAGCCGGCTTCGTTTGCCCTCACCATTCACCACGGGCATACGCAAATCATCACGTGTCAACGTTTTGTGCGTCCAACCTTTCATAGTGCCCTGGCGGCAAAGTATACGCTGGCCCATGTCTTTAATGTGCGGCCTCTTGGCGTATTCCATAGCCACATATTGCTTGCCCAATAAATGCGGCTTCAGTCGTGCCACATTCAGCAAACGCTCACGTTCTGTTTCGGGCGTATGATCGGCAGAGTAGGGCGTGGGATACGTGCACGCCTCTAGCGGATCAGTTTCAATCACAGCAACTTCGGAATATGTCTTCTGTGGCGCTGCACGGCGTTGGCAAAGTACAGCCCGACTATCGCCAGCATTGGCCACATACATTTTGCCATCGATGAAGAGCGAAACGCAGGCTGTACAGCCTCCAGCATCGCGATAGCGATCTCGATCCTGCGCTATAAGGGAATCCATGTGAAAAAAGGCGCTTTCCAGAGCACCAATGATTAGCTCGTCCTTTGTGACGCGTCGTTGAAAATATATGGGATGCGGAAAAGCGGGATTTACTTTGGCATTGTCGCTGTCCGAGTCGCGCGGCAACAGCAGCTCAATGCAATCAACCAGCTTTTCGTGCAGTATATGATGGAATTGATGCGAGGCGGCCAGAGCAGCGCCATAGCCAGCATGTCCATCGAAAACGCCAAAGTATGTGTACGGCAGATCCGGATGTTTATGTTCGGGATCCGAAAGCACTTGACTGTAATGCAAGAAATGAAATTCGAGTGAGATTATAATTTTTATAGAAAGATTGCGAAAGAATGCATCTGACAAATGGATGTTTTGCTTTCATATTGAAATCCGGTTGAAACGAATTTATTTGCTCAGACCAGAGTCGCTTTATGGTGATAAATCCCTTTGCAATTTCATTTCTAAAACAGACTGATATTGAGCAAACAAAATACAGCCGATTTCCTACTCTTATTTGACATACTATGAAAGTAGGTGTGTGTTTTTTTCATTATTTACTCATGGTTGAGAACAACATTAAAAATCAACAAGACGGCAATAAATTTCAGCTAGCTTATCGCTACGACGCGACGCTGACTTTGCCGCAGCGATAAGAGACTCCGACTCCTTAGTATGTACGTTCTAATTTGTAGAATTTGCTTACCGTGAAAAGGCACCCTGATCTTCGTTCCACTCGGATTTGCCAGAATTGACGCACTCCGCATAGCCCGTGCCCCAAGGCAGCAGATTGATATCACGCGGCACTATAATGGGTCGCACATTATGATCGGCCGAAGCACGTAGCTCGTCCGCAGTGAGCAACTGTAGAAAGGGTGGACGCGCATATGGAAACTTGTCCTGCATTTGTCCACCACTCTGCCGCTGGCTGCTGCGTTGATGTTCACGCTCGCTGCTGGGCAGTGGTGGTAAATCGGGCGCTATGGCCGATATGAAGCGGTTTTTAAAGTTATTGAACATTTTGGCGGCGGTGGCAGCTTTCTAGTAATGGTGTGCAAAGGCGTGGGTGGCGGAAGTTCTGGTCACTTGTCTAATAGCTCTCACACAGGCACACAAACATGCGCACGTTACTCACACCAACTGACGTGGCAAGCTGCCTGCAATTGCTATTGTGGATTATTGTGTATGTCAACTTGAACTAGGCTTTGCAACATATGCCCCAGGCTGCAAGTTTCTATTGGGAATTTTCCAATACAACTGTTGTGTGCTCTTATTGTTATTATTGTTTTTGTTTTTCTTATTTTTCTTTGTGTTGCAAATTTGTTGTGTGTGAGTTTGCGTTTGTTTGCTAACGCTTTGCGCGTTAACTGGCTATCGCTTTTAATTGCATTTATTCATGTTTGTTTAGTCGCACTTCTTCTTGGCGGAACAGCAACAACGATAATAACAAAAACAACAAGCTACATGTCGTACGCTGCCGTATGAGTAAGTGATTGGCCTGTTTTTGTTGTTAGCTGGCTGGCTGGCTATCTGATGACGGCGACGGCGCTGTAAAAATCGATACTTTAGTTTATAATTTGTGCTTAAGTTTAGCGGCTTTGCTGTTTTAATAGGCGCTTACTGGTTTATTGATTGATTTTAAGCAAGTGGAAATGTGGTCTACTTATAATTGATTGCACTTTTGCTGATATTTTTTTGTTGCTGACGAATTGACAGTTTGTAGGAAAAACAAGTGGAAGAAGCAGACTGCGAGGCAATTAGAGCTGCATGACTGGTCGATAATATATCGATATGTTGTGCAATTGTTACGCGATGTATTGCACGTTAACTAGTTAAAGTAATAACAATAATAGTAATTATTAACATTAACGCATTAAATTGTGACAGCTTTTGTTGCTGCCCCATTCAATTACTATAAAAATGTTTACATAATGTAGCATAAACAGCATTAAGTTTATTTGTGCATTAATTAAATGCTTTTGTGTGCCGCTAGCTGGCGCTCGTGTTATACTAACTATCGATATACTTTGCGATATATCTATAGGCGATGTTTTTTTGCAGCTTTGCACAATAAACTGAAATTTAAATTTTAAATATTCCCAATTGCTTATTTGCTTGCAGATCCCAGCACAGTGAGCTGCATGGCGTCATTATTAAATCAAATGCTTCTGGCATTGCCCTAAATCAACAAAAGGTGGAACAATACATCAAAGCCATGTCGCTAAATGGCACCGAAAAAGTATTATTTGTTAACTAACACAGCCTAACAACTATTGAAATTTGTTAAAAACCCTTTGTCTTTTGTATTGCTTAGGAGAACACGGAAAAGCTGGCCGCCATGTGGATGTATGCTACACATATGGGCACCCTGCCACCTGCTTCTGTGCGTAAACTAACACCGCCTTCACGTTCCATTATGCTTATACCAGCCTCAGCCGCTGGCAGCGGCGTAAGTAGCGGCTTGTCTGTCCGAGTCCACACATTAATAAATTTGTTTATATTCTTGTAGTTGCTGCCACCGCCACCACCCACACGTCTGCCACCACCACCCCCAGCTGGTTTGCTACTGCCTGTGCCACCACCGCCGCAATACCGCGGCATGACACTGCCCTACATGCGTCCCGGCTCGGTGCTTTATGCTCATCCCGCTAGTCTGGCGGGCACCTATCGCACTCACAAGAGCACTAAGTCAGCGGAACTAAATGGTCAGCGGCGTCGCCGTCGTGCTGGCAAGTCAGACGCCAATCGGCGTCAACGTCGCAAATCCGAAGCCGATGTGCTAGACGGCGCAACCAATTTCCAATACACCGGGCTGGATCGAGCTATAGCAGACAGCTTCTTGGCGCGTCAGGAATCACAACAATCGCACACTGGCAGTCACGTAGACTACTCGTCGTCTACATCTTCGGGCAACAGCGAGACCTACGGTCATCAGCCCACTTCAGGCTCTCGTGCCTCCTCCAAAACAAAAATTGTTTGCCGCGATGTGGTCATGTAAGCTGTGCCGTGCACGTACGGACTTTTGTAAATAGTTTCCTGTGTGAAATGCAAAATGTTAGGGTAGGCTCTCAGAGCGCTTCCAATTTCCAAGTTTTTTTTTGCATGTATGTATGTATATTTTTTTTTTATGAATATTAACCATAAGTATATGAAACGAATAAAGTTATGTATTACACACACACACACAGATGTATAGACTTGGATATAAATGTATAAAAAAGAATCTATATAGGACTGTCTATAGGATACCGAGTACTCCAATGATAATGGCACAATCAGAGTACTGAGCACATTCAAGTAATTCCAGGCTTAGGCTCTGCTCATCTAGAAGTCCTCATCGCTGTGATGTTCCGGTTTGCTTGCTGTTTTGGGTCGTAGTGGCAGCTCACCGGTTAATTTCGAAATGCTTATATCATCGATAGAGTTCAGATCAACTGCAAGGACAAAAACAAACCAAACAAACAGTAGCAGCATAGTAACAACTCAGCTAGCTTGCACTACTCACAATCATCATCACCGTTGCCGCTCATGCCCATAATGTCGCCCACATCCAGATCACTCTCCGAGCTGCCAAAACTGCTGTCGTCCTCTGCAGCACCAGTAGTTCGTTTGCTTTTGCTCTCGCGCCCATTGCGCGCAACTGCTGCTGGTAGTCCAGTGGCAGGCGCAGCCTTGCGACTGCGTCCAGTTGTGGGTCGCATGTGACGTGAGGTAGCTGTGCCAGGTCGCTTGCCTGCCGCACTGCTGGCGGCATTATGCTGCAGCATTAGATCCTCATCGCGTATGTCGGGTATTTCAGAGTCTAGACCAAAGCTGCCGTGACGCGCCAGTTCGACGCCCTCGTCCTCGCCATTCTCATCGTCATCGTCTTCGATTAGTCCCTCTGGTATAAAGGGCATCGAATTCTCGGCGGGCTTTTGCAAAAGCGGCGATGAAACGGGCGTGGCACGCTTGTTGCGCGCCTCCAGCTGAGCGCGCAGCGCATCGCGCACATGCAAGCGCAGAAAGTAGCGTTGAAACAGCTGTTGCAGTTCCTTCTCACAGTCCTCAAACTCTTGCATATGTGCGGGCCGTATCTTTTGCAAAGCCTCCAGACGTTGCTTGGTGCGCTCCAACTCGGCGCGCTTGCGCTGCAGCTTAGAGTTGAGCGCATTGAGCTCTACACGTGCATTTTCCAGCTGTGCGCGTCCAGCTTGCAGCTTAAGCTGCGCCGCTGCAATGGCATTCTTAAGCGTACGTTCCACGCCCACCAGCTCCATGGGACGCTGAGCCTGCGCTAAGCGCGCCTCCTTGTTCAGCAGCTCTTTGGACAATAGATCATGCAGCGCAGCACCACGCTGCGTCAAATCCGAGGACAGCTCGCGTGCACGACGCAGCTCCTCCATTTTATCCCCAATGTCCACCTGATTTAGACTGCGATACTGCAGTTGTTGCAGCTGCTCCTCCTCGTCCCGCTCGGCCTCCGTTTGAGTGGGCGCTATAAGTAAGCGCGTGATCTTCTGCAGCTCCGTGGCCGTAACTGCAGCGGCAGCATACAGCTTGCGTGGATTAAGCCGTATAGCCGACTTGGTTACAAAGAATTCCGTGGCCGAGCGTATGAGCAGCACACGCTCATCCTCCGTTTCGACACCGCCCGACAGCAAGGCGCCTGGTTCCAGCAGGCCCGCCAGCCATTGCAGCACCTCGGCCACTATGTGAAAGGACGCCAAGCTGCCATATTGTGTGGCCAGTGATTGCAGTGGAAAAACACGTGGAAAGCCCAACAGCTTCAGGTGCTCCGCAATGTCTGAAAATATTTGTGTGTGTAGCCGTTTTGTTTGTCCTGCAACATATGGAGCTCAGCCGCTTTCGAGTACTTACCACGCACATCTTTAAATGACATCTTCACAAAAGCCCAAAATTCCCAGAAAACGCAAGTCCAACCACTAGCAGCTCATATGCTTTGTATGCATTGCCTTCGGCTGCGTCCTTTGCGGCTCTGTGCGCATTTTCGGCCCACCAGTTTGCTATTTGTTGTGGCCGCTTTTCCTGCGTTTCCCATTGTTTTTGTTTTTTTTTTGTGTGTCCATGTCGTTGCCAGGCAACCTGGCCAGGCACCAAACCATCAATATGCCAATGTAACTACAATTATCGAGGGGGGTTGCCGGGTTGCTGGGCTGCCCGCCTGTGTGTGGGGCGCAGGGGAGAGCTTACTGCCAGGTCAGATGGTCACCCAACAATTGGGACAACACACGACACGCCAAGCCAAGTCAACAAACAATTTATACATATTTGATGTGCTTTATTTACTATATATGTACATACATACCGCTATGTATATATGCACATGTTTAAATATTACATGGTAAATAAACATATGTACGGGACAAAATTCATATTTAGGAACTAAAGAGAGTGCTGAGCAACACTGGTAGACAAATTTTAGGGCCATGGAGAGAAACTTTGTGGGATAATTTTGGGTCGAGAAAAATTACATTAATTTGTATTTTCTTAAGAAACTTTTTTTCGAGGTTTTTGGGAATTTTTTTTTTCTAATTATTCGTCAATATCAGGGTGACTAGAGAAGTCGATATACCCATGTCCGTCTGTCTGTCCGTCTGTCCGATTGAACTATATCATATAGCTCCCATAGGACCGATCGGCCAAAATAACTTTTTTTATACAAAATTCGGTATATTTAGATTTTTAATAAAGATATCGTAACCAGATTTGGCATTCAGAAGTTTTTTAGAGTACCCAAGCATTGTATCAAATTTGAACAAAATCGGTTGACTATATCATATAGCTCCCATAGGACGAATCGGTCCAAAAAAAGTTTTTTATACAAAATTCGTTGTTTCGTTTGTTTGTAAAGATATTTGAAGTAAATTCGGCATTCAGATCTTTTTTAAAGTATTAAAGCACTGTGTCAAATTTGATCGTAATCGCTTGACTATATATACAGACATATAGCTCCCATAGGAACGATCGGTCATTTTTTTCGAAGTAATTTACTGCGTAGAGTCCAATTTATGTACCCGAAAAACGACGGTATTTTCTATTTTTGAGGTTATATAAAAAATGGAAAAAAAAAAATTGGGGTTTGTCTCTCCAGTTAAGAGGTCAATTACGATTTTTATTCGCAAAGTTATGGCTATTCGAAATTATGAAATATATCCATTCGGTATATTTCGCTCAAAGTTTTTGACTTGCTTCCACGAATTTGCATCCATTATACCTTTGTTCCAAATATCCTCATATCGTTTTCAATAGCTGCATGATGCTTATGAAATCTTTCGCCTTGTTCTTGGCTCCAGCTCATACTCAGTGGTTTGTGGAATAACTAAAAAATCGACTCAAAACATGTTTTCGAAAAAATCTTCGAAACGGTGCTTAAGAAAAAAAACCAAAAATCATTTTCGTGTTTCTCAATCTAAAAATTACCCTAAATCACATATTTTATGCGAAGCTTCATTTTACGTGTTAGTTAGTGTAATTTATCGCAACTACTTGAATAGATTTTCGGGGAATTTTCGAACATACATTTCCATACCCAGTACCCATTGGGTCAAGGGCAAACTGAATTTGTGGAATAGAAAGTTATGCAAGAGGCCAAAGAGGGCGGGGTTATAAAAGCTAGGGACACCAAAATTCACTGAATGATGCGTACGACTTTGAAGTTAGTCGGTTTATGGCGATATCGCCTCTTGAAGAATGTTTGATGGCTTAGACTAAAATATATGTCTTGGAAAGGGTATTCCATGAAAAAAAAGATACGAATATATATTTTAGTAAAAGAAAAATTAGAGTAACGAACCATTTGCCAATTCCCGGATAAGCCATTGCTTGTACTTGGTGCACAGACCTTCTCAAGTTTCATCTACAAAACTGGCTGAGCTAAAGAAAACTATGTGGAAAGTTTTGAAGGTACAACTTTTAACGATTTCCATGAACTCGTGGTTTCCAATTACGGATGCTTAAACTGGCATTGACCCATGATGGAAACAGTGACGGACTGAAGATGGGTTGTCGAGTTCATATAGCCTTTTGCAAGTTATAATTATGCACTAAAGTGAACACCCCCTAAGACCAAACCCTGGAAATGCATCGGGAAGGAACTATACCCTGGCCTAAAACCGATTTTAAAATCACTAATCAGTATTTTTGTCCAACCTAATTTATTAGCAGTCCCACAAGAGCGCTACTCCAGTTCGGGTTTGAGACACAACGCCCACACCCTGCGAATTTAAACACTCAAGACTTCGGTTATTCACTTAAAATTTAATACAACAAAACAAAGGTCGAAAAATTTACTTACATAATTTAAAATTTAGAGACATCCAAAAATATTTACAACTAGCAGTTCCACTACTTGCTATCCAATTTTGGGCGTGCATAAGATCGATTAATTTTTTGCAAGTTCCCATCCTCCACTGCCTTTTTTAGCACGCGCTCCACATCGCGCTGCAGTCGTACCTCATTAGACTTGTGACCAGCTTTTGTTAGGTGTTTACGAACCGCATTTGACGTAGAGCCCCTTGGGTTTCCTATAGAATCTACGGCCGCCATTACTTTCATGTAAAATCTTGACGGCTTTTTTGGTTCATATTTTAAGACATCAGCGGGCGGACTTATTCGATTCGCCCCTCCAGCTCTATCCGCAGTGGCGAGCCTCCCACGGTCTTTTAAAAACCCTACAGGCTTTTGTATTTTGGTGGTAGTGTTTGGAGGATTCTTCAAGCTGCGTTTGAACTTTGAAATTGTGGTATTGGTATTTCTTGACATCTTCGATTTATAACCAAATGGCCCTTTTTTGTGAACCCTTTTCAGAAGATTTCGAAAGCGGTCCACTTTTGGTACCTCCTGATCCTGATTCAGCTGCATATATCTCATATATTATGATTTTTGTAAGTGCCTGTGAAATAGACCTAGACTTGAAGTCAAAGGCAAAGCCTACAAAGTTGAACAATTTAAAAAAAAACCTTTTCTATAAGTTGTAAATCTATTACTAAGTCCAATCGAGTCTGCCAAAGTCAGAGATTAATTTATCGAAAAAGTCGCTTAAGTTGCATTCAGTCTCTAGTATGAGCGATGCCATATGAGTAATTTGGTTATTGGACTGATCTATGGGATTTGAAGCCAAAAAATAAAATAACGTAAAGTAAAGAAAAGGTTAACCAATGTCAATCTGTCAAAATATTAATCAGTCAGGATAATGTCCGCATTTAGTATCCCCTGTTCCCATTCATAGGGTTTGACGTGGTAGCAGGGATAGGGGTATATCAAGGTTATGTTAGGTAAGGTTGAATAGGCAGCTCAGATAGTGAGAGTGAGCCATGAGTTCCATTGTGTTGCCTAATTAAAAGAAGGGACCGAAAGGAATTGAAGAAGCCGAGGGATAGTGGAGGAGGATCAAAAACTATACATCCCAAATCGCGTAAGTTTCTCATATTGCAGAAACATTGTGAGGATTCGACGAATGCAGCCAGATCCGCTATGGCACATAGGCTAGACTAACCTAGAACCTCAAAGAATGGTGCGTCCAGAAGCTGAGTTCGTCGTCTAAGAAGCGCCGGGCAGTCGCATAACAGGTGTTGGATGCTTTCTGTCCCTTTCACATCTCCGAAGCTGCAGCAGAAATCGTGATGGGGAACGTGCAACCCCTCATCCATAAGTGCTCAGAAGATACGACAACCAGACACCATGTGCCATTGTCTTTCCGTCAAAGCTCTAGCCGTCTCCCTGATTTGCGATACGACGTCCTGTAATCGTCTTTTTATGTCCGTAACCTCAAGGTTAGCTGCCAGCACTGAGACGTTTCTGGCGTACTTGTCAGCCGCCTCGTTACCAAGGACACCTGAGTGACCCGGAACCCAGCGGAGGGTTATTGAGTGGTGATGGATACGGTTGAACGCTAGCGTCGTGTTACGGATCACTTCACTCTTTATGGTATGCAATGTGAGAGCTTTAATTGCAGCCTGACTATCGACATCAATTACGATGTTTCTTGGACTTCCGTCTAAGCTGCCAATAAGTCTAGCCGTTTGCCAGACTGCGTACATCTTCGCTTGAAAAACACTACACCAATCGCCCTACTTAAGGCAAGTTCCCACTGTTTCCATGCCGCATGAGATGTAGATCCCATAAATCCGGTGATACCTAGACTAGCCGCTATATCAATGTTCCCTACATATTTGGCAAACATAAGTCCATATAGTGAATATAATTGTATACGGATGTGCTTCGGAAAACGTATCCGAACCATTTAATCGGACAATCTGTCACATGGAACAGGGCTTATAAAAGTCACTTGTAGAACTTGCTATTGCATCGAGTTATGTACAAACTATATACATTATGTATTATTATGTATATATAGAATTGGTAAGCAAAAGGCCAATGGCAATGGCACAACACAACTGAGGCCAGCGACATGGTCAGCAATAGGAATAGTTTGTGGTTTGGCATGGAAAGCAGCGTGCAGCCTGAGATCTGACACGGTCCCAGCTGGGGGTAATGCGGCCACCTGGCAGCCCCTGAATTTTTGGCGCATGTTGCTGCTTTTGCGTGTTGTTAACTATTTTTTTAATTAATATTTTAAACAAACACTCAAACACAGCTACGGTCACTCTAAAACAACATCGTCAACATCGTGACCGTTAATTACAATCCATTAAATGCATGCAAAACCTGTTCTCCCCACTACCGAAACTGCTCCCAATTTGGTCCCAAGAGTTCGGGCATGATTTATGCATTTACTAGATTATACATTGTAAATGGGTTTTTGGTTGAGGTTATGCTGAAACTGTCAGTGAACAAATTGCAATGCACATCAATGTTTTGGGAGCATAGAGCCATGTTAAACAAATTGGAATCGATACTGAAAAGGGTTTTAATACGGTTTAGGCACGGTTTTCGCCCTCGACAAATTATTTAAATTCTAATTTTTAGATAATTTTGACAAAAAGCACAGCTTAAGCTTAAATGCTGTGCAGCCTAATGTCGATTTAATTGTTGCATTTAATCCAGAAATTGTGACAGTTGTGTGTAATCGTTTATATGCAAGAGTAATTATCATACATCGAGTTGCGCATTGAACAAATAATTGCTTATGACATTGAGTATGATTTTTTTGTTGCTTGTACAACTTTAACACCCTGAATTATAAATAATTTAATAATGGTAATATCGCAATATATAGGGTGACCAGCTAATAATAAAAGACTTTTCAATAATTATTTTCCAATAGCTGTCAAAGTTATCAATGACTTTGGAAGCTTTTCTTGGTAGACATTTATGTTCGAAACGATGTCTCGAAAAAACCAGGAGAGATATGGTCAGAACTGAAAGAATACGTTCAGAGTAGAAGAAGTCGATTATACAAGAAGTCAAGGAGAGACAGCTAAAATGGTTCGGACATCTGCATCGGATGGACTAGTCAAGAAAAGCCAAACAGGTACTGGAAATGAGAATGGAAGGCAATGCACCGAGAGGAAGACCCCGAAAAACTTGGGAAAATCGCAGCCAGGATGTGGGAAGGATGAGGGGCAGAACCCTGGCAGTGGAGAAGATGGATATTCCGAGGCTACTCCGACGCCTACCAGCATTACAGGGATTGAAGAAGGAGGAGGAGAAGGAGGATGTCTCAAAGCGATTTAAAAAATTCATGTGAATTATTATTTTTCAACGCATTTATTTCAACGATTCTATTAGCTATTTAACCCTACCAAGTATAAAAAAGAAAAGCAAGCTAAAATTCTATACAATAAAAGTTTTTTTTTAAAGTGTATGTTATGCAATCAGTGGCGATTTTTTGTGATGCCCTGTAGCCAAATTGGTGATTGGTAGAGCGTAAAGTGCATATTGTCGACTGTTTATTTTTTTGCATTAATAGCAAAGGATTATTTAATTAAAAAATATTGAGCTTTATTTGAACTACAGCTAAAAGCTTTTTATTTACACTTTTTATTCAAAATGGAAAAGTGTAATCATTTACATTCTGCATTTATTTGGAAAATTAAATGAAAATTCCATTGCTAACGGCTATCGTTTTTAACGATATTAATATATTAATATTCAAATATTTAATCAGATAGAAAATATTAATAAATAATTCATAAGAACAGATTTTTAGCGAGGAATGGCTCCGCAGAAGCTAAAGGTGAGCGGTCAGTACACAACCCCCCTACCTGGATTTTCTATATACGACGCTGGTTATAGATTAGGTTAGTTAGGTTAGGAGAGGACGGCCCAACTCACTAAGGCTAAGAAAAAGCCCGTTGTGATACCGCTAAAGTGAGGTGTTCGATGTCCGATTACACGTTTGATTTGCACAAAGAGCGAAGGAATTTCGTATTTTCAGTTTGCTGTTGGCCATGGTATACCCAAGCCCTCCTTGTCTTGGAGGAGGACGCTTGTAGTTTCTTGCCTAAATAGTTGCCCTCGATATCCCTATGTCCTGGCACGCATATGAGGTGAATTGAAAACTGCTCAGCCATCTCCTTCAGAGACAAGCGGTAGTTATTCACTGACGTCATTGATGCTAGGGACTAAATAGCCGCCTGGCTGTCCGACTAGATACAGATGTTCTTATTCCATACTTGTAGATTTCTTATTAGTCATGTTCTTTTAGCTCTCTACTAGCGCCATTTTGTTTTTTATTACATGGGAATAATCATTTTTAAAATATGTACAGGGTGCGCCATTTGAATGTGGTCGATGGAAACTTTTGACGCAAGAAGTTCATCGTTGATTTCGCGGTGTGACATGTCGCGCCGTCTTGTTGAAACCAAAAGCCTTTAAGACCTTTTTCACGCATTTCTGGTAAAACAGAGTGTGCCAACATCCATCGATACCGATCCCCATTGACAGTTTCCCCAATTCTGAAGAAGAACGGACCGATGATGGTTCTTGAGCAGACACCGGCCCAAACAGTCACTTTCTGATCATGCAGTGGAGTTTGATGGATAGTATGAGGATTTTCTTTCCCCCAAATGCGACAGTTTTGTTTATTTACAGTGCCAGATAGCGTGAAATGGGCCTCATCAGTCATTAAAATTCGCTCCCAAAAATCGGGCTCCGATTTAATGAACATTGTCACTATTTCCGCGCGTTCTTTGGGCGTGAATCGATTCATGGTTAAAATTGTAATGCAATAACCTTTCCAAAATGTGTTCGACGACGTCAATCGGTTGAAATCTGTCAAAGTTATTCAATATTTCCATCGACCACATTCAAATGGCGCACCCTGTATAATATCGACACCTATTTGGCTTTTCGCACGAGAGTCAACCCAGCGGCACTTTTTGCTTCGATATTCGTGGTGTGGTGCATCATGAATACGTTCCAGAGGGAAAAACGATCAATAAGGAGTATTATGTGACTGTTTTGAGGCGTTCCTCAGGAATCATGGACAGACAATTCGTGGATTTTGCACGACGATAACACGCCATGTCATCGACCCACGATTGTCAACACATTTAAGGCAAAACAGTCGATAAATACCATCGACTAGACGCTGTACAGTCCAGATTTGGCCCCGTGTGACTATTTCCTCTTTCCAAAACTAAAATTGCCACTCGGGGGAACCTATTTTGACTCCATAAAACAGAATGCGACGAGAGAGCTGAACGCCATCCCGGCCAACGCCTATACAAAATGTTTGGAAGATTGGAAGAATCGTTGGCATATGTGTATTGCTTTAGAAGGGGCATATTTTGAAGGAGACAATATAAATATTAAAGAAGATCAGCTATTTACCTTTTATTTCCGGAATTCCGTAAATTTTTTGTCACAATGTCGTTCAAAGATTCAAAATTTGTGCCAACCAGCCAAGTTCATCTTTCGACGTTAATGTTTTATTAAATGTAAATATCGTCTCATTATTATCAGGTCACCCTATATGTGGTACGTTATCTGCACAGTGGTGTAATAACAAAGTTGTCGCTTAAAAATAGCCACCGACACTTTTTGGAGTGCAGTTGTTGGACTATAATTATTATTATCCGAGTCCAAGGTCATAACGTTATTGTTTTATTACATATAAATATGCTCCCATTCTTATCAGGTCACCCTATATAAGTTGTGATTTAATACAGTGGTGTAATAACAAAGGTGACGCTTTTGTCACCTTGGATTTGGTTTGAGCGACCCCAAAAACATATAAGAAACATCGCCATCTTTCTTATCTATCATTATTCTCATAATATGATACTCTATGTGCTTTCAGGATTCCGTGACCAAGGTTTTGAAAGGCACATTGCAACATTTTAAATAAAGCTAGAGGGGTTAACGCCCAAATCGAACATTTAGAGTCCTCAAAAGCCTATTTCCTCAGGACAAAATTTAATCTGTCAAAAGCAACTGACTCTATTATATACTGAGAGCTTCAAACGCTTGCAGCTGTTTCTTGGAAATGTTAAGATGTTTCTGTGGCCACTTGTTTACTCAAAGCAGTCCCTACTGTACATGACACACACAGTGTGTGATTAAAGCCAAACTATTAGCCATTAGCTATGATACTTGTTTTGTTTGGTCAACGTCAAAGTTCAATGGCCAAAACAAGTGAGCCAACAAACACAAAATGTGGCTATACTTAGTTCACACAATACATATGTACATGCCAATATATAGGTATACTATATATGTATTAGCATGCATATAGTTAGTTACAAGTCACAGTCCACCCCCACCCCCTCCCTAAACATGCATAAAGCAAGTTATTGGCTTTTGACTTGATCAACATTATAAGCAATTAGTGCGGTCTATGAACTGTGTTTTTGTGCATACAATAGATACAGTATCTATGAGATACATATTTATATGTATGTGTTAGCATGTGAATGTGTTTGGCTAAACATTTGGCAAAAGTGTTGCCTGTTTGCAGGAGCACGTTCTGACATGTCCTGTCTGTGTGTGCGTCTATCCATCTGTCCTTCTGTCTTTCCGCCTGCCTGTCTATCTGTCTGTCGGTCTGTCTGTCTGTCCGCATTCAATTGCTTCAACTGTTGTTTTTCACTTTCTTTCAATCTCTTTAGCACTCAATTTCTTTTGCCTCAAGTTTGCTCTTGAAATAAAGTTATTTATATATGCAGCTTCCATATGACTTCTAGATTTTTATTTAACTAGCTTAAACGTAAATGGTTGTGGACTGGTGCAAAAAGATTAGTTGGGGGGCTACACTGTTTGCAAAAATCTTAAACGTAGTTTTCTCAAAAAATCGCTGTAGGTAGTTTGCGTATAATTTTTAAACTAATTCTAACATAAGTAGTGGAGATAAGGAATGCTGGAATTTCATTTCAATCGTCCATTGAGTTTCCATATTTATGATTTTTAAATAAGCTCTACAAAATGAATGATAGGAAATAGGTATGCCCAAATTGTTCTGAAATATATCAGTCTTAACTAATAAGAAAAATTACGTACGTAAAGTCGGGCGCGGACGACTTTGGGATACTCTGTACTACTAGCTTGCAATAAGATCCGGTTTCTTTATAAAAAACCAAAAGCAAAAGAATTTTTAAGCAACATTTTTTTTAAGCCGATCGTTCCTATGGGAGCTATATGATATAGTCAACCGATTTCGATAATTTTTGACACAGTACTTTAATACCTTAAAAAAGATCTGAATGCCGAATTTAGTTCAAATATCTTACAAACAAACGAAACACAACGAATTTTGTATAAAAAAAAGTTTTTTTTTACCGATTGGTCCTATGGGAGCTATATGATATAGTCAACCGATTTGAATAAAATTTTGTACAATGCTTAAGGCCTATAAAAAACTTACAAGTGCCAAATTTAATTGTAATATTTTAACAAACAAACAAAACACATTAAATTTTGTTCAAAAATCAATTTTTTGGAAGATCTGCCCTATGGGAGCTATATGGCAGCTATATGTATATAGTCAACCGATTTTGTTCAAATTTGGTACAATACTTGGGCGCTCTAAAAACCTTCTGAATGCCAAATCTGGTTACGATATCTTTATTAAAAAATTAAATATAGCGAATTTTGTATAAAAAAAGTTATTTTGGCCGATCGGTCCTATAGAAGCTATATGATCAACCGATTTTTATCAAAAATTTAACCCCGATATCAAAAAAATAAAATAAAATTATCTCCTATGAAATAAAATGGGAGCTAATGTGAAAGTTTTATTACTCTAGCTTTTACCATCTCTGATATCTAGGCGTACAAACGGACAGACGGACGGACGGACATGGGTATATCGACTTCTCTACTCACCCTGATCATATTTTAGGTAACTTTGGGCTGTGTCCGACGACTCCTTCTATTTCTCTCGAAAATATTTGTTCTGCACATTCCTACTAAGAACTTTCCAATTGGAATACATTTTTGTTAGCTGATATCGATATTTGTACCTATGTGGCAAAAAATCGGATCGGGGAAAGATATTGACAAGATTCAATAAACTTCATCTTCTGAGGAAATATGCACATCAGCTGGTAAAGTTTGGTGTCTCTAGGTTAGATCTAGGCGTTCATACTGACGGACGGACATGGTTCAATCGCTGCCCAAGGTTATGATAAGCATTTTGGTATTAACGACTTGGGGTCTGCCACGCCTCCTTCTGACCGTTACATATATTGCACAAATCTCCTTGCTCCTTACTTGTAGTATATGGATGCATATGGCTGTGATATGGATTATCACGCATGATTTCATGATCTAGATCTCATGGCCTCATACGAAGCAGATCTAGTAAAAGTATAATGCTAATGACAAGTTCACAATTTTAAAGCCCAAAGCTGGAAATGTAGTTAATGAATTTTTCATGCATGAATCCTTTACTAGTTGTGCGAACTGGAGAGTCATTTTTGATACTCCCAACCAATTTCGTTTTCCAGTATTGGGCTAAAAGATTTTGACCAACTTTTAAGATGTTCAGAGTCTTAAGAAACTAACTTCAAGTAGTACATTAATGATATAAGCTCACACACACACACTCTCACACACACACAGATACTTTTCTTATATATAGAGCTGTAATAACATTTAATGATAGCGAAGCGTAAGCAACGTCCTTTAGCGTTGCTTGAACTCTTATCTGTATGTGTGTGTATCTGTGAGAATATGTGTGTATGCGTACGTGTAACATTTTACTTTTGACATGGGCGCAATAAGAGGGGCGGGGGCTATGGGGTGAATAATTGTAACAAATTGTAAATCATAGTTGGGAACGTCACTCAAAAATCGCTAAAGAATTTCAAGTTAAAAGAAAAAATGTCTTCACGTTTATTTAGTTATATAGTTTTCTTAGGTTTTCTTTTAATTTAATCTTAAAACACATCTGTACGAAAGTGATAAAAAATTTATCATTGGAAGAGATTCACTTATCAAAAAAAAAGTCCTGGGATTTATGAATTGACTGCAGTTGGTTATCAGGAGCTGTCAGACTATCCGCTTAGCTACTGGAAATAGAATAAAAATTTGACGGGGTACAGCGGTATCTCTTCAGCCGGATAAGGCGTTGGTATCTATACCACTCGCAACATGTAAATTATTAATAGATAGAAGTATCATTAATGATGAAAACAATAGATGGGAGCAAACCGGTACCTGTCTTATTAGTAGGAAAACCTGGCCGCAATGGAGCTTGAATAGAACTCATTAAGCAACTCTTACAACTCAGCAGAATAGACGTAAGAACCACGATAGGGGCTCTCCCGGGGCGTTGTCTTACTGGCAGATACGCCAATAGATTGGGCGTGTCGCATTTCAGCTACTGTAGAAGCTGCCAGGAGGCAGAAGAGGAGGAAATAGGCGAGCACCTACTGTGTGGATGCATGACACTATGCAGGAGGAGACTGAATACACTAAGTTCCGAAACTTTTGGGAACATTACTGAAATTGCAGAAATCAGAATTAATAAGAATAATTCGTTTATTAAATCGACAGGTTGGTTCAAAGAGAATACAGTAGAATAGAGGACTAACTCAATTGGCATCACAATGGGCCTTTCATAGGCCTAGGTGTGTCGGAATGGCAACCACTTCTACCTACCTACCTACCTTCATCCCCTAAAAGTCATATTAGCTACGTCCATGCGTCTTTCTCGCTCTCTTTAAGGTCCCTTTTGCCCCTCCGCTGATGCGTGTCCTACGGCAGACATCGTTTTGGCAGCCACAGCTCACATTTTGTTCGCACATTTTCTTTACAAATTTTCGATTTTCGTGCATTTTTCGCTTTAGTTCGTCTTAGCTTCTCTTTTGTTAGACAAAAAAAACAAAACAAATAAGACAAGTGGACCGTCACATACCTCATATGCCGACCATACAATACTCTTTAATCATGAAACATCATTGACTACATTTTATGGTATTTATAGAAATTAGTAGTTATATTTTTTAGTTCCTGGGGCGGGTAGTCCTCAATGTTTTCAGCTATCCAAAAGTGTGAACTTCATCTGGCCTTTTAATAAATCCTCTAGTCAAATCATTATTGACAGCAAAGGTATCGAAAGTGGCACAGAAAAGGGCTTATTGCAATTTCTAGCCAGTAACCACTTTGGAAACGAAAATTTTACTGAGTTCTTATATCGCTGGTTTGCTCAAAATTAAAAATAGTTATTCGTTTTGCATAGTGCTCTGTCTATAAAGACGATAGTTTTATTCTTTGACAATAATATATGTTTATAAATAACAAGTCAAACGACTCTGACATAGGTCTTTATCACAATGTTTAATGTAATACATAGTACTCCCTAACCTTCGGTGGTAGGGTATTAAAAAAGCGTACAAAAGATAAATAATTTTCTAAATAAAAACGTTATAAGTTCTTAACGAGAGGACAACTCAATGGTCGAGTTAGAAATCATTTTTCTTTTTTGCTGATGCCTTGACCCTTTGACTTGAACCCTTGAATAAAATTCGCAACGCTTTGCGATTTTAGTCCTAAGTGGAATGGAATGGCATCTAGCCACCTTGGGAAAACATGCTACAATTATAAATGGCTATTCGTTGCGGTTTAAAATTAAGTTTAAGTCCATTAAGTAGTAGTAGGCTCAAAAAAGCCATTATCACGTTGGCATGTGGAGAAAAGTTCCAGAAAAGTTAGGATCCCAGTACGAAATGCCTGTTCGTACTGATTCACCGCGAGTCTTTTTGAGTGCACAACAGCTTCAGGACGGAGACTTATCTCTCTAATCCGAGTAACCGATTTGGTTTAAGCGTCTTTGCTTGGAGAGATGTTAAGCCAACCTAACAAGTGGGCTATAGAAATACTAGTCCGTCCATAGTGCTATTGGAATTAGAATTATAAGGCACTGTATGGTGATCATTAGAAAGGTAGACTAGCAATATTGGAACATCAACTTCGTTTAAGTATTTTCTTGTGTTGATACCACTGTGAAAATAAGAAGAGACCAATTAGTTTGTTAATTTCAACTTATCCCAGTAAACTTACCTACAATTTTTTACACAGATTGATCCGGCTTTGATTATTTATGATGTGTCAGGGCATGTTGAATATCGAGATCCATGGTTTGTGTTTCAAGAAACCGATTGTGAATTCGAAGAGTTGATAAGTTACGTCTGTATCCGGGAGATCATGTTAAGGTGCTAAACTTACAGCTCCAAAAAGGGAGAACCAGTATTTTTTCGAAAAAGTAGGATTCCAGATTTCTGTGCCTGTTCGTACTGATATCTCACGAGACTTTGTAGGTGCACACACCTTCACGACAGCGACATATCTTCGCGTTAAAGAGGCTATAATCGCTACCTCAACATCCCAATCCGAATAACGGACGTGGTTAGAGAGATGTTGATTCTTTCCATTGCTTATACCACTGTGAAAAAAAGAAGAGACCATGTTGAGTTTGTTAAATTCAACTTATTCCAGTAAACTTACTTAAAATGTTGGAAAGAGATTGATCCAATGCATACATATCCTGGAATACACATTTAGTCTCCTCTTGCGATAAGCCGGGGGCATTAGAGCATGTCTAGGAGCTAAACAGATAGCTCCAAGAGGGAGAAGCAGAATTTTTTCCAGCGTATAGTGCTATAAAAGGAAGGATCCCAGTATGAAATGCCTTTTCGTGCTGATTCCTCGCGAGCCTTTGAGAGCGCACAACACCTTCACGACGGCGACATATCTTCGCGTTAAAGAGGCTATAATCGCTACCTCTACATCCCAATCCGAATAACGGATCTGGTTAGAGAGATGTTGATTCTTTCTATTGCTGATACCACTGTGAAAAAAAGAAGAGACCATGTTGAGTTTGTTAAATTCAACTTATTCTAGTTAACTTACTTAAAATGTTGGAAAGAGATTGATCCAATGCACACATATCCTGGAATACACATTTAGTCTCCTCTTGCGATAAGCCGGGGGCATTAGAGCATGTTTAGGAGCTAAACAGACAACTTCAAGAGGGAGAAGCAGAATTTTTTCGCAGCGTAAAGTGCTATAAAAGGGAGGATCACAGTATGAAATGCCTCTTCGTGTTGATTCCTCGCGAGCTGGTTAGATGAGATGTTGATTCTTTCCATTGCTGATACCACTGTGAAAAAAGAAGAGACCATGTTGAGTTTGTTTAATTCAACTTATTCTAGTTAACTTACTTAAAATGTTGGAAAGAGATTGATCCAATGCACACATATCCTGGAATACACATTTAGTCTCCTCTTGCGATAAGCCGGGGGCATTAGAGCATGTTTAGGAGCTAAACAGACAATATCAAGAGGGAGAAGCAGAATTTTTTCGCAGCGTAAAGTGCTATAAAAGGGAGGATCCCAGTATGAAATGCCTCCTCGTGCTGATTCCTCGCGAGCCTTTGAGAGCGCATAACACCTTCACGACGGCGACATATCTTCGCGTTAAAGAGGCTATAATCGCTACCTCAACATCCCAATCCGAATAACCTGTTGAGTTCATGTGTGTAGAGGCAGATTGTTCACGTAACAGTTAACTTACAAATGTTGGAAAGAGATTGATCCAATGCACACATATCCTGGAATACACATTTAGTCTCCTCTTGCGATAAGCCGGGGGCATTAGAGCATGTTTAGGAGCTAAACAGACAGCCGCAAGAGGGAGAACCAGTATATTTTCGCTGCTTAAATTGCCAGAAAAAGTAGGATTCCAGATTGAAGTGCCTGTTCGTACTGATATCTCACGAGACTTTTGTGGGTGCACAACACCTTCACGACGGCGACATATCTTCGCGTTAAAGAGGCTATAATCGCTACCTCAACATCCCAATCCGAATAACGGATCTGGTTAGAGAGATGTTGATGCTTTCCATTGCTGATACCACTGTGAAAAAAAGAAGAGACCTTGTTGAGTTTGTTAAATTCAACTTATTCCAGTAAACTTACTTAAAATGTTGGAAAGAGCATAATGATCCAGAGCATGCTTAAGAGCTAAACAGACAGCTCCAAGAGGGAGAAGCAGTATTTTTTCGCTGCGTTAATTGCCAGAAAAAGTAGGATTCCAGATTGAAGTGCCTGTTCGTACTGATATCTCACGAGACTTTTGTGGGTGCACAACACCTTCACGACGGCGACATATCTTCGCGTTAAAGAGGCTATAATCGCTACCTCAACATCCCAATCCGAATAACGGATCTGGTTAGAGAGATGTTGATTCTTTTCATTGCTGATACCACTGTGAAAAAAAGAAGAGACCTTGTTGAGTTTGTTAAATTCAACTTATTCCAGTAAACTTACTTAAAATGTTGGAAAGAGATTGATCCAATGCACACATATCCTGGAATACACATTTAGTCTCCTCTTGCGATAAGCCGGGGGCATTAGAGCATGTTTAGGAGCTAAACAGACAGCCGCAAGAGGGAGAACCAGTATATTTTCGCTGCTTAAATTGCCAGAAAAGTAGGATCCTGCCTGTTCGTACTGATATCTCACGAGACTTTTGTGGGTGCACAACACCTTCACGACGGCGACATATCTTCGCGTTAAAGAGGCTATAATCGCTACCTCAACATCCCAATCCGAATAACGGATCTGGTTAGAGAGATGTTGATTCTTTTCATTGCTGATACCACTGTGAAAAAAAGAAGAGACCTTGTTGAGATTGTTAAATTCAACTTATTCCAGTAAACTTACTTAAAATGTTGGAAAGAGATTGATCCAATGCACACATATCCTGGAATACACATTTAGTCTCCTCTTGCGATAAGCCGGGGGCATTAGAGCATGCTTAAGAGCTAAACAGACAGCTCCAAGAGGGAGAACCAGTTATTTTCGCTGCTTAAATTGCCAGAAAAAGTAGGATTCCAGATTGAAGTGCCTGTTCGTACTGATATCTCACGAGACTTTGTGGGTGCACAACACCTTCACGACGGCGACATATGCTTGCGCCTCAACATCCCAATCCGAATAACGGATATGGTTAGAGAGATGTTGATTCTTTCCATTGCTTATACCACTGTGAAAAAAAGAAGAGACCATGTTGAGTTTGTTAAATTCAACTTATTCCAGTTAACTTACTTAAAATGTTGGAAAGAGATTGATCCAATGCACACATATCCTGGAATACACATCTAGTCTCCTCTTGCGATAAGCCGGGGGCATTAGAGCATGCTTAAGAGCTAAATAGACAGCTTCAAGAGGGAGAACCAGTATTTTTACGCTGCGTTAATTGCCAGAAAAAGTAGGATTCCAGATTGAAGTGCCTGTTCGTACTGATATCTCACGAGACTTTTGTGGGTGCACAACACCTTCACGACGGCGACATATCTTCGCGTTAAAGAGGCTATAATCGCTACCTCAACATCCCAATCCGAATAACGGATATGGTTAGAGAGATGTTGATTCTTTCCATTGCTTATACCACTGTGAAAAAAAGAAGAGACCATGTTGAGTTTGTTAAATTCAACTTATTCCAGTTAACTTACTTAAAATGTTGGAAAGAGATTGATCCAATGCACACATATCCTGGAATACACATTTAGTCTCCTCTTGCGATAAGCCGGGGGCATTAGACCATGCTTAAGAGCTAAATAGACAGCTTCAAGAGGGAGAACCAGTATTTTTACGCTGCGTTAATTGCCAGAAAAAGTAGGATTCCAGATTGAAGTGCCTGTTCGTACTGATATCTCACGAGACTTTTGTGGGTGCACAACACCTTCACGACGGCGACATATCTTCGCGTTAAAGAGGCTATAATCGCTACCTCAACATCCCAATCCGAATAACGGATCTGGTTAGAGAGATGTTGATTCTTTCCATTGCTTATACCACTGTGAAAAAAAGAAGAGACCATGTTGAGTTTGTTAAATTCAACTTATTCCAGTTAACTTACTTAAAATGTTGGAAAGAGATTGATCCAATGCACACATATCCTGGAATACACATTTAGTCTCCTCTTGCGATAAGCCGGGGGCATTAGAGCATGTTTAGGAGCTAAACAGACAGCTCCAAGAGGGAGAACCAGTATTTTTTCGCTGCTTAAATTGCCAGAAAAAGTAGGATTCCAGATTGAAGTGCCTGTTCGTACTGATATCTCACGAGACTTTTGTGGGTGCACAACACCTTCACGACGGCGACATATCTTCGCGTTAAAGAGGCTATAATCGCTACCTCAACATCCCAATCCGAATAACGGATCTGGTTAGAGAGATGTTGATTCTTTCCATTGCTTATACCACTGTGAAAAAAAGAAGAGACCATGTTGAGTTTGTTAAATTCAACTTATTCCAGTTAACTTACTTAAAATGTTGGAAAGAGATTGATCCAATGCACACATATCCTGGAATACACATTTAGTCTCCTCTTGCGATAAGCCGGGGGCATTAGAGCATGTTTAGGAGCTAAACAGACAGCTCCAAGAGGGAGAACCAGTATTTTTTCGCTGCTTAAATTGCCAGAAAAAGTAGGATTCCAGATTGAAGTGCCTGTTCGTACTGATATCTCACGAGACTTTTGTGGGTGCACAACACCTTCACGACGGCGACATATCTTCGCGTTAAAGAGGCTATAATCGCTACCTCAACATCCCAATCCGAATAACGGATATGGTTAGAGAGATGTTGATTCTTTCCATTGCTTATACCACTGTGAAAAAAAGAAGAGACCATGTTGAGTTTGTTAAATTCAACTTATTCCAGTTAACTTACTTAAAATGTTGGAAAGAGATTGATCCAATGCACACATATCCTGGAATACACATTTAGTCTCCTCTTGCGATAAGCCGGGGGCATTAGAGCATGTTTAGGAGCTAAACAGACAGCCCCAAGAGGGAGAAGCAGTATTTTTTCGCACTGATTCCTCGCGAGTCTCTGTGTTTAACGGCGACGTATCTTAATCCTAGTTATCGATCTGGTTTAGCGTCTTTGTATAAGAAATTATTCCAAACAAAATACATTTTGTATCGCCAGAGAGTTGTAGATTCCAGCTACCAAGTGGGCTATAAAAAATTCTAATCCATTAATGGCGGCTTTGAAGTTTAGAATTATATTTGAACTGGAATTTCAAATGATTTTGTGTGTTTTCTATTGTTGAACCACTGTGCAAAAGAGAAGAGACCATTTAGTTTGTTAAATTAAACTGATTCCAGTAAACTTACTTCAAAGTTTGTTAAGATATTGATCCAACGCAGACATTTCCGGGAATTCCCCTTTAGTCGCCTTTTACGACAAGCCGGGGCACTGTGGTGGATATTCTAGACCCGCCACCACACGGGCAAGCCATTAAAAATGTTTAATTTGTGCTGGACGCACCACTGCAAGCAGCTGCATCAGTATCAGCATCATCAGTATCAATGGGCTCCTGTTTGACCAGGATCATTTTCTTACGCTGCTGCTCATTGGGCCCGAAGAATTCGTAATTATAATTGTCTGGAAAATGTGATTTTACATGCTCCAAAGATACGACGCTCATGGTGTTGGCAGGCAACTCGTTTTGCAAGCCCCTCATCTTGCAAACAAACTTCAAATAATGCAGATCCCAGCCTTTTAGATCCTGCGCCCTCGTCTTAAGCTCTTCTCCGATTTCGCCATCAAAAAATAATGTGGGTATCAATTTTTTCCCATTCTGATCAACATAGCACACCACTTTTTCTGGCCCAATACTAATGAAACCGAATTTGTCCAAAGGCACTCTTTTTAAATCAAATACCATGCGGAAGCACAGATTAAAATAGTTGTTAAAACGATGCGCATCATTTTGCAGTATAACATGATCTTGTTCTGTAAATGGTTCCTCCCCATATTGCATGTCGCAATGCTCAAAATTTATTTCGTTGAAAAGCGCCACCTCGGCCTTCGTCATAAAATGGCTTTTTGCGCAATCAACATGCTTGTAGGCTTCAGGATGTAGCCGAGTCGTGTATGTTTTGAACATCTTTTCTTGAATTATTCGCACGGCGTAATACTTAGCCTGACGGCGGTAAATGTAGGGCAGAATTTGTTTTGCTGCGACACTCTCGTACCAACCAAAGCGGCCTTTTAACGACTCCTCGTCGATGGGCCCCGAGTCTCCCAAGCCGTTGTCCTCTTCGGTTGCGAGGATCGCTTCATTTGCATAGTCGTTGCTACAGCTGGCCATTTTGTAACTAGATTTTTCGCAATTTTATTTTTTCACTAACTCTGCAACAATTTTTCACTTTTGACAGCTAATACTAATGCAACAAAAAGCTGTCAACTCTTCGATAATAATTTCGATAATTCGATGTTGGTCTTGCCACCTGGATATCTTAAAATCGCATAATTTTTTAAATATTTATATTAATGGATACTTTTGAGATAGCTGATCATAAGTAGGTACTTAGATGGTTGACGAACACAGAAAAATAATTTTTGTTTTACAGCACAAGTTGGGTTTTCGGAGTAACTGATCACGAATCTGGGAGGCGATCGTCGCGTAATATATTTAAAATTGTTATAAAGTTGCAAAATTGCAACGCAATTCGCGTAAGTAATAAGCAGTGTGACCGTATTCAAGCAATCTATATTTTGTTCATTTTTTGGTACTTAAATTTTGGGTTAAAGTGCAAACGGTCATACTATACGGCGTGGCAATAAGATTGCACGTGTGATAACAATAATAATTTAAAATGGCGTAGCTGCAATGGCCGCCAAAGCAAAGAAACTCCATAATTTCATTAATTATGTGGCCATGATAGTCCGTTCTCGGATTTCGGCCGATCTCAACAGCTCTCGCCAGGCGCCTCTGCTTTGCGCGCGCCGTCTCCAATTAGAAATACCAAGGGAGGATAGGTTCTGCTCCACTTGATCTTTCCATCGGAGTCGTGGTCGTCCCCTTCGTCTTCCTTCGTCGGCTTTCGCTTTGAATACCATTTTGCTGGAGCATCGTTATCCATACGAACGACATGTCCGAGCCCGCGCAGACGTTGTATTGTGATGCGCTGGACAACATCTTTGTCGTCGTAGAGCTCGTACAGCTCGTGGTTCATCCGTATGCGATAGTCGTCCTCAAAGCAAACGAGACCGAAGATTTTACGAAGAATTTTTCTCTCTAACAGCCCAAGAGCAGCGGCATCTGTCCGTGACACAACTCTGCGCCGTATGAGAGCACGGGCAAGATGAGCGTCTTGTACAGTGCAGCTCCATAATTTAATCACCATTTATTATTATTATTAAAAAGTAAAGAATCTATGTCGATTATCGACCGAAAGCCTTCCCATCTCTTCCCATGTTTCAAATCAAGCAATATCAATTGGCCATAGGGAATAACTTCCTGGACCGGATCGGTTCTTGTGGCCTCAATTGGAACTGCCAAATTAAGCATTTGTGCCAAGTTAATAGAACCTTTTTACGGGCACAAAAACTCATCAGCCAGAGAATGCAATTCATTTAAATTGCAATGTATGCCACCATGACCCATTTACTATAGCCGGTATGCTCGTCGTCCATCTGAATCCAGCGAGTGAGTGAGTGTGAAAAATGAGCAGGGAAATTAAATTATGACGCGCAATTTGGGCTGGAGCAGAGGAGCAGAGACGACCAGATGGCTGGTCAGTGACGCAGCTCAAAAACGTGTCAGTGACAGGACAACAATATAAAGTCAATGTCCTGAGCGTTTGGTGTTCTTGGCCAGCAATGTTTATGATGATGAGGCTGCCCAAGATGATGATGAAGTTGTTGCTAAAGATGATAAAGATGTTGCTAATAGCAATTCTTATTTCTTGGCCAATGAAGATGAGGCTAAATTCAATTATCTGGCCGAGCAATGCATCTTTGGGTTAGTTTAGCTCACGCATTTGTGGCAATTGCCTGCGGTTTAGTTCAAATTAAATTCCGAGTGGAAGGAGCGCCGAATGTTCTTGGCTCAAATAGCATAAAAGCCATGAAACTAGAGAGCAGGCCACAATACAAAGCAAAAGTTGCTCCCTAATGGTGTTGAAAATTGAATTTAAGGCAGTCACTCACTCAGTCGAGAGTCAGTCAGAGGATATTACGTATACGCCAACTGGCAGCTTAACTGGCCAACTACTGCAGCGTCCTTCTTGACTATAATATTTTATGTACAAATTGGATATGTATTACAATATTTCTATATATAGTATTTAAAGCATGCCTCTGAACGTTGCACAACACTGGAGCTATCTCGTAGTATCACAGTAGCTTCGCTCAAATTAAGCTTCGTTAATAAAATACAACAATGCCAGCTTTTCCTTCAGTGCTCGAGGCATGTCCTTCAATGTCTTCATCGATGCAGCTCGTATTACTTACTAACTATGTACATCATCTTAATAAAGTTCAAATGGTGCTCCCGAAGCGCTCTTTAAGCTTTTTTACATAGCAGCCAAATGATTTTTCACTCGTTGCCAAATTCTTTAAAGGGTGCCCCACCGATGCCTCTAATCTAATCAAGTTATGGATTTCAAGCAACAAATCTGGCAGGATTCTAGACGATTTAGTTGATATAATTGGGCTGCTCGAATGTGACTTGTTTAAAATGCTGCCTATAACAAGTTTTTAAATCTTATATATAAAATTCTCGTGTCACAATGTTAATGAACATACTCACTCCTCCGAAACGGCTGGACCGATTCTCATGAAATTTTGTGTGGTCTAAGAATAGGTAAACATATATATTTCATACTCCTAAGTGACTTATCACTTTAGCTGCCACCCTTAACAATTTTTTTATAATTTAGGTTGGCCTGGTGGTGTTTTAGGTGTTACGGGTGTTCTCATGAACGCTTGGAAGAATTGCAAATATGATTTTTGCGTGTGTTAGAAGTTGTCAATACGGAGGTTTTAAGCCTATTGCGATGTGATTACATGTATTGGTTCGTGAGATATACGTATTTTTGTGAATATCGTGAATATAGCATTGGAGATTAAAAGACAGAAACGTTGTCGCAAAGGGGTTGAAATGTAGTTTCTGTGGGGCATGAATTTATTAGAGATGCGAGCTCTCTTAAGAATACTTAAGTTCGCCCATACGGCTTTTTAGAGAGTCATTAAAGTCAACTAATCCAAAAATCATCTGATTGTCTAGATAAGCTAACTAGAGAATTTTACGATGTTTATACACTTTAAGAGCATTCAAAAAGTTTGGACAGGACGACGCCTGCCAGGCTCAGTAGTATTCATATAGGTTTAACAATTATTGTCCTAACACTGTAGAGCACAAGTTCCATCCTGAGAGTTCTTCGGTTAGCTGAACAGTGGATCCAACTCGTCAATTCGCCGTTGAGCCGCCAGCGTAGCACTTAAGAGTTTGCTTGCAATGAAATTTGGGAAAAAAGCAATATAAGAAAGATTCTTCATCTATCTTCGATGACGAATTTTTATATCCCGTACCTTATGGTACAAAAATAAAAGTTTGTGCAAGTCGAAAGGTTCAATGCGTCTAGATCTCAGAGATGACAAGAGCTGGAGCAACCATTTTTTCATATTAGATGCCTTATTATGTCAGCGTTCAAGATTATTTTATTTTCATAATATCGGGGTAATAGTATATAGCTCCCACAGCGGCTTCTCAGTTGACATCGAAACAATCCAAATGTCTTAGATAAATATTTTAAGTTATCGTACCCAAATGTAGCATACAGAATTATTTTTAGTTCCCCAGCCTTGTACCAAATTTAATCAAAATCGATTGACTATATCATATAACTCCCATACGCCCAAACGGTCAAAATTTGATTTATATTGGATTTGATTATAAAGTGGTCATCACCATTTCCTTTATCTCTCAATGGAGCATAGGGTCTCGATAAACCATTTTCATCTGGTCTGGCTGTCAGCGAGCATTTGTATCTCGTTCCGCGATTTACCACATTCGTCGATATCCTTTTAAGAACTTCTTCTCCACATTGTCTTAGGTCGACCCCTTTCGCAGCTGCCTTGGGGATTCCAAACAAGGGCTTATCGACTTATTTCCGTAGCTTCTATACAAAATTTCAGGGTTCGTTGCTAGAAAACTCATTAAATAACCATTGTTGGAACAATTTGATTTCTTTTTAATCTTAAGAAAATTGTACAAACAACTATTTTTTAAGATATCAATATCTTATATATACTTCGATAAGCTAACAAGAAAATTAGCTGGAAAGTAGTAATAGTTAATAATTCCTTAGAAGTCTTTTATTATGTTGTGGGTCTTTTTTTTATTTATACTATATTTACTGGATCATCTCTTTTAAAACGACTTACAACTTTCAAAATCTTTTAAGTCGCATTGATTCCCTGGGACTCTGGTTACCGGGCTGGCAGGACATTTCTGCTGAGACTAAGGGATCTACAAAGTGGATTTTAAGCAGAAGACAATGTTATCGGTCTGAAAGGTCATTTATTCTGAAAAGCTTTAGAGTGTCAAAAGACAACCGGAGGACAATGCTATAGTGCCTCAGGTAACCTCAGGTCTCGAAGGTCTCGTCTAATTATAATATGAGGCTTGCACAAAGAGCTTTCGTGACTATATTTTTGTTTTGAGCTCAGGTTGATCTATTTTACTTCTTAAAGGGACACGTTCAGATCATTGTGAATGTACTCGTTGCAGATGTGTCCTTTAAATTACCTCTATATGGTTATTAGTAGCTAAGGCTCCAACGTTTTGAAAGGCATTTCCAGACTGGCTTTGTTATGTTATATACAGAGCTTTATTAATTCACACTCTCGAGGCGAATCTGCGTTTTTGTGGGTCTTCTTAAATGCTTGAGTTCGGCCTAATCTCTGTCTGCGATCCTTACTATCTATTGTGCTCCCTTCAAGCCCTAAAGCTTCTGAACTAGCCCAATAAGTGAAACAAAGCTAACTATTGATATTCTTAGGATTATTAGTCAATGCAATGCAAGGTTTCCTGCAAGCGAGTATTACTTACTGTAGTCCTTTTCTTAAGATTATCTCCTCCAAATGAGTATTACTTACTTACTGCAGAGCTCTGCTCCTTGTGGAGCACAGGGACTTTGATTGTTCGTTGCGTGAAATCATGCATCAATATTCTAGAAATTTCCTTCTGCCATCATATGGAAGGTTACCCCCAAATGAGCATTACTCATCCACTGTATTACTCCTCTACTTGTGGAGCATAGAGTCGGGCCTCTTTGTACGCTCCACTCCAATTTTTACACTATGCGTTGTCATGGGTTACTTTGATAGCTTTTAGATGTCAGGTTGGGTCACCCTATACATATATAACATATACATATGTGTATGGCATTTGTGCATATTTCAATTAACTTATGCTATACACCCACACACCCACACACACACACCTACACACCCACACACACAGACAGATACAAAAGATAGAGCTATATCTGACAAATACATTTTGAAAAGCAGTCATGCAAAGGAAAGCATAGAAAATTTTCATTCATTTTCATCTATGGCAGGAGCAGGAGCAGGAACAGAGCTGGCAACTTAAATAAAAATAAAGCAAAAACAAAAACGAAATAAATATGTGAAATGACAAAAACAGAGCCTTGAAATTCAAATAATAATAATGACGTTGCTTATATTCCTAGTAATTTGTAATGATCATTAGCACTATAATAAAAAACTTTTGTTTTTCGCACAAATAATATTCTATGAAAACAACATGGAGTAAATTAGTTCAGTTTTTGTAAAATGTGGCAAAGGGTGTTTTTTTTGGTGACTACTCAAAGT
>JBAMAX010003284.1:0-37672 GCA_037043745.1 Chymomyza amoena
ACTTTTGTTGCGCTCTTATTGAAAAACCCTATAGAACAGATGAAGTCCTGGCCAACAAAGAAGCTGACCATATTCTTGAAAAAAGCTTTGTCTTGCTTTCATTTACTACAAGACCGAAGCTACGGTAATGACCTCTATATCAACCGTATACGCAAGTGACTGGACCCAAAAAATATCCTTTGCAGATGCACAAAGTTGAAGAGGCTGCAGGTTCACTGTGATTCCACCTTGACGGAGCTCGATGCAGAAAACCTCCGCAGTTGACGGAAAGTGAGACTAGCAGGCGGCTAATTTCTTGGCTAGAGGCAACTACGTTTCAGCCTACCCTCGCATCTGTGGGTGAGTTTGACAAGAGATGACAATGCAATGCGCAATTCTCAGGTTGATGGATACAAAAACAACAGCCAGAGAAGCAATTGAATGACTCAGCGAGCGAGTTATTTATATATCCATAAATAAAATGTTTTTCTTCTCTCTCTTCTTGCTCTCTCTCTCTCTCTCTCTCTCTCTCTCTCTTATGTAACGATGAAAACTTCACGCCTTATTAAATTGATAAGGCAAAAGGAAAATAGTCCAGAGCTTATATTGGTAAGCCAAAGCTTATATACCCTTTGTATACGAACATATGTTGGCATGACAATTATAATAAATATTCTTGCTTCGGTGGTTTCTATTCGAATTTCTATACGAATTTATTATATTAATTCTTTGGGTTTCCTGCATAACTATTTGGTTAGAATATGTTTTTTTTTTAAATATTTGTTGAAATTTATGCATTTCGATTATATAAACCAGTCCCTTTATCCAGGTATAATCAGTAAGGTCTGAAAATATGTATATATGGGTTATGCTCCAAGATCTGACATGATTTTTTTACGATTTTACTCTCCGCCGGTCAACTTGGGTACGCCATTTTGAATTTGGAAATTCTATCCACGTTGCGTGATTGTTTTTTTATTTTCGTTTTATTTCCTTGACCTAATTGCATTATTACTTAAATATATTTAAGACTGTCGGTCACTCCTAGCTGAAGCATCGGGCACAGATTCGTGATTAGCGACCTCGAAAACCCATATTTGCATACCCAGAAAATGCCATCATACAATTAATAATTTTTTCTGTTCTCAGCAACCATCTTGGATTCGCTATTTTGAAATTTTGAAAAACATAAAAAATAATAATAAAAGGTGATTAAATTATGGAGTTGCACTGTACAAGACGCTCATCTTGGGTTGTGTCACGGACAGATGCAGCTGCTCTTAAGGTGTTTGGGAAAAAAATTCTTCGTAAAATCTTCGGTCGCGTTCGCTTTGAGGACGACTATCGCATACGGATGAACCACGAGCTGTACGAGCTCTACGACGACATAGATGTTGTCCAGCGCATCACAATACAATGTCTGCGCTGACTCGGACATGTGGTACGTAAGGATACAATGCTCCAGCGAAAAAGGTATTCGGAAGACGAAGGGGACGACCACGACTCCGATGGAAAGATCAAGTGGAGCAGAACCTATCCTCCCTTGGTATTTCTAATTAGAGACGGCGCGCGCAAAGCGGAGGCACCTGGCGAGAGCTGTTGAGATCGGCCGATATCCGAGAACGGACTATCATGGCCACATAATTAATGAAATTATGGAGTTCCTTTGCCTTGGCGGCCATTGCAGCTACGCCATTTTAAAATATTATTGTTGCCACACGTGCAATCTTATTGCCATGCCGTATAGTATGACCGTTTGCACTTTAACCCAAAATCCAAAATTGCGTTAAAGCCCATAAGAAAGTACCAAAAAACGACCAAAATATAGATTGCTTGAATACGGTCACACTGCTTATTACTTACACGCATTGCGTTGCAATTTTTCAACTTTTTATCAATTTTAATTAAATTACGCGACGTTCTCCTCCCAGATTCGTGATCAGCCACTCCGAAAACCCAACTTGTGCTGTAAAACAAAAATTATTTTTCTGTGTTCCTTAACCATCTTGGTTACGCCAATTTGAAATTTTGAAAAACGTAATAAGTACCTACGATACGATCATAAGTACCTTATGATCAGCTATCTCAAAAGTATCCATTAATATAAATATTTAAAAAATTATGCCATTTTAAAATATCCATGTGGCAAGACCAATATCGAATTATCGAAATTATTATCGAAGAGTTGACAGCTTTTTGTTGCATTAGTATTAGCTGTCAAAAGTGAAAAATTGTTGCAGAGTTAGTGAAAAAATAAAATTGCGAAAAATCTAGTTACAAAATGGCCAGCTGTAGCAACGACTATGCAAATGAAGCGATCCTCGCAACCGAAGAGGACAACGGCTTGGGAGACTCGGGGCCCATCGACGAGGAGTCGTTAAAAGGCCGCTTTGGTTGGTACGAGAGTGTCGCAGCAAAACAAATTCTGCCCTACATTTACCGCCGTCAGGCTAAGTATTACGCCGTGCGAATAATTCAAGAAAAGATGTTCAAAACATACACGACTCGGCTACATCCTGAAGCCTACAAGCATGTTGATTGCGCAAAAAGCCATTTTATGACGAAGGCCGAGGTGGCGCTTTTCAACGAAATAAATTTTGAGCATTGCGACATGCAATATGGGGAGGAACCCTTTACAGAACAAGATCATGTTATACTGCAAAATGATGCGCATCGTTTTAACAACTATTTTAATTTGTGCTTCCGCATGGTATTTGATTTAAAAAGAGTGCCCTTGGAAAAATTCGGTTTCATAAGTATTGGGCAAGAAAAAGTGGTGTGCTATGTTGATCAGAATGGGAAAAAATTGATACCCACATTATTTTTTGATGGCGAAATCGGAGAAGAGCTTAAGACGAGGGCGCAGGATCTAAAAGGCTGGGATCTGCATTATTTGAAGTTTGTTTGCAAGATGAGGGGCTTGCAAAACGAATTGCCTGCCAACACCATGAGCGTCGTATCTTTGGAGCATGTAAAATCTCATTTTCCAGACAATTATAATTACGAATTCTTCGGGCCCAATGAGCAGCAGCGTAAGAAAATGATCCTGGTCAAACATGAGCCCATTGATACTGATGATGCTGATACTGATGCAGCTGCTTGCAGTGGCGCCTCCAGCACTAACTAAAAATTTTAAATGGCTTGCCCGTGTGGTGGCGGGTCTAGAATATCCTCCACAGTGCCCTGGCTTGTCGTAAAAGGCGACTAAACGGGAATTCCCGGAAATGTCTGCGTTGAATCAATATCTTAACAAAATTTGAAGTAAGTTTACTGGAATCAGTTTAATTTAACAAACTAAATGGTCTCTTCTCTTTTGCACAGTGGTTCAACAATAGAAAACACACAAAATAATTTGAAATTCCAGTTCCAATACCTCGTAATGGCACCATTGGCGGAATAGTACTTTTTAAAGCCCACTTGGTAGCTGGAATCCACACATCTCTGACGATACAAAACGCATTTTGTTTGGAATAATTTCATATACAGACGCTAAACCAGATCGATAACTCGGATTACGGATACGATTACGTATGCCACTTTACGCAGAGAAAAAAAAACGCTTCTCCCTCTTGGAGCTGTCTGTTTAGCTCCTAAATATGCTCTAATGCCCCCGGCTTATCGCAAGAGGAGACTAAACGTGTATTCCAGGATATGTGTGCATTGGATCAATCTCTTTCCAACATTTTAAGTAAGTTAACTAGAATAAGTTGAATTTAACAAGCTCAACATGGTCTCTTCTTTTTTTCACAGTGGTATCAGCAATGGAAAGAATCAACATCTCTCTAACCAGATACGTTATTCGGATTGGGATGTAGAGGTAGCGAAGATAGCATCTTTAACGCGAAGATATGTCGCCGTCCTGACGTTGTTGTGCACCCACAAAGTCTCGTGAGATATCAGTACGAACAGGCACTTCCAGATTGATTCCTACTATTTCTGGCAATTTACGCAGCGAAAAAATACTGGTTCTCCCGCTTGGAGCTGTCTGTTTAGCTCCTAAACTTGCTCTAATGCCCCCGGCTTATCGCAAGAGGAGACTAAACGTGTATTCCAGGATATGTGTGCATTGGATCAATCTCTGTCCAACATTTTAAGTAAGTTAACTAGAATAAGTTGAATTTAACAAACTCAACATGGTCTCTTCTTTTTTTCACAGTGGTATCAGCAATGGAAAGAATCAACATCTCTCTAACCAGATCCGTTATTCGGATTGGGAAGTTGAGGTAGCGATCATGGCCTCTTTAACGCGAAGATATGTCGCCGTCGTGAAGGTGTTGTGCACCCACAAAGTCTCGTGAGATATCAGTACGAACAGGCACTTCAAGATTGAATCCTACTATTTCTGGCAATTTACGCAGCGAAAAAATACTGGTTCTCCCTCTTGGAGCTGTCTGTTTAGCTCCTAAACATGCTCTAATGCCCCCGGCTTATCGCAAGAGGAGACTAAATGTGTATTCCAGGATATGTGTGCATTGGATCAATCTCTGTCCAACATTTTAAGTAAGTTAACTAGAATAAGTTGAATTTAACAAGCTCAACATGGTCTCTTCTTTTTTTCACAGTGGTATCAGCAATGGAAAGAATCAACATCTCTCTAACCAGATCCGTTATTCGGATTGGGAAGTTGAGGTAGCGATCATGGCCTCTTTAACGCGAAGATATGTCGCCGTCGTGAAGGTGTTGTGCACCTACAAAGTCTCGTGAGATATCAGTACGAACAGGCACTTTAATCTGGAATCCTACTTTTTCTGGCAATTTACGCAGCGAAAAAATACTGGTTCTCCCTCTTGGAGCTGTCTGTTTAGCTCCTAAACTTGCTCTAATGCCCCCGGCTTATCGCAAGAGGAGACTAAATGTGTATTCCAGGATATGTGTGCATTGGATCAATCTCTGTCCAACATTTTAAGTAAGTTAACTAGAATAAGTTGAATTTAACAAGCTCAACATGGTCTCTTCTTTTTTTCACAGTGGTATCAGCAATGGAAAGAATCAACATCTCTCTAACCAGATACGTTATTCGGATTGGGATGTAGAGGTAGCGAAGATAGCATCTTTAACGCGAAGATATGTCGCTGTCCTGACGTTGTTGTGCACCCACAAAGTCTCGTGAGATATCAGTACGAACAGGCACTTCCAGATTGATTCCTACTATTTCTGGCAATTTACGCAGCGAAAAAATACTGGTTCTCCCGCTTGGAGCTGTCTGTTTAGCTCCTAAACTTGCTCTAATGCCCCCGGCTTATCGCAAGAGGAGACTAAATGTGTATTCCAGGATATGTGTGCATTGGATCAATCTCTGTCCAACATTTTAAGTAAGTTAACTAGAATAAGTTGAATTTAACAAACTCAACATGGTCTCTTCTTTTTTTCACAGTGGTATCAGCAATGGAAAGAATCAACATCTCTCTAACCAGATCCGTTATTCGGATTGGGATGTTGGGGTAGCGATCATGGCCTCTTTAACGCGAAGATATGTCGCCGTCGTGAAGATGTTGTGCACCCACAAAGTCTCGTGAGATATCAGTACGAACAGGCACTTCAAGATTGAATCCTACTATTTCTGGCAATTTACGCAGCGAAAAAATACTGGTTCTCCCGCTTGGAGCTGTCTGTTTAGCTCCTAAACTTGCTCTAATGCCCCCGGCTTATCGCAAGAGGAGACTAAATGTGTATTCCAGGATATGTGTGCATTGGATCAATCTCTGTCCAACATTTTAAGTAAGTTAACTAGAATAAGTTGAATTTAACAAACTCAACATGGTCTCTTCTTTTTTTCACAGTGGTATCAGCAATGGAAAGAATCAACATCTCTCTAACCAGATCCGTTATTCGGATTGGGATGTTGGGGTAGCGATCATGGCCTCTTTAACGCGAAGATATGTCGCCGTCGTGAAGATGTTGTGCACCCACAAAGTCTCGTGAGATATCAGTACGAACAGGCACTTCAAGATTGAATCCTACTATTTCTGGCAATTTACGCAGCGAAAAAATACTGGTTCTCCCTCTTGGAGCTGTCTGTTTAGCTCCTAAGCATGCTCTAATGCCCCGGCTTATCGCAAAAGGAGACTAAATGTGTATTCCAGGATATGTGTGCATTGGATCAATCTCTGTCCAACATTTTAAGTAAGTTAACTAGAATAAGTTGAATTTAACAAGCTCAACATGGTCTCTTCTTTTTTTCACAGTGGTATCAGCAATGGAAAGAATCAACATCTCTCTAACCAGATACGTTATTCGGATTGGGATGTAGAGGTAGCGAAGATAGCATCTTTAACGCGAAGATATGTCGCCGTCCTGACGTTGTTGTGCACCCACAAAGTCTCGTGAGATATCAGTACGAACAGGCACTTCCAGATTGAATCCTACTATTTCTGGCAATTTACGCAGCGAAAAAATACTGGTTCTCCCGCTTGGAGCTGTCTGTTTAGCTCCTAAACTTGCTCTAATGCCCCCGGCTTATCGCAAGAGGAGACTAAATGTGTATTCCAGGATATGTGTGCATTGGATCAATCTCTGTCCAACATTTTAAGTAAGTTAACTAGAATAAGTTGAATTTAACAAACTCAACATGGTCTCTTCTTTTTTTCACAGTGGTATCAGCAATGGAAAGAATCAACATCTCTCTAACCAGATCCGTTATTCGGATTGGGATGTTGGGGTAGCGATCATGGCCTCTTTAACGCGAAGATATGTCGCCGTCGTGAAGATGTTGTGCACCCACAAAGTCTCGTGAGATATCAGTACGAACAGGCACTTCAAGATTGAATCCTACTATTTCTGGCAATTTACGCAGCGAAAAAATACTGGTTCTCCCGCTTGGAGCTGTCTGTTTAGCTCCTAAACTTGCTCTAATGCCCCCGGCTTATCGCAAGAGGAGACTAAATGTGTATTCCAGGATATGTGTGCATTGGATCAATCTCTGTCCAACATTTTAAGTAAGTTAACTAGAATAAGTTGAATTTAACAAACTCAACATGGTCTCTTCTTTTTTTCACAGTGGTATCAGCAATGGAAAGAATCAACATCTCTCTAACCAGATCCGTTATTCGGATTGGGATGTTGACGTAGCGATTATAGCCTCTTTAACGCGAAGATATGTCGCCGTCGTGAAGGTGTTGTGCACCTACATAGTCTCGTGAGATATCAGTACGAACAGGCACTTCAAGATTGAATCCTACTATTTCTGGCAATTTACGCAGCGAAAAAATACTGGTTCTCCCGCTTGGAGCTGTCTGTTTAGCTCCTAAACTTGCTCTAATGCCCCCGGCTTATCGCAAGAGGAGACTAAATGTGTATTCCAGGATATGTGTGCATTGGATCAATCTCTGTCCAACATTTTAAGTAAGTTAACTAGAATAAGTTGAATTTAACAAACTCAACATGGTCTCTTCTTTTTTTCACAGTGGTATCAGCAATGGAAAGAATCAACATCTCTCTAACCAGATCCGTTATTCGGATTGGGATGTTGGGGTAGCGATCATGGCCTCTTTAACGCGAAGATATGTCGCCGTCGTGAAGATGTTGTGCACCCACAAAGTCTCGTGAGATATCAGTACGAACAGGCACTTCAAGATTGAATCCTACTATTTCTGGCAATTTACGCAGCGAAAAAATACTGGTTCTCCCGCTTGGAGCTGTCTGTTTAGCTCCTAAACTTGCTCTAATGCCCCCGGCTTATCGCAAGAGGAGACTAAATGTGTATTCCAGGATATGTGTGCATTGGATCAATCTCTGTCCAACATTTTAAGTAAGTTAACTAGAATAAGTTGAATTTAACAAACTCAACATGGTCTCTTCTTTTTTTCACAGTGGTATCAGCAATGGAAAGAATCAACATCTCTCTAACCAGATCCGTTATTCGGATTGGGATGTTGACGTAGCGATTATAGCCTCTTTAACGCGAAGATATGTCGCCGTCGTGAAGGTGTTGTGCACCTACATAGTCTCGTGAGATATCAGTACGAACAGGCACTTCAAGATTGAATCCTACTATTTCTGGCAATTTACGCAGCGAAAAAATACTGGTTCTCCCTCTTGGAGCTGTCTGTTTAGCTCCTAAGCATGCTCTAATGCCCCGGCTTATCGCAAAAGGAGACTAAATGTGTATTCCAGGATATGTGTGCATTGGATCAATCTCTGTCCAACATTTTAAGTAAGTTAACTAGAATAAGTTGAATTTAACAAGCTCAACATGGTCTCTTCTTTTTTTCACAGTGGTATCAGCAATGGAAAGAATCAACATCTCTCTAACCAGATACGTTATTCGGATTGGGATGTAGAGGTAGCGAAGATAGCATCTTTAACGCGAAGATATGTCGCCGTCGTGAAGGTGTTGTGCACCTACATAGTCTCGTGAGATATCAGTACGAACAGGCACTTCAAGATTGAATCCTACTATTTCTGGCAATTTACGCAGCGAAAAAATACTGGTTCTCCCGCTTGGAGCTGTCTGTTTAGCTCCTAAACTTGCTCTAATGCCCCCGGCTTATCGCAAGAGGAGACTAAATGTGTATTCCAGGATATGTGTGCATTGGATCAATCTCTGTCCAACATTTTAAGTAAGTTAACTAGAATAAGTTGAATTTAACAAACTCAACATGGTCTCTTCTTTTTTTCACAGTGGTATCAGCAATGGAAAGAATCAACATCTCTCTAACCAGATCCGTTATTCGGATTGGGATGTTGGGGTAGCGATCATGGCCTCTTTAACGCGAAGATATGTCGCCGTCGTGAAGATGTTGTGCACCCACAAAGTCTCGTGAGATATCAGTACGAACAGGCACTTCAAGATTGAATCCTACTATTTCTGGCAATTTACGCAGCGAAAAAATACTGGTTCTCCCGCTTGGAGCTGTCTGTTTAGCTCCTAAACTTGCTCTAATGCCCCCGGCTTATCGCAAGAGGAGACTAAATGTGTATTCCAGGATATGTGTGCATTGGATCAATCTCTGTCCAACATTTTAAGTAAGTTAACTAGAATAAGTTGAATTTAACAAACTCAACATGGTCTCTTCTTTTTTTCACAGTGGTATCAGCAATGGAAAGAATCAACATCTCTCTAACCAGATCCGTTATTCGGATTGGGATGTTGACGTAGCGATTATAGCCTCTTTAACGCGAAGATATGTCGCCGTCGTGAAGGTGTTGTGCACCTACATAGTCTCGTGAGATATCAGTACGAACAGGCACTTCAAGATTGAATCCTACTATTTCTGGCAATTTACGCAGCGAAAAAATACTGGTTCTCCCTCTTGGAGCTGTCTGTTTAGCTCCTAAGCATGCTCTAATGCCCCGGCTTATCGCAAAAGGAGACTAAATGTGTATTCCAGGATATGTGTGCATTGGATCAATCTCTGTCCAACATTTTAAGTAAGTTAACTAGAATAAGTTGAATTTAACAAGCTCAACATGGTCTCTTCTTTTTTTCACAGTGGTATCAGCAATGGAAAGAATCAACATCTCTCTAACCAGATACGTTATTCGGATTGGGATGTAGAGGTAGCGAAGATAGCATCTTTAACGCGAAGATATGTCGCCGTCCTGACGTTGTTGTGCACCCACAAAGTCTCGTGAGATATCAGTACGAACAGGCACTTCCAGATTGATTCCTACTATTTCTGGCAATTTACGCAGTCAAAAAATACTGGTTCTCCCGCTTGGAGCTGTCTGTTTAGCTCCTAAACTTGCTCTAATGCCCCCGGCTTATCGCAAGAGGAGACTAAATGTGTATTCCAGGATATGTGTGCATTGGATCAATCTCTGTCCAACATTTTAAGTAAGTTAACTAGAATAAGTTGAATTTAACAAACTCAACATGGTCTCTTCTTTTTTTCACAGTGGTATCAGCAATGGAAAGAATCAACATCTCTCTAACCAGATCCGTTATTCGGATTGGGATGTTGGGGTAGCGATCATGGCCTCTTTAACGCGAAGATATGTCGCCGTCGTGAAGATGTTGTGCACCCACAAAGTCTCGTGAGATATCAGTACGAACAGGCACTTCAAGATTGAATCCTACTATTTCTGGCAATTTACGCAGCAAAAAAATACTGGTTCTCCCGCTTGGAGCTGTCTGTTTAGCTCCTAAACTTGCTCTAATGCCCCCGGCTTATCGCAAGAGGAGACTAAATGTGTATTCCAGGATATGTGTGCATTGGATCAATCTCTGTCCAACATTTTAAGTAAGTTAACTAGAATAAGTTGAATTTAACAAACTCAACATGGTCTCTTCTTTTTTTCACAGTGGTATCAGCAATGGAAAGAATCAACATCTCTCTAACCAGATCCGTTATTCGGATTGGGATGTTGGGGTAGCGATCATGGCCTCTTTAACGCGAAGATATGTCGCCGTCGTGAAGGTGTTGTGCACCCACAAAGTCTCGTGAGATATCAGTACGAACAGGCACTTCAAGATTGAATCCTACTATTTCTGGCAATTTACGCAGCGAAAAAATACTGGTTCTCCCGCTTGGAGCTGTCTGTTTAGCTCCTAAACTTGCTCTAATGCCCCCGGCTTATCGCAAGAGGAGACTAAATGTGTATTCCAGGATATGTGTGCATTGGATCAATCTCTGTCCAACATTTTAAGTAAGTTAACTAGAATAAGTTGAATTTAACAAACTCAACATGGTCTCTTCTTTTTTTCACAGTGGTATCAGCAATGGAAAGAATCAACATCTCTCTAACCAGATCCGTTATTCGGATTGGGATGTTGACGTAGCGATTATAGCCTCTTTAACGCGAAGATATGTCGCCGTCGTGAAGGTGTTGTGCACCCACAAAGTCTCGTGAGATATCCGTACGAACAGGCACTTCAATCTGGAATCCTAATTTTTCTGGCAATTTACGTAGCGAAAAAATACTGGTTCTCCCTCTTGGAGCTGTCTGTTTAGCTCCTCAACATGCTCTAATGCCCGTGGCTTATCGCAAGAGGAGACTAAATGTGTATTCCAGGATATGTGTGCATTGGATCAATCTCTTTCCAACATTTTAAGTAAGTTAACTAGAATAAGTTGAATTTAACAAACTCAACATGGTCTCTTCTTTTTTTCACAGTGGTATCAGCAATGGAAAGAATCAACATCTCTCTAACCAGATCCGTTATTCGGATTGGGATGTTGGGGTAGCGATCATGGCCTCTTTAACGCGAAGATATGTCGCCGTCGTGAAGATGTTGTGCACCCACAAAGTCTCGTGAGATATCAGTACGAACAGGCACTTCAAGATTGAATCCTACTATTTCTGGCAATTTACGCAGCGAAAAAATACTGGTTCTCCCTCTTGGAGCTGTCTGTTTAGCTCCTAAACATGCTCTAATGCCCCCGGCTTATCGCAAGAGGAGACTAAATGTGTATTCCAGGATATGTGTGCATTGGATCAATCTCTGTCCAACATTTTAAGTAAGTTAACTAGAATAAGTTGAATTTAACAAGCTCAACATGGTCTCTTCTTTTTTTCACAGTGGTATCAGCAATGGAAAGAATCAACATCTCTCTAACCAGATCCGTTATTCGGATTGGGATGTTGACGTAGCGATTATAGCCTCTTTAACGCGAAGATATGTCGCCGTCGTGAAGGTGTTGTGCACCCACAAAGTCTCGTGAGATATCAGTACGAACAGGCACTTCAAGATTGAATCCTACTATTTCTGGCAATTTAAGCAGCGAAAAAATACTGGTTCTTCCTTTTTGGAGCTTTCAGTTTAGCTCCTTAGCATGATCTACCGGATACAGACGTAACTTATCCAATCTACAAATTCACAATCGGTTTCTTGAAACATAAGCCATGGATCTCGATATTCAACATGCCCTGTCACATCATAAATAATCAAAGCCGGATCAATCTCTGTTGAAAATTTTAGGTAAGTTTACTGGGATAAGTTGAAATTAACAAACTAATTGGTCTCTTCTTATTTGCACAGTGGTATCAACACTAGGAAACACATAACGAAATTGATTTTCCAATATTGCTAGTCTACCTTCCTAGTGATCACCATACAGTGCCTTATAATTCTAATTCCAATAGCACAATGGACGGACTAGTATTTCTATAGCCCATTTGGTAGGTTGGCTTAACATCTCTCCAAGCAAAGACGCTGAAACCAAATCGGTTACTCGGATTAGAGAGATAAGTCTTCGTCCTGAAGCTGTTGTGCACTCACAAAGACTCGCGGTGAATCAGTACGAACAGGCATTTCGTACTGGGATCCTAACTTTTCTGGAACTTTTCTCCACATGCCAACGTGATAATGGCTTTTTTGAGCCTACAACTACTTAATGGACTCAAACTTAATTTTAAACCGCAACGAATAACCATTTATAATTGTTGCATGTTTTCCCATGGTGGCTAGAATCCATTCAATTTCATTTCGGACTAAAATCGCAAAGCGTTGCGAATTTTATTCAAGGGTTCAAGTCAAAGGGTCAAGGCATCAGCAAAAAAGAAAAATTAGTTCTAACTCGACCATTGAATTGTCCTCTCGTTAAGAACTTATTTTTTTTTTTAGAAAATTATTTGTCTTTTGTACGCTTTTTTAATACCCTACCACCGAAGGTTAGGGAGTACTATGTATTACATTAAACATTGTGATAAAGACCTATGTCAGAGTCGTTTGACTTGTTATTTATAAACATTTATTATTGTCAAAGAATAAAACTATCTTCTTTATAGACAGAGCACTATGCAAAACGAATAACTATTTTTAATTTTGAGCAAACCAGCGATATAAGAACTCAGTAAAATTTTCGTTTCCCAAGTGGTTACTGGCTAGAAATTGCAATAAGCCCGTTTCTGTGCCACTTTCGATACCTTTGCTGTCAATAATGATTTGACTAGAGGATTTATTAAAAGTCCAGATGGAGTTCACACTTTTGGATAGCTGAAAACATTGAAGAATACCCGCCCCAGGAACCAAAAAATATTTTCGCCCTACTAATTTATAATAATACCATGAAATGGTATTAGGAGGTCTGTCAGGGTTGTCAAGAGTTATTTTCTTATAGTAACCATAGTATTTTTAACCATGACGCAGACGTCCAACATAAGCATGGCTAACATCGGTCCATCTCGTACGCTATAAAAGATCTGCTTAAAACAAGCTTGCCTTGGAAAGCTATGTTTTAGTTAGCCTCATATCATAATTTTTAAAAAACAATTGTTAAGCAATTTAAATTCTATATTTTTATAATTAAAGTTCAAAACAAGTAGCTTTTCAGTGATTTTTTATAATAATAAAAATGATTATTTTAGTAATATATTATAATTTTTAAGCTTGAAGAGTATTAGTGGTATGGACTACAAACGAACTGGAAATAGCAGGAACTGCGCATCATTGTAAGAATTTAAACGAAATCAGATGGATAAGATTTGGTTAGGATAGTTACGCTGAGATCCGAAAGCCATACGATTCATTGTTATGTCTAATAACAAAATGGTCGTAAAAAGATGATGGTCACTCTCATAGAGCAATTATGCAGCTCTCTCTTCGAAATCGTTTGGTGGATTCGATAAAAAGATCCAGGCCAGATTTGCCAGACGGTACAAGCGTAGCTTTCCCAGAAACTGCTTGCGATTGCTGGCGTTGAGTACTATCTACCCATTTCTCAGATCCATAGTTACGTCAAAAATCATGGTGGTGGAACGTATAGTACATCCTCACGGTGTTGTAAGAAGCGCATTTACAACTACTCTCATTATAGTTGACCTATTCTTCGGGGTTGCAGCGCTTCTAATGTTTTTTCTGAGTTTTAACCTGGCCAGACTACTCCAGTGGCAGGGCGCTTAGAAGTTTTTCAGGGGCGCTCGCCAAAAGTCTTCTAGGGCGCTCGCGCCTACCTGGCTACGGCCCTGTCCAGAGTTGTGGCAATCGGACGCTGTGCGTAATTTTCGCTGGGTTATAGCTCTAACGCTCTAACATCTTGAAACATTTTTATATCCCTAAGCTGATAGTTCTTATCTGCTGTTCGCCACCTCGTTACCGGGTAAGCTAAAGTGCCCAGGTACTCAGCTGAGAGTGATTGAGTGCTGTTGGATGCAGTTTAGTGCCACTATCGTGTTGCAGTTAAGCTTGAATGACGCCAACAGTTGTCAAGAGTCCTTGAGGTTTCGTCCAAGGTGTTCATGCTGCACCAATTAGGTAGACGGAGTGGAAGCTGCTCCCTCTGCGAGTTGTCTGTTTAGCTGCTTCCGCATAGAAGATTCGTGCTTCCAAGTTTTTTCTCCTGGATTCCAAACTAAAATCAATTAAAATGTTTAAAAAGAGATAAAGCAAAGCGGAAGCTAAATGTACCATAAAGTTTGGTTGGGTTTATTTCCGGTGTTCATTTGCGGTTATTGTGTGTGTGTGTGGGCCAAATATATATGGCACCTTTGGGTCTGCTTTAGTAATTTGACTCCTTGTTGCCGCTTTGGACTCTGGTTAATGCTATTTTAATGCACTGCGTAGTCCGTTAATGATTTGCTGCCTCGCACTCCCGTTCGCGCACTTGATTAGGCATAATTAGTCAAATTGAACTGCTTTAAGTTTAGTTTAAAAGCCAGGCTGTTTATTGATGTTTATATAATGTCGACCGCTCTGAAGCTTTTGATAACGTTAGAGTTCTTTCCAGGATTTGTTTGACGTGTTATGTGACTATAATGGTCTTAAAATCACGGAGCACTGGCGGCCCTTTGAAAAGAAAATATTTCCGCAAGTAGCAATACAGTGAACACTTCCTATTGGTCATGTTTCCACTCTAGGCGTGCGTTGAGGTCTAATTGAAGCCTCTGCCGATCTCTGGGTCTCACCACCCGGTTGTTATTAACGCCACGCCACGCCTAGCAAAAAGCTTTACTCGCTTTACCACCACTAGGGGCCGTACCTGTTTCCCGAGGGGCCGTACCTGTGGCAATATTCTCTTCCTGCCATCCAGGGCCGTAGCCAGGTAGGCGCAAGCGGGCCCTGAGCGCCCCCTGGCTGGGCTAAGCGCCCCCTCAGCTGAGCAGGGCGCCTAGTAGGGCCGTAGCCAGGCAGGCGCGAAAGGGCGCTGAGCGCCCCTTCAGTGACGAGTTACTATTGCTACATCGGATTTGTATGTATGTTTGCTTCTAGTAGGGAGATGAGGCGTGCAGATGATCCGATATTTTTGTAGCAACTAATCTTCTTCCGTATTTGATTAAATTTGTATTTTCTTGATCCCTGAAATAAATAAAAATATGAATTTTTGCGGCTTTGTTGTATTGTTGTACTCACATACAGACATGTGCAGCGAGAGCAACAAAAATGCGAGAGAGAGAGTAGCAACAGCTGACGCGGTCACACTGACACTGCTTTATATGTTATATTATATGTATGTATGCATGATTGTATGCAAAATATGGCCCCAGCACAACAAACCTTTCTTTGGGTGAGTAAGCGGCGTAGTAAGCAAAAGAGCACGAGAGAGCAAAAGCGCGCGAGAGAGCAAAAGCGCGCGAGAGAGCAAGAACCGCAATCAAGTAAAGGCGAGAGAGAGATTTTGCACACTTTGACCGTGATTGCGTCGACTGCGCTGCGGCAGATTTTGTTGCAATAAATTGAAAGACTGCCCACTCACTGATCTATCGATAGCCGATATTGCGATAGAACTTATCGTTTCTTAGCATAAGCGTCTATCATCGCTATCTCGCTGTTTTCTGGCGCCTAAATTTATTGTAAGTAGTAAGTCGTCAGTAAATAGTCAAACTATTGTAATTTGATTTTGGCCGTCATTTGGTCACACTACAAAGCAGCAGCTGGAAAAATATTCAAGCCTGTCAAAAGTTTTCTTAGCTGCATGTGTAATATATTAAATGTAAGTTAAAAGAATATTTTTAATTTGTAGCCAGTTTTAATCTTCAGTTTCTACCGCATTTCTTGGCAGTTTTAAAAATGCACGATTTATATCTAAAAACCACGGACGAACGCATAATAGGTGTCGATATTTATCTGATGTGGCGCTCTGGAGTTTTAAGGGCCACAATCGGTTTGATGAGCGCAAATTATTTCAACGCTATAACAATTAGAGTGGACATGAACGGCTTTGTGCTGACAAGAATCTTGTTATGGGCTCAGTATCATAAAGATGAGCCAGATCCGGCCTGGGTGCACCACAGCAGCATCATTACCGAAGACATGGTACACGACTGGGACAAGGAGTTTCTACGTGAGCCCAAAGCAAATTTAAAGGCCATAATGAGAGGCGCCACGTATTTTAACATATTGTGGTTGATCCGGCTCTGTGACTATAAGCTGGAAATTTTGTTTCAACGCCAATTGCATAAGTACATGGCAGAAATCGAGCCGCCGAAGCCGGAAGACGTTGATTAACTCGTCATCGATGGGCTGCTAAAAAAAATCAGTTAAATAAATGTGATAAAAATTGTTGCAAACAGTAAGACAATATTTTTTGTAATTGTGTTTCATAGCAGCGAGAGTTTGTCTGTTTGCTGGCATGACATTTCGCAGAACTGCACTGCTTGAATGAGCAGCGCGTTTTAAGCAATTGCTTCAAGCGCATTTTTGCTGAACGTGACGTCTGCTGTACCTTTTTCTGTCTTTGCTCTGCGATGATCTCACGTTCCATATAAATAAAAATTGTAGCATTCAAGAGCAGAATTTTTCGTCACTAGGTCAAGTCAAGTATATTCATATATATAAATATCAAAATTTTGGGTTCTTGATTAAAATCCCACTAGGGGCCTTTGCCCCTACTGGCCCCTACCTGCGGGCACCCATGGGAGCACAGGCTATAAAAGTGTGGCCAGATTTTTTCACAGTTTACTATTGCTTTGATCACAATTTGAACTGCAAGAAGCGCTTAAATATTCTGCTTTAAACGTTTCTCTACTTTTAAACGCATTTCCCTACTCGAATCAGTTACAATTCACTTAAATATTGTTAATTAAATAAAATAAAAACTATTATATTTTATTCCATTATGCCACTTAGCTGAGCCAATTAAAGTGAAGTGAAACTTTTATAATTGGCTTAATTGAAATTGCATTTGCTCCAACATAAAATATTTCACAATGCAGCAAGAAACAATGCGAACACTTTGCATATTTTATTTGCTCTTAGCCAATTTAAGACAAGTTGGCAGCTTTGTTACAAAACTATTTAAGATGAAAACGTTTTTAAAGTGAAACATCTTGCGAAAACATAATCGAAATTAGCATAAAAAAGAGGGGTCTTTACTTGACGGCTGTTTGGTTTAATTGATTTTAATAATTATACCCTATACCGTATGGTCTAAAGGGTATATTAAGTTTGTGCCAGCCGAAAATATAGAAGGAGTCGTCGGAGACCCTCCAAAGTTACCTAAAGTATGGGTGATTAGAGAAGTCGATATACCCATGTTCGTCTGAACGCCTAGATCACAGAGATGGTAAGAGCTAGCTCTTTTTTCCATGTGCTAGCAACCAAACTTTCAGATTGGATTCCACATTATTCCATAGGAGACAATCTTATATATATAGGTTGTCAAAAAAGTCTTGCGGTATTTTTATTGAATTTTCAATTGTTCATAAAATTGGTTATAATAATGCGATTTAAGTCAAATATGCGCCGTTTTGTTCGATGACGAGTTCCCAACGAGATGCCAACTTCATAATGCCCCACTTATAGAAGCTCGCTTCCCTATTGTCAAAAAACTCGGAGAGCCAATTTTCACAGGACTCTCTTGTGGACAACTTCCGATTACCAAGCGCGTTCGTCATGGACAGAAATAGGTGGTAATCACTTGGTGCGAGATCCGGACTATACGGTGGATGCAAAAGAACCTCCCATCCGAGCTCCCGGAGCTTCTGGCGCGTCACCAAAGATGTGTGTGGCCTGGCGTTGTCCTGATGGAAGACAATTCGGCCTCTGTTGATCAAAGATGGCCTCTTCTGCATGAGTGCTGCATTCAAGCGGTCCAGTTGTTGGCAGTACAGGTCCGAATTGAGCGTTTAGCCATAGGGGAGCAGCTCATAGTGGATGATTCCCTGCCAATCCCACCAAACACACAGAAGAAGCTTCCTGGCCGTCAATCCAGGCTTGGCCACCGTCTGGGCAGCTTCCCCGCTTTTCGACCACGACCGTTTACGCTTCACGTTGTCGTAAGTGATCCACTTTTCATCGCCAGTCACCATCCGCTTCAAAAACGGGTCGATTTTGTTGCGATTCAGAAGCGATTCGCATGCATCCATACGGTCAAAAATGTTTTTTTGCGTCAAGTCGTGTGGCACCCATACATCGAGCTTCTTTTTCAATCCAAGCTTCTTCAAATGGTTTATAACGGTTTGATGACTCATGCCCAGCTCTTGGCCGATGCTACGGCTGCCACTATGCCGGTCTCTTTCGATCAATTCAGCGATTTTATCGCAATTTTCGACAACAGGCCTTCCGGACCGTGGCGCATCTTCGATCACCTCTGCACCAGAACGAAAACGTTGAAACCATCGTTGTGCGGTGGAAATGGAAACTGTATCGGGTCCATAAACTGCAAAAATTTTATTGGCAGCATGAGATGCATTTTTGCCTTTATCGTAGTAGTACTGTAAAATATGCCGTATTTTCTCTTTATTTTGCTCCATGTTTGCGACGCTATAACTCACGAACGACTAAAAGCAAACAACAATTAATCAAACACGTGTTAGCACGTGAAAAGAGCTTTCCAAAAAGCTCTAGTGTGAACCGATGCGACGAATACAACTAGAACTACGCGCTTGCAAAGACTAGCTTGCGGAAATACCGCAAGACTTTTTTGACAACCTAATATGTTATGACGAAACCAGAGGTGGACTCATGGTGGGTTTTCAAGTCCATTATAGCCTTTTGCTAAGTCCTAAGATCAAATCTAAGACCAAATCTTGGATCCGCATCGGGAAGGAACTGTTCCCCGGCCTATAACCGATTTTAAAATCAGTAATCAGTATTTTTTTCCAACCTACGTTATTAGCAGTCCCACTAGAGCGCTACCCCAGTTCGGGTTTCAGTAACAACCCCCACACCCTGCGTATTTAGACAGCCAAGACTTTGGTTATTCACTTAAAATTTAATACAACAAAAGAACGGTCGAAATATTTTCATACATAATTTAAAATTTAGAGATATCCAAAGACATTAAAAACCAGCAGTTCCACTGCTATCAATTCGTTTTCGGGCGTGCATAAGATCGGTTTCTTTTTTGCAACTTCCCATCCTCCACTGCCTTTTTTAACACGCGCTCCACATCGCGCTGCAGTCGTACCTCATTTTGAACCTTGTGACCAGCTTTTTTGAGGTGCTTACAAACCGCATTTGACGTAGAGCCCCTTGGGTTTCCGATTTTATCTACGGCCGCCAAAACCTTTCTTTGAAATCTTGACGGCCGTTTTGGTTCATTTTTGAAGACATCGGTGGGCGGACCGATACGTTTCGCCCCTCCAGCACTATCCGCAGTGGCGAGCCTCCCACGGTCTTTCAAAATTGGTTTAGGTTTTGCAATGTTAGTTTTGGCATTTGACTTCAATATCCCTCGGAGCTTTGCTATTTTGGTACTGACATTTGACACCTTCGACTTCTTACCAAATAGCCCTTTTTTGTGCACCTTATTCAGAAGATTTCGAAAGCGGTCCTCTGCTGGTACCTCCTGATCATTTCCCCTCAGCTGATTCACCATTGCATTCGGGGAGAAGCAAGTGACATTGGCAATTTCATGAATGTTTTGCAGGATCACACGACTTCTCGGTGTCGAGAGTTCATCATGGGACCTTTCAGGTGCGTTTTGAGATTTGTCTTGGTCAATTACGGTGAAATCTATGTCTTGCATTGCGCCTTGGTTGAGATTGCCAGCAGCGGCAGCTGGCATGTCCTCGTCGTCTGTGTTGTAATCCATTTGGGAAACTCGAAATTTTATAAGGTTTTATATATATATTTATATAGAGCTGCACGCTAAATAAATTTTCGAATAACAAAAACTTGAAAGTAAATTCGAAGCGAATATATTTAGATAAATTAATTTATATAACTTTATTTTTAAATGGCAACCGTTCTGGAGTGAGTTTGTATATATTATGATTTTTGTAAGTGCCTGTGAAATAGACCTAGACTTGAAGTCAAAGGCAAAGCCTACGAAGTTGTACAATTTAAAAAAAAAATTTCTGTAAGTTGTAAGTCTATTACAAAGTTCAATCCAGTCTAGTTTCTGGTTAGTTGTCTGATCCATGGGATTTAAAGCCAAAAAATAAAATAACGAAAAGTAAAGGAAAGGTAAATCAATGTCAATCAGTCAAAATATTAATCAGTCAATATGATGTCCGCATTTAGTATCACCTGTTCCAATTTTTAGGGTTTGACGTGGTACCAGGGATAGGGGTATATCAAGGTTTGGTTAGGTTAGGTTGTATAGGCAACTCAGATAGTGAGTGAGATCACCCATGCGGTCCATTGTGTTGCCTAATTAAAAGAAAGGGCCGAAAGGAATTAAAGAAAGCGAGGGATAATGGTGGAGGATCAAAAATTGTACATCCCAATTCGCGTAAGTTTCTCATGTTGCAGAACCATTTTGAGGATTCGATGAAAGCAGCCAGATTCGCTATGGGCACATAGGCTAGATTACCCAGATCCGCAAAGAATGGTTTACCCAGAAACTGGGTTTGTTTGTTTTCTAAGAGGCGCTCGGAAGTCGCATAGCAGGTGTTGGATGCCTTCTGTCTCTTCCTCATCGCCAAAGCTGCGGCAGAAATCGTGATGGGGAACGGGAGATGCGACAACCGGACACCATGTGCCATTCTCTTTCCGCCAGAGCTCTAGCCGTCTCCAGAATATGCAATACGGCGTCCTGTAATGGTCTTTCTAACTCCGTAACTGCAAGGTTAGCTGAGCCATTCTTGGCGCACTCGTCCACCACCTCGTTACCACGGACACCTAAGTGACCCGAAATCCAGCAGAGGGTTATTGAGTGATGATGGATACGGTTCAGCGCTAGCGTATTACGGATTAGTTTAATCTTTATAGTATGCGATGACAAAGTTTTAATTGCAGCCTGACTATCGACAAGAATTATAATGGTTCTTTGACTCCGTGTCGAAGGTATATCTCCGCTTGAAAAGGACTACACCAATCGGCCAACTTTAGGAAAGTTCCCACTGGTTCCAGTTTCAGAATAACATCCAGAGCCGCCTGAGGTGTGGATCGCATAGATCCCGTGATACCTTGGCAAGCCGCCCTTTGTACTCTCTGAAGGTAGTTTAGGTGAAATTTGTTACTAGCCGCCTTCCACCAGACTAACGCTCTTTAAGTGAGAATAGGTCTAACGACTGCTGTGTATAACCAGTGAATTATATACGGTTTCAATACCCATTTCCTACCAAACGTCTTTTTGCAGGTGTAATAAGCAGCAAACGCTCTTATCATTCTTTCTTCCGAGTTTCTCTTCCACGAGAGTTTGGAGTCCAGACCGACACCTAGATCGAAATATCTCCATTGATTTTTGGAGTTGCGATCCATCGAGAGACGGTAGGGTGAACTCAGTCACTATCTGAGCTGCCGCTCTGACGTTCTTAAAATACTAAGAAAGATAGTTAGATAGGCAGAGCGCTGTTAAGGATTTAGAATTCTAGGCGGGCGTAATAATACCTAAGTCCGATTTTTAGACGATTTAGGGTTCAATCTATTTTGTATTGTCAAGCTGGTTCAGACAGTGAGCAAGTGCAGAAGTTAAGCCAAGTTTATTGTTTTAAAGACCAAACGAACATCGCACCAAACTTGTTGCGTTGTCCTTGAGAGGAACAAATATTCCACAGCAGTTTCCGCGTAAATGTTAAACAAAACCCATTCCCGCCTGAAACTCAAAACTGTTTGACGTTAATCAAGGTAGCTTAGTGGAGGTCGTGGAATTATTGATGTTAATTAGAGAGCGTATGGGATCCTATGACATGCAAAAGTCTGCCTATTCATTACAACTTAATTAATTGAGCTGACTTCAAAATCGCCATTTTGGAAATCAACTATAGTTGAAATTGGATAGTTTTTGGCCGTTTCCCATTGCAGGTATATAACAACAGCTATCTATTATATACTATATATATATACATACACATACGCTGTACATAAAAAGCAATACACTTACAAACCCAATCGAAATATGGCTCTTAGCGAGACATTCATTGGTGCAGTGGCGGAGAACGCATCCAAGTTCAAGGTCAGCCTCCTCTGACCGCGGGCCATTTTCAAGCAGTACAAAAAAAATATATACTATATATATACAATTCATGACAGACGCATCCATAAAAGGCATTGTGGTTTGCGGCTGCCGCTAAATCCAAAACAGAGTTCACGGGAAAAAGCTTAAAAAAATCAGAACGTTGCTTCAATACCCTATAAAAATATTCACGCGAAAATTCGGGAAAATTTAAGCTTAAAAGCTTAACTTAAAGTCTCGCTTTTGTCGAAATTTTTTTATTTATATTTATATATTAATGACAAAATTGCCTTTAAATAGGGATTATCCTATAATTAGCTATGCTTCGAAAAACGAAAAAACCAAACCGAACAATTTTATGCGGATTCGGTTTGACGTGTTGTGGAATTTTTCACAGAGCTATGGATTCAGCAGATCCTTTCTTGTCAAGCCTTTGCGTTGCTAAAAAAAAATGCGATCAAACAAAGTGAAGAAGATTCCCAAAGGGGTTCCAGACTTTCAACCGACAATTGTCTTTATTTTCTTTTTATTTTGGATAAATTCGTATATTATCCTAATTTTTCCATGTTTTGGTAGCGCGATATTATTTATTTATTTTTTTACACAATGCAATTGATAATAAGCGAAATTATCCTAATTTTTACATAGAAAATGCAGCTAAGCATAAAGCAGGAAACAATGCAGCGCACTGCTTGCTTTTTCGACTGCTTGCTTTGGTGTCGCGCACGTAAGCAACTATTTTGTTCGTTTGCTCGCAAACTGTTTATCGTAGGAATTGGATTGTGAGCGCATTTTGTAGATAATTTCAATTACTTTAAAAAACATTTGGGTAACATTTTTGAAAAAACTTACCTGCTCTGAGATATTTTCAAATTAAAAAATAAAACCCAAAACACCATTTCTAACTTTTAACTTTAAACAGGCATTGTTCTTGAACCGATTCGACTAAAACCTCGATTTAAGTCTTGTTTGATAGATAATTTTATTTTCAACAATATAAACTTAAAAATCATAACTATAAGTTTAATAGAAAAGAATATACGCCACGCCCTCTGACCACAAACACGAAAACTCGATTTTAGACTTAGAACTAGGTCCCTAACGATGCTTGAAAGTTTTTTCCATTAAGTATTTATTTCCAATCAGATAATATTTAACGAATTATTTCAGTACAAAATGTTTATTTTCTTAAATCTATTTTGCCTTTTCCTATTAATTTCTCTTTCAACAAAATATTCGGTTTCGAAACATTTGAAAAATTCGGCTTGGTGGAGTTGGGAGCTTTAAAACGAATTTGAAAAAAAAAGGTTGGAAATCAATTTCCAGCGCACGGCCGAATATCTCTTGATAATATGAAAAATCTATTATCATTATTATTTTTTTTTTTTAACAAAATTAAATCTAGTATTTAATACTTAACTTAAACCAATTTACTGAGCTCTAGAAACTGGGGAATTATCATTATAATTATCTATGTACTCTTGAAAATTTCGGAACTCGGCGGAGTTTCCATTTATTTTCTCAGGATCTCTCTTGAGAACTCTCCAGCAGAATTTCCTGAACCTAGCAAACATAAAGATTAAGAACTTAACCTATAATATGTTCCTCTAACTATTTTTAAACAACTAAAACCCGTCCTTTCAATGATGTCCTCCAAGTTCCCATAATAAATTTAGATTCGCATTGATTCATAAGCTTTTTATTATAATAAAATACCCTTAGCGAAGGTCATGTCCAACATATAAGCAACGGAGATAATGGAACTCCGACAAAAACTTGCAACTAAAGCTTCTGGGGCAACAAAACTCGTTGCAACTTGTGCACGTTTCAACTGAGAGAGCGAGAGAGAGATTTAGTTTCAAGGGATGGGCGGGGTGAGGCGGCCAGCAACAGACAGTTGTTGGCCATTTGGAAAGTTGGCCAGAAGCAACATGTTAGTTAGTTGTACACTGACACATACTTTTATTACTGCGTATGTATGTATGCGCTTTAGGGTGGCCCAATTGAGTTTTGTGCATAAATGAAAGATTTTCGAAATATAGAATGCTTTCCTGTCGAATACCCTGTGAGAAGAAAAATTGTCAACTGTTATTTGTTCTTCCTATTTTAGCAACAGGGCCTGTGCACTGCTTGCCGAGATTTTGCCATTTCCTCTCGTTAATACTGCTTAAACTGCTTGTTGAGGAAAGCTGTATAAGAGCGGTTCACTCACACTAATACTATTGAAGTTTTCTCTTATTTACATAGCTTAGATACTATCCCAAAAACACTAACATGGGCCACCCTAATGTACTTTTTACATATATATTCAGCCTAACAAGGGCCGCAAAATGGCGCTTAGTTTGAATGCTTCGTTGGATGGGCCGGCCAAAGGTTTCGGGCTCGTTACAAATTATACCCCAAAGTAAATGTAATAAATATTTACCATAAGCAGACCCAGAAAGTACAAAAGCAACAAAGCAACATTTGTTTAGCAACAACAGCAACAATAACAACAACAACAACAGCAACAACAAAAACTACAAATAAAGAGACAGCCAATTGTATGGAGTTGATTTGGGTTTTGGGTTTGGAGACTGGACAATAATGAAGAACTTGGCCTGGCAATGAACTTTTCCAAACAAATGAGCAGCCACATCTTTTTGATTAATCCCAGGGAATGAAGCCACCTGAAGAGGAGCGAGGGATTGACCAGATTTCTGTTTGATGCAAACGTTGGTCCAGATTTATAATAAGTTACCCGCTTTAAAGAGTTTGTACAGAGGATATGAATGTTGGAGAAAATCTAGGGGGATAGACGAAACCAAGCGAATTTTGAGTTTGCTTGTAAAGTTTGACAAACTACAAACTTAGAGGAACATTTCAAGACTTACATTTATTTGATAAAATGCATGTAGGAACTACTTTCTGTACCCAAAGAGTAGGCTTAAATCTTGATTGCGCCCCGAAAGAATATCGTTGCAATTAAAACATTTATGAATGGAACTCGACTTCGTTCATAGGCCATCGCGAACACGTTTGCAGCGGACGATTCGTTGGACCCAATTTTCGATAACTCGGCCAGACATTTCGGCCGAAACGGCCGCTATTTCGCGTTCAATGTTGGCTCTGAGCTCTTCCAACGTCGCGACGTCGGCTTGTTAGCATAGACCAATGACTTGACGTAACCTCAAAGAAAATAATCTAGAGGCGTTAAATCGCACGAACGAGGCGGCCAATCGACCTGACCGGCCCTTTACTCATCAAACTTTTTCTTCAATGAATCGATTATAACGTGTGTGGTAACCGTGTGGCTTGAGGCACCGTCCTGTTGAAACCACTTTTCGTTCAATTCCATATCTTCCAATTCGGACCAAATATAATCGGTAATCATGGCGCGATAACAATGGCCATTCACAGTAATGTGACGATCGTTATCTTTGAAGAAAAAAAATGGCCCAATGACGCAATCCTCACCAAACAGTTATTTTTTTTGGATGAAGTGGTGATTCATGAAGCACATGTGGATTTCCACCCGACCAATAACGCCTATTTTGCTTATTGACGGACCTATTGAGCCAAAAATGAGCTACGTCACTAAAGATGAGTTTGCGATGAAATTAATCATCTTGGTGCATCTTTTCCAGAGCCCAATCGGAGAAGCTTCGTCGCTTCAAATGGTCCATCGGCTTCAATTCTTGAGTCTTGCTTGGGTGTAAACCAAGAGCCTTTTACAAAATTCGCCATAAAGTGGTCTGGGCGATGCCCAATTCCTAAGAACCCCGTGGAATCGACTGATTTGGATCGTTTGCTACGGACACCCGAACGGCAGCGATATTTTCGATACTTCGACAAACCCATTGTCTCACTGGCGCGGTAGCATCACACAACGAATAAGTAGACAGAAATATATTGTCTGTCTACTAGGGCGAGAATTACGACCTAAAATTGGAGTTAGCTCCCTTTCTTCAATTCCTTTCGTCCCCTTCATTTAATTAGGCAACACAATGGACTTCATGGTCTCTGGGTGATTTTAGTCACTATCTGAGCTGCCTATGCAACCTAACCTAACCTAACCTTGATATACCCCTATCCCTGCTACCACGTCAAACCCTAAGAATGGGAACAGGGAATAATAAATGCGGACATCATCCTGACTGATTAACATTTTGACAGATTGAAATTTATTTACCTTTCCTTTACTTTTCGTTATTTTATTTTTTGGCTTCAAATCCCATAGATCCGTCCAATAACCTAATTACTCATGTGGCATCGATCATACTAGAGACTGAATGCAACTTAAGCGACTTTTTCGATAAATTAATCTCTGACTTTGGCAGACTCGATTGAACTTAGTAATAGATTTACAGCTTAGAGAAAAGTTATTTTTTTTAAATTGTACAACTTTGTAGGCTTTGCCTTTGACTTCAAGTCTAGGTCTATTTCACAGGCACTTACAAAAATCATAATATATACAAACTCACTCCAGAACGGTTGCAATTTTAAACTATATTTAAACATTCGTTTATATAAATATATCCGAAAGCTTCGAATTTACTTTCAAGTTTTTGTTATTCGAAAGTTTAGCGTCCAGCTCAATATATAAATATATATATAAAACCGCATAAAATATCGAGATTCCCAAATGGATTACAACTTAGACGACGAGGACATGCCAGTTACCGCTGTTAGCAATCCAAACCAAGGCGCAATACAAGACATAGATTTCACCGTCATCCGCTTCTCCCCGAATGCAATGCAATGCAATGATCAGGAGGTACCAGCAGAGGACCGCTTTCGAAATCTTCTGAAAAAGGTCCGCAAAAAACCGCTATTTGGTAAGAAGTCGAAGGTGTCAAGTGTCAGTACCAAAATAGCAAAGCTCCGAGGGATATTGAAGTCAAATGCCAAAACTTACATTGCAAAACCTAAACCAATTTTGAAAGACCGTGGGAGGTTCGCCACTGCGGATAGAGCTGAAGGGGCGAAACGAATAAGTCCGCCCACTGATGTCTTGAAAAATGAACCAAAACGGCCGTCAAGATTTCAAAGAAAGGTTTTGGCGGCCGTAGATAAAATCGGAAACCCAAGGGGCTCTACGTCAAATGCGGTTTGTAAGCACCTCAAAAAAGCTGGTCACAAGGTTCAAAATGAGGTACGACTGCAGCGCGATGTGGAGCGTGTGCTGAAAAAAGCAGTGGACGATGGGAAGTTGCAAAAAAGAAACCGATCTTATGCACGCCCGAAAACGAATTGATAGCAGTGGAACTGCTGGTTTTTAATGTCTTTGGATGTCTCTAAATTTTAAATTATGTATGTAAATATTTCGACCGTTCTTTTGTTGTATTAAATTTTAAGTGAATAACCAAAGTCTTGGCTGTCTAAATACGCAGGGTATGGGGGTTGTTACTCAAACCTGAACTGGAGTAGCGCTCTAGTAGGACTGCTAAAAAAATAGTTTGGGCAAAATTACTGATTACTGATTTTAAAATCGGTTATAGGCCAGGGAACAGTTGATTCCCGATGCGTATCCAATATTTGGTCTTAGATTTGAACTTGGGTCTAAGCAAAAGGCTATTTTGGACTTGAAAACCCTCCGAGAGTGCGCCACTGGTTCCATCATGGTTTAATATTATTATTAAATTAGGTAACTTGCTAAAATTATTATTATATTCAGTAGAACCAGGTAAAAATGTTTTAGTGACTTTGGCAAAGCTCTCTTCATACCATCCCATGGCCCGATAATGGTTTTCCCAACCAGAGTGTCATTTCTGGCCACCCAATGTGCCTTTTCCGGACAAATGACACTTTTATTTATTGCACATAATGAACGTGTTGGCCTGGCCAACACACGGGAGGTTCAATATTTGACAGACAATCAAACGCTCAATCATTCAATCCATTCCTACCACAATTTGATATGACTTTGACCTCTGCCCTAACTATATTTTGCCCTTTGGGTTCATATAAACGTGTTAATTTTTCATGTTAATGAATGGGTCACGTAAATTGTTTTAGCCAAACAAAAAACAAAGCCTACCAACTTTTGGCCAAAATAATAAAGTAAAAGCTGTAAAGCAAGTTGTAAAAATAGCAAGAAATAAAAGAAAAGTAAGAAAAAAGAAAATAAAATGAGAAAAACCAGAAATAATTTGGCTTTAATTTAACGCAGGAAATTAAAAAGCGTTTTGTTGTTACGTCTCACACTAATACACTTGAAGACACACACGCATACAGTGTAGGCCAGTTGAATAGGACAAGATTTTTCAAGTTCATGAGTACCATCCTTGAAACTAAACTTTTGTATGGGAACTCAACTTAGCAGCGGTATCGGTCGGTATGGCTCAGAGTCGAAATATTTTCTTATCGACAAATTTCACTTACGCTAAATAGTTTCTTCCTTCCGTCACGCCCACTTCTACCTTCCATAAGCCATCAACTGTTTAATTTGTAATTTATGATGCCAACTTTTTCCGGCGAAAGTGCAAAAGTGCTCAGCTAATGATCTGAACAACCTTTATTATGATGCACAGAAGTGCAGCAACAACGTTATTTGCCTCTCTCTGCCTGCTTCTAGTCACTTTAAACTAAAGCTGGTCTATTCTAATGGCCAGCAGTGTTGTAAAATGCGTGCATGTGTCAGCAGGGCACAAATCAGTAAGCACAGCCTTGAGCCTAATGTTGGTTTTTGGCTAAGCAATTTGGCCAACACTTTAAGTGATTTGCTTTGGCTTTTGTTTTTGATTGCTGGCCACTTTAATTGGACTTCAATTCAGCGTGGGGGGAGAGAGAGTGGGCGGGTGAGAGTCAGGGTAGGGTGTCAGCCAGGGGAGAGCGACAAACGAAAGCGGAAATACTCCGAAAAACCCACAAACAAAATATGCGTTCACATTTCATGCCCAATGCCAACAAAATGGCGTCACATACATTTGCATACGAATGAAATGGAATTCACGAATATTCCAACAGCGTCGGCCCCCCCCAGGTTGCTCCCTATCGCACACTGACACTGTATTTGTGATATAAATACTTCAGTACGTGGGGCTAGTCCACGACACGCACAATGGTTGTTCTTCTTTGGATGGAGTCCCTAGTCAATTGATAATTTAATAGTTTTATTCACTTTTATGGGAAAAACCAGGCTTAATCTCTTAAAGTGTTATTTTTCGGTAGTTCCGAATTTTTAAGGGCTTTTCCTTCCCTTTAAAATCCGGGAAAGGGGAAAGGGAAGTATAAAGTAAAAACTGTTGCGGATTCTAAGAAATATATATTTATTCCTTTTACTCCATAGTGAAGCATAGGTTAGGTTAGGTTACGCTGGCCGGCCACAACAGAGTGCAGCCTAGCATAGACCTTTTGGTCCTTAGCTGTGCCAGATTCGAGGTTATTACGCAACGTTATGGTCAGTTAAAAATTTTACTTTTTTAGAGAAATTAAGTATCCGCCCAACTTGTAGCCTGGCCACCTCTTCTAGACCGACAAACGCTGGTTCTCCTAGGGTGGTCAGACGATGTCTAGAGATGGCTGGGCAGTCGCAGAGTACGTGTGCTAGGGTCTCAGGGACTTCCGGATCCCTGCAGATCCTGCATGATTCGCTTGCCGTTAGTCCCATCCTATGCGCATGCTTCGCTAAGAGGCAATGTCCTGTTAGCACACCCGTGATGGTCCTGCATTCAGTGCGTGAGAGTTTCATTATGAAGTTACTTTGTTTCTTGCCGTAATGAGCCAGCATGATTTTCGCTGTGTGACAGCTGTCTAGATTTTTCCATCTAGCTTCAGCTCTGCGCTTCACGTTGCACTCCAGCATAACGTAGAGGTGTTTTATCGGTCGGCGTACGTCGTGTATTTGTCCCTCCGGAAGCCCAACACCGCTTTTGGCAATTGCATCCACCATTTCATTCCCCATTACGCCTTTATGTCCAGGCACCCAGTAGATATGCAGTTTACGAGCCGCAGCTAATCTCTGGATGACTGCCTGGCATTCAAGGATTTGGAAGGAGGATGTACAGTGCGATACAATAGCCTTGATAGCGGCTTGACTGTCTATGAAGAGGTTAATCTTTGTTCCAGTTGAAGTGTTGGTGCATGCCAACTCAGCCGCCTTCATTGCGGCGAATACTTCAGTCTGGAAGATGCTGCAGTGGTCCGGAAGCCTGTAACTTTGACTTACATTAAGCTCGGAGCAGTATACTCCAGCACCAACGCCCTTTTCCATCTTTGAGCCGTCAGTGAATAGGTTATAGGTATTGTGACTGGGTATAAGGACTTTACGCCAGCCGTCTTCCTCCATCGTCACCTTTACCCTTTTCCCAAATTGTAGCTGCGGTATGACATAGTCAATTTCGTCAGAGAGTCCCTGTCCTATTGAACTATGTCCGTAGCGAATGTTCTTAAAAAGACCCGCCGCTTTTAGGCGCCCAGCTGTACGAGCAGCTGAGTACTCCGCGTAGAGGTCAATCGGAAGTAAGTCTAAAATGATGTTTAGCGCCGCTGTGGGTGTTGACCGGAGAGCCCCTGTAGTGCACAGCGATGCAAGTCGCTGAACGCGTGCCAGTGGCTTCAGGTACGTCGTTTTGTTTGTCGCCTTCCACCAAACTAGGACGCCGTAGAGCAGTATCGGACGAACAATTGCCCTGTAGCACCAATGCATTAGAGTGGGTGAGAGGCCCCAAGTGCAGCCCAGCATCTTTTTACATGCGTATAGGGCATTACTGGCCAGTGGGGTCCACTGCGGGGGTTTGTAGTGAAGCATAGGGCTGCAACAAAATTCTTAAATTAGCGTCTTTATCAGGAACAGATGCAGTGGACTTTGTGGCTTTAGTTAGTATCCATTACTATTCGACGCTCAAAACAATAGATGGAAATCGGCTTCACTACTATCCCAAGAAAAAATAAGGACTCTGGAGATATTGCGCCAACAAATGGGTACCTCAGAATTTCGTTCGCGCCCCCTTCTGTCAGAGAGATTGACAAGACAATAAAGAAGCTAAAATGCAATAGGGCAGTTGATGAAGATGCTGGCATATGGGAGAACGAGCGTGTTCCAGATTCCTGGAAAAGCAGAATTATTGTGAAGCTTGCCAAGAAAGGGGAACTTAGTGACTTTCTGCAACGATTGGAGAAGAATCAAATATTGAACGAATGCCTTCAGAAAAAAATTGAGCAAACAATTCGAGATGAACAGGCAGGATTATGACCACACAAGAGCTAGCTGCGTAGACCAAGCAAACGCACTACGCATAGTTACCGAACAGGCTGACTCCTAATCATCGATTTCAAGAAGGCTTTCGACTCAGTCGACAGAGCGGTGTATGATGATGCCGGCATGGTGGTACTGCACAATGAAAGAACAAGTGTACCTTTCCAAACGAACACTGGCGTTAAGCAAGGCTGTCCTCTAACGCCTGTACTCTTCAACGTGGAGCTTCACCTTGAAGACACCTTGAAGACTTGGAATACGCGGGCGACCTCTGTCTGACCTCTCATAGACTATGTGACATCCACACTAAAGTAGATGAACTCGTGAAACTATCCAGCAGAGTCGGGCTTCAATTACACCAGCCAAGGAAGAATCATTAGCATAGAAGGGAATCCAATCGACTTCGTCGACAACTTCCCATACCTTGGCACGATTATCTCCAATAGTGGTGGTGTTAATGAAGACGTTGCAAGCCTACTCACATTTGGGAGACTATACCGCATATGAAGAAACGGACAGTTAAGCCAAAGTACAGAGCTGCAGATCGTCAATGCATGTGTTAAGTCTATAATGCTATACGATAGCGAGACGTGGTTGACCAGAGGAAAAATTGTGCAATACCAGCAGGATTTCAGCAACAAGTGCCTGTGAATTCTGGCCAAATGGAATATCAAATGCAGAACTGTGGTGCATCACTCGGGACTCCACTATCCAGCTGCGGATCAGAAAACGCAAATGGACGTGGATGGATCATCCTCTCAGAAAAGAACCAAGCATCATTTTAAGGATGGCAAGGAAGCCGACAAGTAGGACGACAATAGCAACCTGCCAGCGGACTACCCTTCAAGAATTGGCACAGTAAAACATGACACAGATTACAGCTAAACAAAGAGCGCAAAATAGAGTTCGATGGAAAGCTCATGTAGAGGCTCTTAGCTCCCAGTAGGAGAAAACAAGAAAAGATAAACTGTTTAGCTCGTTCATTGATTCCATCGACATTAAAATTGCTGATCCCATTTGTATTTGCATGATCCTTTCCATGTCCTACAATAGCTTTTTAATATTTGGTTTCTTTTGAACGCTCTAAATGATTCAACAATTCTATTATCTTTAATTCTTTGAGCATCCTGGGCTAGTTCTGAATTGTAAGTTAACTATTTAGCCAAAGAAGTTTCGTTCGGCGTCTTCCCAAATGTATTCTGAATTATAATTGTCATTTTCTTAACTCCTTTTCGAATCCAAGCACTATTTGTGGGTTTTGTTCCGCCCTTACTCTTAAAATGTATTGCAGCAGTGGTAATTACCACCAGGTGACCCACATTGCGTACTGAGGTATACCTACTGCGTGTGTGTTTGTGTTTGTGACTGTGAGTATCTGTGCGTTTGTGTGTGTGTGTGTGTCTTTGTGCGTGTGCCAGCTGTCCGGCCACTGCGCATAAATTTGGGATCAGGACAAAGAGGCGGCTTCCCTTTTTGTCGCCAAATCAACTCTGGCGTTGACTTTAAGTTGCCTTAACAAGTGCGCCCGTTCGGGGGCGTAAAGGGCGTGCCTGTGTGCAATAATTATAGCAATAGCTAACGAAATTCGAGAAATGTATTGCATACTTTGGTGCGCATTGCAATAATCACAAGAAACACGCATACGCCATGTTGTACGCAGCTTTGTGCCCAGATATTATTTGCCATTTTCAATTCCAATTCCAATTCAAGGCTTCAGGGCGGGCGGGCGGTCTGTCGTCAATGAAACCTGAGCTATGAGCAAATGTAATTGCACACACACACACACGCTTAGAGACATAGACACACAGATACAAACACACACACACACACACACATACTCTCATGTGAGCTTTGCCAGCTGAGTTTTTATTAAGAAATTCATGACTTTACTTTAATATTTCAGCATATTGTGGATGATATCTGCACATCTATTAATTTTTTGTTGTATGTATCTATTGGATTTGTGCACTGTGAGAACAACAATAACAACAACAATAACAATAAAGGTTTTAGTTTTTTAATGAACAAAGAAATTTAATATGTTTTGGGGTATGCCCTAAAAGTAACATAGGCTGCCATATACGGTTAATCAGTTGCCTAGGAAGTAGAATTTGGTTTATGGGAATTTCTTATTTCGAAATATATATCAAAGCTCGCAAACTATCCTATATCAATTATATTGTATCATATTATTATATTTTCCTCAACTGTTGATATTATTTATATGTTGAACGAACGCGAATTACTGGCAATTCAAGAAGAAATAGAATCTTCCAGATAGGCGATAGAGTTCTGGTAAAATCAAATAGCAGGCTAGGCAAAAAGCTTACACCATTCTATGAAGAGGAGAAAGTAGAATTTAATTTGGAGCTTGAAACATCAATGTAGCCAGCTACTATTGCAAAGATCATGACTCTAAAATTTAAAGAAAAAAACTTAAATTGTAAGATTTGCTCAAGAATGAACACCTTAAGAGCAGGCAATGATGGATGTTTTTAATTCCCAGGACTATTTTCTAAAGTATTAGCTGGTTAAGAAGAGATTTGTGTCGAATTTAGAGCTTGGCACTGAAAAAACTAGCGTAGATCATGAAATTTATTTGCAAATTTGTGTTGTAGTCAAATGCGAACTCAGAAATACTTTAGAATGCGTTTTTGGATTTCACTCATTTTAATTTCCCAACCCATTTCATAAGGATCTAAGCTCTAAAACCTTAATCATGGCTATAATCGAGAATGTATCAAAAACAAGGGGTCTCTGTGCCCATTGCACCTAGCCACTTCATACTTTACGTGCTACTTTGATGGCCGAAAACTTCCTCGTGAACAAAGCAAATTTTCATTGGAATCATGACAATCTATAAAGGCCTATCGAAAACATTAACTGTTCAAGATTTTCAGTGTTTATAATTCACAACCGCTTTAAACTAAAGCAGCATGAGTAAGCTGGTTTTATGAAAATCGTTTAAGAATATTTTTTCCATTTTGTTGGTAGTTACATGGGTGACCAGACGGTGTGGCGGAAGTAGTAGAGTCGATTTTTTATTTAAGTCCAATTTTTAGTTAAATATTATATATCTTTTATTATCATACAAACGATTTTATGTACTTGTTCTAGAAAGTTATAATGCTCTTCGTTGTAGCTTAAAACGTTTTGTAGAGGTTCGTCTAAATAAACCTTAGAGCGATTTGTTTTTTATATTTAATTGGATTGTATTTTTAGACTTTAGTATTAAGTTAAAAAAACCAGTTTTTTAAAGAGATCAATTCAAGCGTCATTCGAAACTTATTCAGTTGTAGTCCCAAATCTTCTTCCAAAATTAGATCGTTCAATCTGGAGGCGTTTTTGGTCAGGCTCATTGAGATAGTTCTTTTCAAAGGAGTGAAACGGCACAAACCATCTTTACATTTTCTTCGCTATGCACCAAGTCAAATATTAAAAAATGGCGGACGTAAAGTCGGGCGCGGACGACTTTAGGATACCCTGTACCACTAGTTTGTAATAAAGTCCGATTTCTTCACAAAAAACCAAAAACAGAAGAATTTTTAAGCAAAAATTTTTTTTTTGACCGATCGTTCCTATGGGAGCTATATGATATAGTCAACCGATTTCAATAAAATTTGACACAGTGCTTAAATACCTTAAAAAAGATATGAATGCCAAATTTATTTCAAATATCTTTACAAACAAACAAAACACATCGAATTTTGTTTATAAAACGTGTTTTTGGACCGATTGGTCCTATGGGAGCTATATGATCTAGTCAACCGATTTGAATTAAATTTAGTACAGTGCTTAGGAACTATAAAATACTCACGAATGTCAAATTTGGTCCCAATATCTTAACAAACAAACGAAACACAACAAATTTTGTTGAAAAATCGATTTTTTGGAAGATCGGACCTATGGGAGCTATATGATATAGTCAACCGATTTTGTTCAAATTTGGTACAATGCTTGGGTACTCTAAAAACTTCTGAATGCCAAATCTGGTTACGATATCTTCTTTAAAAATTAAATATATCGAATTTTGTAAAAAGTTATTTTGGCCTATCAGTCCTATGCGAGCTATATGATATAGTCAACCGATTTTGTTCAAAGTTTATACAGTGCTTGAGAATTATAAAAACCTGTCAAATACCTTATTTTGTTTTGGTATCTTCATAAACAAACGAATTATTCATCTAAAATTTTTGTTTTTTTTCGAGGTCGTCTCAAACACCCATATGGGAGCTATATAATTTATCCCCGATATCGAGAAAATAAAATAAACTTGTCTTTTATGGAATATGGGATCTAATGTGAAAGTTTGGTTACTCTAGCTGTTACCATCTCTGAGTTATGGGTGTTCAAACGGACAGACGGACAGGGCTATATCGAGCTCTCTAGTCATCCCGATCATATTTTAGGTAACTTTGCAGTGTCTCTGACGACTCCTTCTATATGTTACATACATTTTCGGCTAACAGAAGCTTTATAGACCCTTTGTACCATACGGTACAGGGTATAAAATTTGTTGGATCCTAACATTACTTAAAATAATTATTATATATTTTTTTTCAATTTCTAAATACGGGTTTTTTCTTTTATTTCTTCTTCTTTACATTGTATTTGAAAAACCTTAAAAATACAAAAAATTTCGTAAAATTCCAAAAATAATATTTTTGTTTTTTTCACCTGTCTTTTCTCTCAGTGTAGCTGTTTGTATCTGAGGACTCATTTCTACCATAAAACCAAATATGTATGACATTTAAACGCTTTTAAGGGACCAGCCACCTGTGTGAGTAAACGCCCAACTCCCCAACACCCCTCTCTACCAGCTCTCACCACCCGTCAGCTATCTCTAAACATGAAATTCACTTTGTCATTCCCAGAACGATCTCATAAACTGGCATAAAGTTAAAGTTATGTACTACGTATTTCATATATGTATATGTTTACATATATATATAGTATATACACATATATACCATCCGTGTGTGTGCGTGTGGGTGTGTGTGTTGGCTTCAAGTGGCCAACACCACAACGCATCGTAAATGCATTGCAGCAATTTACTTTATATGGATGGTTGGTTGGCGGTGCCAGGAACAACACTAAACAACACTGGCCAGGCCATGGTTACGTGGAGCTGGAACTGCGCACCCAGAGATAGGATAGTGGACAGCAGGCAGGAAGGGAGCAGGGAGCTGTTTTTCTAATCAGCGAGCATTGTACAACTCTATCCGACGCCGCTCTGGGAATTGTTTGTTCATCAAAGTCAAAGGCAAAATAGTGTTGTCAAAGGAAGTTGGAGGCAATCACTACGTCAACAGTTTTTTTTTCATATAACCAACGTTCCTGGGATTGATGCTTTGTATAAAACAAAAAGGATACATTGGATGCTCTTAATAAAGTGTTTTATATAACGCGTTTACTTTAAAGTGTATTTTAAAGCTTTTCCAGATAGCGCAGCTAAACAAAGTTGGACGTATACCTAATATTATTTTAAAGGAGAATTTTTTTAAAATGGCTGATATTATTGGACCTAGCTGGTGACTCTTTGGATTTTAAATAAAATCTTGTATTTAAATTAAAAATAATTAAATATTTTATTTTATTCTGATTCGTTTTGAAACCGTTTGGTGCTTTCAATATCACCAAACTGAATTTTTCAAGTGGTTTGAAACCGAATGATTTGTTGCAAACAAGTTTAATACTGAAATAATTTTAGAAATATTCTTTGATATGGTTAGATTATATTTATAATTTAGATAGATATAGATATGTATAGATATAGATGGATATAGATAGATATAAATAGATATTCATTTGCAATTATTTTAATTATAATTTTTTTCCTGAGCACTCAAAAACGATTTCGAATAAAATATTTAATTTTGTTCTTTTCATTTTGGGGAACACTTCTTTATATTGTTTTATTGAAGCAAAATTTATTTAAGATCTATTCTGCGTGCATTTCGGTTATCTATATGTAGCCCTCATTAGGCTGATCGATCATGAGAACGCTTTTATACATATTTACACCATATAAGGAAGATACTTTAAAAAAATTAAATAAATAAACATATCAAAAAAGAAAAAACATTTTACATTCAAGAAAATAAGAAGAAGCAAAAATATTTTTTTATAAGTATTTAATACTTTAGTCATAATAATATAATTAAAAAACTAAAAAAACACGCTTTTATTGCCAATCGAACTAAAAACTAGAAAATAATTTTTGATGACAAAGAGTTGAATATAAGTGTAGTAGAAGATGAAACAATCAATCATAATGAATCTCCTCGAAACAAAATTATAATAAAATTTATGTTATTAACACAATAATTCAATTCAGAGTAAAAAGCGTGGGGTG
>JBAMAX010003285.1:0-10297 GCA_037043745.1 Chymomyza amoena
GGGAGCTGCTGAGCTTTTTCAGCAACTTAAAACGCGTTATAAAATTAAAATAAAAAGTACGCGTTTTGTTTAACTTATATTTATATGTTTATTATTATGCCCGTGAATTTAGTTTTGTTTTGTTTATATTGTATTGTATTGAGAATAGTTTTATGTTTGATTTAATGTGAGTATAATTTGTGTTTAGTGATTATATGTTTTGGTGAAGTTGTGTTTGTTGTGTAGTGTTGGTGTTGTTGCTGTTGGTATGCGACTGCTGATGCTGCTGCTGGTATGCGACTGCTGATGCTGCTGCTGGTATGCGACTGCTGATGCTGCTGCTGGTATGCGACTGTACCACAACGCCGCCATGTTGCAGCCACTGTGTTTCAGTGTTGTGTAAGGCCAAATTATCGTTATCAACTTGTTTTAGAGATGGCAAAAGCTTATGCCTGCGGCGAAGATCAGTTTAAATGGATGGTGCAAAGAGACGATTACAGTTAAAGCTAAATATTGAAATTATGGGCTGGCCACGCAGGGCACATCATTTATGTTAAATATAAGATTTTTATACTATGTGTTAATTTGCTGTTCATTGGCTGCTGCTCCGAACATCCTCCTCCCCGTTGAAAGAATAGGGCTTTCAACAGATTCAACAGGAAGGATGCACAGCCTATTAACGGCTCGCCGAGTGACACCAGTGGCAGTATGCAGGATGGCCACTCTAGCGATTCCGTCGGAACCGCATATAAGCTCAGTGACTCGTGCAAGCGGCCATTTTAATGGAGGAAGATTTTCATTCTTTATGCACACGATGTCATTGATTTTAAGAGCTGGCTGCGAAGTGCGCCATTTTGCCCGCTGCTGAAGATGTGTCAGGTACTCCTCACTCCATCTCTTCCAAAAAATTTGTTGCGCACGTGTGATGCGCTGCCAGCGATCAAGCCTGTTGCAGTCAATATGAGTGATGTCTGGCTCGGGCAGGGCAGTGAGAGGTCCGCCAATGAGAAAGTGACCAGGAGTCAGCACGTCTAGATCTGATGGATTTTCTGAAAGGGATACTAGAGGGCGAGAGTTAATAATAGCAGAAATTTGACACACCAAGGTGCGCAATTCGTCGTAGCAAAGAAGTGATGAGCCAACAGTTCTATAAAAATGCCGCTTTGCCATTTTAACAGCTGCCTCCCATAAACCACCGAAGTGCGGAGAGCGTGGAGGTATGAATCGCCAGTCAAACCCATTTTTGAGACTGTGAGCAAAAACTTCATCACGGTGCCTTTGGCTGCAGAGTAGGCGTCGCAGATCTTCTAGTTCATTTTTAGCGCCTACAAAGTTGGTGGCGTTGTCGGACCAAATGCACATCGGTATGCCACGCGTTGCAACGAAGCGCTTGAGTGCGCCCAAGAATGCAGCAGTTGAAAGATCCTTTACAAGTTCTATGCAAACGGCCTTTGTTGCAAAACAGATGAAAATACTGACGTAACATTTTTGTGGTGGTTTGTTTCGTACTTCTGATTTGTAATAAAAGGGACCGCAATAGTCTACACCGGTCACCAGAAATGCCCGAGAAGCCAGTACGCGCTCTTTGGGTAGGTCAGCCATGATATGTTCAATAAGGCGAGGGCGTGATCTGCAACATATGATGCACTTCTGCAAGACTCTTGCAATAGTCTTTCTACCACCGATTGGCCAGAATTGACGTCGAATTGAAGCTAGAAGTGCTTGTGGACCAGCATGATGTTGTTTGCGATGCATATGTGTTATGATGGAGAATGTAAGTGGATGATCTTTAGGAAGAATTATAGGGTGGCGGGCGTCAAAGCCGAGACTTGAATGCTTTAAGCGGCCACCAACACGAATGAGTCCCAAATCATCAAGAAATGGGGACAATGGAAAGATACTGCTGGACGAATGAACATTTTTCTTATTAAGAAGCGATTGATATTCTTGGAGAAGATGAGCTCGTTGAACAATACGAATAAGTATTTTTGTTCCCTGTTGAATGTTATTTGATGTTAGCTGGGATTTATTGCATGTGATGAATTTGTGTACGTATCCAAATATGCGTTGCATCGTACCAAATGAATTAATGTACTTGAAGGAAAGTGATATGTCATTGCACTCAGAGGAAATAAGCATAACTTTTTGTCGTATCTCGGGAATTTTGGTTGGTTTTGCAAGCTGTTTAGGCCAACCAATTTTTTCACCTTGCAGAAACGAAGGGCCATTCATCCAAAGCGAAGATTTCAAGAGTTCTCGCGGAGCAGCTCCCTTTGACAACATATCGGCTGGATTTAAAAGTGTAGGTACGTAGTGCCACTCCATATTTTCTGTCAGCTGCTGTATGGCACTAATACGGTTTGCGACGAACACGTTGAATTTAGATGATTCTTCTTGTAACCAGGCTAGAACCACTGATGAGTCTGACCAGCAATGAAATTTACAGTCAGATGGTATGGTTCTTATAATTTCGCATGACAATTGAGCAAGCAATGCTGCCGCACAAAGCTCCAACTTAGGCACTGTGAGGGTTTTCAGAGGGGCTACGCGAGATTTTGAACATAAGAGATGGACTTGGACCTCATTGTCTTTATGTGAGCGAGCATAGACACATGCACCATAAGCTTCGAGGCTGGCATCGCAAAACCCATGTATTTCGACTGCAGCATCAGGATGAAGGGTATACCGAGGGAATGCGATGTGTTTCACGTCTTCAAAGTCCTCGCAAAATGCGGACCAGGCGGTGTTTAACGATTGAGGCAAGCTTTCATCCCACTCCAGCTTGTCCCTCCACATGCGCTGCATTATAATTTTTGCTCTTGTCAAGGTAGGACCAATTAATCCAAGAGGATCGTAGCACTGAGCTATAGCTGCTAAAACTGAGCGTTTAGTGTGCTTAAGAGCGCTGCGCTGAGGCGAGTAAGAAAATATAAGGTTATCTTTAAGTGGGTCCCATACAAGACCAAGAGCTTTGGTGACATCGCTGTTGTCATCGAATTTGACGAATTTTTCCCGTTCGGAATCTGGTACATCATATAAAACCTCTGCTTTATTAGAGCACCACTTCCGTAATTGGAAATTTCCTCGAGAGAGTAGTTTAGTAGTTTGACTGATTATTTCATTAACTTCATCCAAAGTGTTGCCTCCAGCTAGCATGTCATCTACATAAAAATCTCGTAAGACAATTTGCGAGCCGATTGGATATAAAGATCGCTCATCAATGGCGAGCTGTTGCATCGCACGAACGGCTAGGAACGCTGCAGGTTTAGTACCATACGTGACTGTGTCCAATTTGTAGATTTGAATGTCATCTTCAGATGTGTCTCGCCATAGTATGCATTGTAACATATTATCAGGTGCTGCGACCTTCACGCATCTGTACATTTTGCAGATATCTGCTGTAATGGCAATTGGAAAAAAGCGAAAACGAATCAGGGTATGGAAAAGCTTGGGCTGAATTGTGGGCCCTGCCATTAGTAGCTCATTCAACGATAAGCCTGAAGTTGTTGCTGCAGAGCCGTCGAATACGACTCTCAGCTTAGTTGTTGTACTGTCCTCCTTGAAGACACAGTGATGTGGCAGGAAATATTTGCATTCATGCAGAGCTGAACTTGAAACCTTTGACATGTGGTTAAGTTCGATATACTCCCTAATGAAAGCACAATATTTTGCCTTGAGCTCAGGATTGCGGCCCAGTTTGCGTTCGAGATTTTCAAATCGTCGTTTTGCCTGTATGAATGAATCGCCTAAAGATTCCAGACCTAACTTCAAAGGAAGGCGAACCGAGTATTCGCCAGAGGGTAGGCGCTGCACATTCTGTTGAAAGTGGGCCTCGCAATCGAGTTCCTCTTGTGTCACCTTTGATATCGATTCGAATGGGTGCTCTATTTCCCAAAAGCGACGTACCAATTCGTCCAGCCGAGTGCCAGGATGGTATGCGTCCGAGGACTTTTGGTTGATGATGAGCGACGAAAGTTTTGGTGCCTGATGGCCACCGCCGGATACGATCCAGCCGAAATGAGTTTTCTGTAATATGGGCAGTCCTGAAGCTAGCTTGATTTGACCTACGCAAAGTAACTCGTAAAATAGTCCTGCGCCGATGAGTAGGTCAATGCGTTGTGGTAAGTTGAAGGTGGGATCGGCCAGTTGTATGTTTGCTGGAATGCTCCAAGCATCAGCATTAACTGAAAGGCCAGGTTGATTGTCGGTGATCATTTTGGCAATTACCGCAGTAATGCATGTTGAGAAATTTGAAATTCGAGATTTTAATACAAGTTGAACCGAGTGTTCATCTGTTGCGAAGTTACAATCCCCGATGCCAGAGACAGTTGCTAGGGATTTTGTTTTACGAAGTTGCAATTGATTAGCGAAGCGAGTTGTAATGAAGTGTAGCTGAGAGCCGGAGTCCAAAAGTGCACGACATGGGACAAATGCACCAGCTCTGTTTTTTATAAGGATTATTGCAGTTGCTAAGAACACAACGTCAGAAGGGTTTTGAGATAGAAGGACTTTTGGCGAATCGGGCGACATTGCAACCATTAAGCTAGATTGACAGACGATTGGCGATAATGCGGAGTCTGGAACAGAGGAATGCGTGGATGCAATAGCATAATCATTATAATGCAACAGCGTATTGTGCTTGGAATTACAAACGCGGCAAGTTCCAGATTTGCATTCTCTTTGCTGATGCCCCTTTCTCAAGCAATTAAGGCAAAGCTGAAGTTCCTTGGCCTCCTTTAGACGAGCATTTGGCGAAAGTGTAGTAAAACGTTGACAATGATAAATTCTGTGGTTAGTCTCCTTGCAAAATGTGCAACCACTTTCTTGTGCGCTTGAAACAACAAAACTATTTCTTTTGTGTGTACTCACGGTCTTTGAGCCAACCTGAATAGATTGTGTTGCATGTTCAACATTTTCCAAGGTTCTGCAGAGTTTTTCCAAAAAGGCGGAGAATTTATCCCAGGATGGCAGCTCGTGGATCGATGAACTCTCCTCCCATTTAGACTGAGTAGCTTTATCGACCTTTTGAAGGACTACTTGGACTATAAAGCAGTTAGCTATTTCCTCCGTTGATGCCAAAGATTGCAATGCGCGCAGATGTGCAGTGACTTTATCAGTCAGCTCTCGTAATTTGCCTGCCGACGCATCTGCTTTATCCAGCTCAAATACCTTTCTGACGTGTGCCTGCAAAATAAGACGCTTGTTATCAAAACGTTTTTTGAGAATGTCTAAAGCGATATTATAATTAGCTTCGCTTATTTCCAAAGATTGTATAGTGTCCAAAGCCGTTCCACTTAAACACGAACGCAAGTGCTGCAATTTTTCAATGGATGTTAGCTCGCCCTCCTTGTCGATGACTGCAGTAAACATTGAGTGAAAATTTGCCCACTCAGTATAAGCGCCACTGAATTTTGGAAGCTCTAGTTGTGGTAAGCGCGATCTGTTTGCCATAACGACGATAGACTGTGCCTCATTTGAGTTCAGCCGAAACGTGGAGCAATGCTGAGGCGGACTGTGCTTGCCAATCTCTCGTTGCACACTGGTTCTTAAATGCGATAAAACGGTGTCAAATTTTCCTGGTAGGTCACTGAAAATGGAATCAAAATTAAGCTCTTCCAGACCTGTATGCGCCTTAGTGAAATTTGCGTCTAGCTTGTTTAGCAATTCCAGAAGATCTTTTAATTCGTATTCATCCATGCCATGTATTTTGTCTGAATCCATCTCCTTAGATAGACACTCAAGTCGGTCGAAAACAGCTGCCGTCTTTAATTTGAGAAATGAAACGCGGTCTATTTGTATTTGGTCATTGCTTTGAGGAACATTATTGAGCTCTTCATTAACTGGAGTTTCATTAGACGACATTTTGTAATGTTCAAAGAAATTCACAACTAAAAGATGAGGTTATGCCTGTATAAAATCCGTTGCACAATGAGCACTGTATTTGTTAAGTACCGCTTAATGCTCAACTGTACCAAATTTTGGCGAAATTACACGTTTTCTTGAGCAATTGCACATACACTGTTAACGAAAAGTTCAACACCACGCGCGTTAGCGAATTTTCTATGCAGAAGGGCGAATACCTTTTATTGCTACTGTATGTAAACGCGACGACAAAAGCAAATGCGAAAAAGAACGGATCTTATATATACATATGCACGAATGTATGTACGCAATGATAATGCTATGTAATGTTAAACGCACAACTTTAAAATGTTATTTTATGCAACAATTTGTTTAATGTTTGAACAAATTCTTATAAACAAATTAGAAAACTAAACTTCACAGGTAATATCTCGCCGGGGCCTCCAAATGTTGGGAGCTGCTGAGCTTTTTCAGCAACTTAAAACGCGTTATAAAATTAAAATAAAAAGTACGCGTTTTGTTTAACTTATATTTATATGTTTATTATTATGCCCGTGAATTTAGTTTTGTTTTGTTTATATTGTATTGTATTGAGAATAGTTTTATGTTTGATTTAATGTGAGTATAATTTGTGTTTAGTGATTATATGTTTTGGTGAAGTTGTGTTTGTTGTGTAGTGTTGGTGTTGTTGCTGTTGGTATGCGACTGCTGATGCTGCTGCTGGTATGCGACTGCTGATGCTGCTGCTGGTATGCGACTGCTGATGCTGCTGCTGGTATGCGACTGTACCACAACGCCGCCATGTTGCAGCCACTGTGTTTCAGTGTTGTGTAAGGCCAAATTATCGTTATCAACTTGTTTTAGAGATGGCAAAAGCTTATGCCTGCGGCGAAGATCAGTTTAAATGGATGGTGCAAAGAGACGATTACAGTTAAAGCTAAATATTGAAATTATGGGCTGGCCACGCAGGGCACATCATTTATGTTAAATATAAGATTTTTATACTATGTGTTAATTTGCTGTTCATTGGCTGCTGCTCCGAACAGCTTAATAGATGAAATTTTTTAGCAAATAAAGTTTATAAGACTTTGAAAATATCCTCAAAAACTTTTAACTGTGGTGATATATCGTAAAAAAAATTACTATTACTATTCGGTTCTCAGAAGCACATATAATACTTAGATTTTAATAACATTTAATAAAAAATTGTTATTAATTTAAATGCGCTTTGAAGTGCAATTTTAATTTTTTTATATGCATAAGTACTCATACACAGCGAGAGTCAAAGTATAAACGCGTTCCGGTTTGGTAAGTTATTGTCATATATTTTATATTTAACAATGATTTGCAGATTTAGCTTAGATTTATATACTTACTAAACTCACTTTTTTTGGTTTATTAAAATTTATAATTGTTTTTATAATGAAAAATGAGTTAAGACTGCAGAAGAGACTATGGGAAAATTCAGTTTTTTTCAGATTTTCATTAAATTATTTGTATTTATTTATTTAAAACTTTTTTTTTTTTTCAATTATAAAAAATCTAATCTATCTAAAATCTAATAATTAATAATTTCTCAAGTACTTAAAATAGGGTTTTTAACATTTCAGTTGAAAGCATCTTTTACGATACGATTTCATTACTTAGATATAATTAACACCTAATTCTGTGTTTACACTGTAGATATGTTCCCCTGTACAACCTTAAGCTGCTATTAAATTAAATTAGAAGGGGAAATTCCTTATTAAATATCTTAAAAATTACGCTATTAAAAATGAGTAATCTTTCAAGAACTTAAAATGGAGATTTTAATATTATTACATTGCCGTTAAAAGTAGCTTCTATTCGATTTAGTGATTTAGATTTAGTTTACACCTTATTCTGTTTAGTTGCTATTTTAATAAAATAAAAAGGGGAATTTATTTAATGAATTTGTAAAATATTAGCTTATTTAAAATATTTTTCTTTAAAATTTCAATCAAAAGTTTTTTTAATTCGTGGTAAATGGAATTACATTTTATAAACAATATTTTTTTATATAAAAATAGAATTGGATGTATTTCAAGAAATAAAATACAAATGAATAAATTAATTAAATTTTCTTAATAATACTTATAAACGTAATGAGCTTTAAAAAATATTTGTAAATCGTTATAAAAGAAAATAACTAAAACAGAAAGTCCTAACAACCAGACGTGCTTCTAAAAAAGAATCCGAACATTTTATTCGAATTCATTTTGAAAACGAATGTTTGGTGCTCCAAATTTCACCAAAATGAATTTTTCATGTGATTTGAAACCGATTGTTGCGTTGCAAAGGAACTAAAACGAATGGGTCAAATAGGTTTATAAGAGTATAACTTTTATAGTGAAATAATTTCTTAAATATTCTTCGATAGATTATATAATACAAAATATGTTTAAAAAATACAAATAATTTCATGCCAACACAACATGAGAAATTATCGGAAATATTAAAATTTTTCGAAATTAAAAGGGAAATTAAATCGTTATCCGGACCACGCAAAATCGAATCCGAATAAAATTGTTCGGCTTGGTTATTTCCTTTGCCGGAGCACGTCTGCTTGATTTTATAAAAGAAAAGAGACTCCAGTGGATTGACTTTTTTCTTTTTTTTTTTGTTTCAAACGATTTTTTGACTTAAACTGAAAAATGAAAGGTAATTTTGAGAGGTCTATAATTTTTCAACTTTTGGAAGAACATTTTTTTTTTTTTCAAATCTGCAGGCTTTTTAGAAAACTTTGCAGCTGGGGAAATCCATCTGTGCTTCAGGTCTATTATTGAAATAATTGAAATGATTACTTTAAGACTTAATTCTTTTATTATATAATCACATACTATAAAAATGGAGGAAAATTTGTAACTTTCGAAATTAAATGTAATGTTTTTACTTACAATTTTCACTAACTAAAAACATAAAGCAAAAAAAATTCAATTATTTTATTGTACTCACGTAACTATATTAAATAATAAGTTATCAGGGAATACATATTATTTTTTTAAAAGAGCTCATATTGCTTTTGAGATAGCGATAGAGTTGGACTTAAACAGCAAATAGAAAACGCTTTGAACCAAAAAGGAACTCAGTTGTAGAATTCGAAATTTTGTTTTTGTTGCTCTATCTTTTAATACTTAACATTTTTGTGGTGATTTAAAATAAATTCTTTTTTATAAAAAGTTAAGGCGAGTCTAGTTGTATGGAGCCAAAAAACGTTCTTGACTGATTGGTTCTATGGGAGCTTTATGATATAGTTAATCGATGAATATCACACATCATTTGGTACAGTGCATGCGTATTCTTAAAAATTTCGAAATTCCTAATTTGGTTCCAATATCTTCACAAACAAACGAAACACAACGAATTTAGTTAAAAAATGTTTCTTTGGGCCGATCGGTCCTATGGGAAATATATGATGTTGTGAGCCGATTTTTATGAAATTTGATGAAAAAGTGAAATATTTGCTGATTTTCACAAAATATTGTCGGCTTAAAAAAAAAAATCATTAAAAAATACACTAAATCGCGCTCAGTCGGCTATCAAAATTAAAAATTTATATCAAAAATGGTTTCCTTGACCCTAAAACCCTCGAATGCACATTTAGCTAGAAAAGAAATAACGTTTTTTCGCCTTGTGAATGCAAAAAACCGATTTTGAAAGAGTAGCCGACTCGAAATTCATTTTAGTTTCCTAGTTTCTTGGGAAAAATTTCTTAGAATGACCCAAGGAATCAAAATCGCTTTGAGCCTTTGTACCGAAAAAACTCTTAACGCACATGTATTGCCAAAAGAACTAGTTCCGAAAGTTTCGCTGCACTTGAAAGTAAGCTAAGTGTGCAACGGTTAGTGGAAACTTTTTTGAACGTGGACGAGTACACAAATCGTCTAACTAAAATATACTTTTTATAGAATATATATCTCAAAATGCTTTATAAGCTCCTTATTTTCGTTCACCTTCATTCTTAGAAGTTCATATGATTACGAGCAACTAAACGCTATATTTGTGGTAAATCATTTTGCAGATATGGTACAGTTTCTAAAAAGAACTCAAAATGCTTTATATTATTTGATTTGAAATGTTTTTACATAAATGGTCACGACGAGATATAAATATATTTTATATACTAAAGACAGCAAAGAAATTTATAGTCAAAATACTTTTGTCGCTCATTGTAAGTAACAAATATTTTTTAGCTTCCATTCAAATAAATATTATATTAATATTGGCATATGTATTGATAAAAGAACTAGTTCCTGTAGTTTCGCTGCACTTAATATTGTAAGCCGATCTAAGTGTCTAATGCTTAAGAGTCACTTTTTTGAACATGTACGAAGACTTTTTATATATACATATTCACACAAAAAGCTTTCTATTATTTGAAAAGAAATGTTTTTATATTCAAGATCAAAATGAACAAAAAACTCTTTTTTTATATTTT
>JBAMAX010003286.1:0-18742 GCA_037043745.1 Chymomyza amoena
AAGATGAGCGTCTTGTACAGTGCAACTCCATAATTATAATCACCTTTTATTATTATTTTTTATGTTTTTCAAAATTTCAAAATATCGAATCCAAGATGGTTGCTGAGAACAGAAAAAATTATTAATTGTATGATGGCACTTTCTGGGTATGCAAATATGGTTTTCGAGGTCGCTAATCACGAATCTGTGCCCGATGCTTCAGCTAGGAGTGACCGACAGTCTTATATATATTTAAGTAATAATGCAATTATGTCAAGGAAATAAAACGAAAATAAAAAAACAATCACGCATCGTGGATAGAATTTCCAAATTCAAAATGGCGTACCCAAGTTGACCGGCGGAGAGTAAAATCGTTAAAAAATCATGTCAGATCTTGGAGAATAACCCATACGCACATATTTTCAGACCTTACTGATTATACCCGGACAAAGGGACTTGCATATGTGGTTTATATAATCGAAATGCATAAATTTCAACAAATATTTCAAAAAAAAACATATTCTACCCAAATAGTTTTGTAGGAAACCCAAAGAATTAATATAATAAATTCGTATAGAAATTCGAATAGAAACCACTGAAGCAAGAATATTTATTATAATTGTCATGCCAACATATGTTCGTATACAAAGGGTATATAAGCTTTGGCTTACCAATATAAGCTCTGGACTATTTTCCTTTTGCCTTATCAATTTAATAAGGCGTGAAGTTTTCATCGTTACATAAGAGAGAGAGAGAGAGAGAGAGAGAGCAAGAAGAGAAGAGAAGAAAAACATTTTATTTATGGATATATAAATAACTCGCTCGCTGAGTCATTCAATTGCTTCTCTGGCTGTTGTTTTTGTATCCGTCAACCTGAGAATTGCGCATTGCATTGTCATCTCTTGTCAAACTCACCCACAGATGCGAGGGTAGGCTGAAACGTAGTTGCCTCTAGCCAAGAAATCAGCCGCCTGCTGGTCCCACTTTCCGTCAACTGCGGAGGTTTTCTGCATCGAGGTAGAATCACAGTGAACCTTTTGTTGGCATTGTAGGTTTCTGACATGGCTCTCTCCTGCAGCTTCTTCAACTTTGTGCATCTGAAAAGGATATTTTTTGGGTCCAGTCACTTGCGTATACGGCTGATATAGAGGTCATTACCGTAGCTTTCTGTGGCTTTTGAAAAATTTTCGGTCTTGTAGTAAATGAAAGCAAGACACAGCTTTTTTCAAGAATATGGTCAGCTTCTTTGTTGGCCAGGACTTCATCTGTTCTATAGGATTTTTCAATAAGAGCGCAACAAAAGTTTTTTTAAATAAAACAAAAACGTTTTTGTATATCAATGAAATTTTTTATTCCTGTGAAAGTACAAACTTTCTTGGGCATGGCCACCATGGGCACGCTTGCAGAAGTCCAGACGCTGAACCCAATTTTTGACGGGTTTCAAGCATAAATCTACCGATACTGCTGCAATTTCAAGTTCGATATTCGTACAAAGTTCATCAATCGTCGCTGGCTTGTTTGCATAGATCATAGACTTAACAGGCGCCACAGGAAATAGTCTAACGGCGTCAAATCGCAAAAAAACAAACATGCTCTCTCCGTGAGAGCAACAAAAATGCGAGAGAGAGAGAGAGTAGCATCAGCTGACGCGGTACACTGACACTGCTTTATACACATATGCATGCTTGTATGCAAAATATGGCCCCAGCACAACAATCCTTTCTTTGTGTGAGTAAGCAGCGAAGTAAGCAAAAGAGCACGAGAGAGCAAAAGCGCGTGAGAGAGCAAGAGCCGCAATCAAGCAAAGACGAGAGAGAGATTTTGCACACTTGGACCGTGAGTGCGTCGACTGCACTGCGGCAGATTTTTTTGCAATAAATTGAAAGACTGCCCACTCACTGATCTATCGATAGCCGATATTGCGATAAAACTTATCGTTTCTTAGCACAAGCGTCTATCATCGCTATCTCGCTGTTTTCTGGCGCCTAAATTTATTGCACTAAGACGCAGCATTTACTTTGTAACTTTTTAATATTAATAAAGATAAAAGTTATACTTAGAAATCAGTGGCGTTTGAGTGCTAACATAAAACGCTGCTAGCGCCCTCTTTTGTCAAAGTATTTATACTTTACTTCTTATTGTACAACGCACAATAGTAATTAGTAAGTCGTCAGTAAATAGTCAAACTATTGTGATTTGATTTTGGCCGTCATATGGTTACACTACAAAGCAGCAGCTGGAAAAATATTCAAGCCTGTCAAAAGTTTTCTTAGCTGCATGTGTAATATATTAAATGTAAGTTAAAAGAATATTTTTAATTTGTAGCCAGTTTTAATCTTCAGTTTCTACCGCATTTCTTGGCAGTTTTAAAATGCACGATTTATATCTTAAGACGACGGACGAACGCATAATAGGTGTCGATATTTATCTGATGTGGCGCTCTAGAGTTTTAAGGGCCATAATCGGTTTGAAGAACGCAAATTATTTCAACGCTATAACAATTAGAGTGGAAATGAACGGCTTTGTGCTGACTCGAATCTTATTGTGGGCTCAGTATCATAAAGATGAGCCAGATCCGGCCTGGGTGCACCACAGCAGCATCATCACCGAGGACATGGTACACGACTGGGACAAGGAGTTTCTACGTGAGCCCAAAGCAAATTTAAAGGCCATAATGAGAGGTGCCACGTATTTTAACATATTGTGGTTGATCCGGCTCTGTGACTATAAGCTGGAAATATTGTTTCAACGCCAATTGCGTAAGTACATGGCAGAAATTGAGCCGCCGAAGCCGGAAGACGTTGATTAACTCGTCATCGATGGGCTGCTAAGAAAAATCAGTTAAATAAAAGATGTGATAAAAATTGTTGCAAACAGTAAGACAATATTTTTTGTAATTGTGTTTCATAGCAGCGAGAGTTTGTCTGTTAGCTGGCATGACACTTGGCCGAACTGCACTGCTTGAATGAGCAGCGCGTTCTAAGCAACTGCTTGAAGCGCATCTCTGCTGAACGTGACGTCTGCTGTATCTTTTTCTGTCTTTTCTCTGCGATGATCTCACGATCCATATAAATGAAAATTGTAGCATTCAAGAGCAGAATTTTTCGTCACTAGGTCAAGTCAAGTATATTCATATATATAAATATCAAAAGTTTGGTTATTTAAGAATTTTAGGTTCTTGACAAAAATCCCACTAGGGGCCTTTGCCCCTACTGGCCCCTACCTGCGGGCGCCCATGGGAGCACTGGCTATAAAAGTGTGGCCAGATTTTTTCACAGTCGGCTGTTGCATTGAACACAATTTGAACTGCAAGAAGGGCTTAAATATTCTGCTTTAAACGTTTCTCTACCAATTGACTGGGCCATTTCGTGAGATAACACGTTCACCGAACTTGGTTTTCAATAAATCGATTGTGGCATTCGCCGTCCTGTTGAAACCACATATTGTCCAAATCCATATCATCCAATGCGCACCAAAAATAATCGGTTATCATTGAGCGGTAGCGATTCTCATTCACATTCTCATAACGTGCCGCTCTTGATCATCACGGAAGAAGTACGGCCCAATGAACCGTACCAAACCCTAATTTTTTCGGGCTGCAATGATGACTCATGGAGTACGTGTAGATTGCTGCCTGACCAATAACGCACATTTTGCTTATTGACGAAGCCAGAAATGAGCCACATCGCTGTAGATGATTTTTCGATGAAAATCCGAATCATTTTCATGATTTTGTTCAGCCCAATTCACGAACATACGACGCTTCTGGTGGGCAAGCGGCTTCAGTTCTTGCATCAATTTGTTCTTGGAAGGATGTAGGCCAAGACCTTTTCACAAAATTCGCCACAACGACATCACAGAGATGCCCAACCCTTGAGAACGACGTGTGAGAGACAGATTTGGGTCTTCCTCAATTGATGCGCGAGCGGCAGCAATATTCTCGACACTACGGGCACTTTTTTCTCTCACGGACACGCGAACATTTTGGAGTGTGCCTATGGATTCCAAATTTTTCCACTAGACCCTCAATTGTTGAGCTGGCAGTACAATTATGAGGACCATAAATTGGACGTAGTTCTCTTAAAGTTGAGGCCACTCGGTAGTAAATTTTAACAATTTCAACTCGTTGTTGGATCGTATATCTTTCCACGATGAAATGGCGAAGCTTATTGAAGAGAAATGTCAAGAGAGCGGGGAAAAATATGACGTTGTTTACTGTTCCTAACGGTCCACTTTTGTAGCGTCCCTATTGAAAAACGCTCTTTGATGGCTAAAGCTCGACACATTGGTCCTCTTGAAAGCATCTCACCTTATGTTGCTCCCTCTTTTCACTACTTTTCAGTTTGCCCTCGGTCACACACACACACCCACAACTACACACACACATGTGCACGCACACAGATACTTGGAAAATATATACACACAATTATGCCTTCATTCGCTGTTCTATGGCAGTTTTTTTTTTCTTTTTTTCATTCATTGTTGTATGATTGTGTGTGTGTGTGTATCTGTGTGTGGGCACAGCTAAGCGCCTTAACAGTCACAACAAGTAAAATATAAAAAAAAGGAGAGGAAAATGGAAAAGCAAGTGGCTGTGACAGGGGCGGGGGGCGGGCCAGAGAAACTGCTACTGCGTAATAAAGTCAAATCAATTCAATTTTATTTGCTTGCGCCTCAAAAGCTGCATTTGCCTTAGCTTCATATTGCGTATACGCAATGTTGGCCAGTTTAATAATTAATGCACAAATTTTTCATTTTCATTTTATTGTTTAATTCATAATTTTTGGCTTTGAAAAAAATACTATTGTTTAGTCCAAAACAAAATGGAGAGCATGCAAATAAATTGAGTATGCATGTTGTTGTTTTTATGCGCCTGTAGCGAATACTTTAACTTAGGATTCTTAAACTGAGTACTTTAGTTTGTACAACGGCCAGTTCGAGAAATTTGGCAGAAAATCAAAAATGCATTTATCAGAAGTTTAATATCGCCAATCGAGGGATGAGTTATCGTGAAATATTACGAATACGGCGCAGCTTGTTGCATGTACAGTAGCGTACAAAAATATCCGGACACTTGATTTGCGCTTGTAAATGCGAATTTTGAAGCGTCGTGGGCGCCGCATAAAAGTTTCCATCGACTTGAATTTTTATACCCTGTACCGTATGGTACCAAGGGTATATTAAGTTTGTGCAAGCCGAAAATGTATGTAACATATAGAAGGAGACGTCGGAGACACCCCAAAGTTACATAAAATATGATCAGGGTGAATAGAGAAGTCGATATACCCATGTCCGACTGTCCGTCTGTCCGTCCGTCCGACTTTATTACCAAACTTTCACATTAGATCCCATATTATTCCATAGGAGGCAAGTTTATTTTATTTTTTTGATATCGGGGATAAATTATATAGCTCCCATGGGGGTGTTTGAGACGACCTCGACAAAAAAAAGCGTTTTAGATGAATAATTCGTTTGTTTATGAAGATATCGTAACGAAATTTGGTATTCATTTTTTTAGTTTCCAATCACTGTACCAAATTTGATCGAAATCGGTTGACTATATCATATAGCTCCCATAGGACCGATCGGCCAAAATAACTTTTGTAAAGAAAAATTCGCTATATTTCGTTTTTTAATAAAGATATCGTAACCAGATTTGGCGTTTGGAAATTTTTTAGACCACTTAAGCAATGTGCCAAATTTGAACAAAATCGGTTGACTATATCATATAGCTCCCATAGGTCCGATCTTCCAAAAAATCGATTTTTTAACAAAATTTGTTGTGTTTCGTTTGTTTGTTAAGATATTGGGACCAAATTTGACATAAGTGAGTATTTTATAGTTCCTAAGCACTGTACTAAATTTAATCCAAATCGTTTGACTAGATCATATAGCTCCCATAGGACCGCGGTCCAAAAACACGTATTTTATACAAAATTCGATGTGTTTTGTTTGTTTGTAAAGATATTTGAAATAAATTTGGCATTCATATCTTTTTTAAGGTATTTAAGCACTGTGTCAAATTTTATTGAAATCGGTTGACTATATCATATAGCTCCCATAGGAACGATCGGTCAAAAAAAACTTTGCTTAAAAATTCTTCTGTTTTTGGTTTTTTGTGAAGAAATCGGACTTTATTACAAGCTAGTGGTACAGGGTATCCTAAAGTCGTCCGCGCCCGACTTTACGTCCGCCATTTTTTTTAGTTGTAATCGTGTGCTATTTAGCTTTTAATGAGTGATAAGTTTTATGATCTTAAAGCTTTCTGGGAAGAGAAAAAAATTAATAGTGAAAAATGTCTCAAATGACTGATTTGCATAAAGAAGTGCTTAAGTTGGATTCAGCAAATCTTCGAGAGGTCCATTTCTTAACAATTATGATGAATCCGGCAGCCTTAAGAGAAATCCTCGCTCAGGGAGGAAGAAGTAGACGAACGGCAAGGAAAATCCGATATTGAAGCGTTCAAGTATGGAAAATCGGTTCAAAACCGCTGAAGACATAAAAACCGAATTTGTACACTCTGGAGGAGGTAACAGTAGCACAAGGACTGTGCGAAGACGTCCCGTGGAGGAAGGGATAATGCTCGCCGGCCAGCAAAAAATCCGGTCTTAACCTTAAAAATGCGTCAAAAAAGGCTACAATGGGCTAAAATCCACGAGTCTTGGACCTTAAATGATTGTAGAAACGCTTTTTGGTTCAGATGGGATGACCTGCGTACGCCGTAAAGTCGGAGAGCGGTTTAAAAACGAGTGGGATCCCGTATGATCTGGGGACGTTTTTCCCACTATGGAGTTGGGATCTGGCCCTCATTGATGGAACTGTAAACGCAGACAAGTATCAACGAATTTTGGACAAACATCTTATAGCATCAATTGAGGAGCGAATTTCGTATTCCGATGATTTCATTTTTCAGGACGATTCTGCTCTTTGCCATCGTGCAAAATCGGTAAGTCATATTTTTTTTATTATTACTAAGCATTTATTGGGCATACGAACGTTGGACTGGCCAGGCAATATTCCGGATTTAAGTCCGATTGAGAATCTCTGGCATATTTTAAAGATTAATATAACGACGGGGAAGCCCAGTACATAAAAAAAAAACTGGATTTCATAGTGGAAAATGTGTGGTGCAAGGACATTACCATTGAAACAATCCAAAATTTGGTTGATTCAATGGCTATACGCATAAAATCGGTCATTCAAAATTTTGGAGGAGCAATAAAATATTAAAAGTTATAATTTAAATGTATTAAATATCGTAATTAAAAGTAAAATAAATAACATATACGAAAAAAAAATTTCAAACCGAAAATAACGCCGATTCAAAGTTCACGCATGCAGCCAAAACTAAGTGTCCGGATAATTTTGTCCGCTACTGTATTTATGTGCGTCTGTTCGCTTGTAACTTTAGAGCCGCTTCTCATAATGTCTCAAATTGAGCATTATTGCTAGCGTCTCGAAGATCCGCTGGCTATAGACCCTCCATCAATTCTCAAAAAACTTTTAAAAATACAGTTACAAAATGCATAACATTTAAAACATCTCATCTGTTAATAAGATAAATATTTGACTTAAGTTTATGCAGTAACAAACAGAATCCACCAAAAATTTGGTTTATAGACGCATGTGTGCCCAATCCCAAAAGCTGAGCATAAAAATGGCGGACGTAAAGTCGGGCGCGGACGACTTTAGGATACCCTGTACCACTAGCTTGTAATAAAGTCCGATTTCTTCACAAAAAACCAAAAACAGAAGAATTTTTAAGCAAAAATTTGTTTTTTGACCGATCGTTCCTATGGGAGCTATATGATATAGTCAACCGATTTCAATAAAATTTGACACAATGCTTAAATACCTTAAAAAAGATATGAATGCCAAATTTATTTCAAATATCTTTACAAACAAACAAAACACATCGAATTTTGTATAAAAAACGTGTTTTTGGACCGATTGGTCCTATGGGAGCTATATGATCTAGTCAAACGATTTGGATTAAATTTGGTACAAAGCTTAGGAACTATAAAATACTCACGAATATCAAATTTGATCCCAATATCTTAACAACCAAACGAAACACAACAAATTTTGTTAAAAAATCGATTTTTTGGAAGATCGGACCTATGGGAGCTATATGATATAGTCAACCGATTTTGTTCAAATTTGGCATATTGCTTAAGTGCTCTAAAAATTTTCCAAACACCAAATCTGGTTACGATATCTTTATTATAAAACGAAATATAGCGAATTTTTCTTTAAAAAAGTTATTTTGGCCGATCGGTCCTATGGGAGCTATATAATATAGTCAACCGATTTCGATCAAATTTGGTACAGTGATTGGGAACTATAAAAAACTTTCGAATACCAAATTTGGTTACGATATCTTCATAAACAAACGAATTATTCATCTAAAACGCTTTTTTTTGTCGAGGTCGTCTCAAACACCCCTATGGGAGCTATATAATTTAACCCCGATATCAAAAAAATAAAATAAACTTGCCTCCTATGGAATAATATGGGATCTAATGTGAAAGTTTGGTAACTCTAGCTCTTACCATCTCTGAGATCTAGGCGTTCACACGGACGGACAGACGGACGGACAGACGGACGGACAGACGGACAGACGGACATGGGTATATCGACTTCTCTATTCACCCTGATCATATTTTAGGTAACTTTGGGGTGTCTCCGACGTCTCCTTCTATATGTTACATACATTTTCGGCTTGCACAAACTTAATATACCCTTGGACCATACGGTACAGGGTATAAAAATAGCGAAAAGACCGTTTATATATGTACGTCTGTTCGCTCATAACTTCAAAGCCGCTTGTCGAAATTTGTCATATAGAGCATTGTTGGAAGCGTCTTGATTGCCCACTAGTTATAGGTTAAAATATTCTCCGCCAACAACGTATACAATTGATATTTGGCGCATATATCCTTTACACAATTCATTTTGAAAATATGCCCGCAATGTTTTCCACTGTCATGTACATATTTTTCATTTATAAAATTGTAAAGGAATTTAAACCATATATTGTTTGCATTGTCTAGGATATGCCTGATAATTGGAGCTCAGTGGGCCACAACAAAAGCTAAACAATAGCAACAGAAGCAGCAGGTATAAATAGCAGCAGCTCCTTTTTTTTAACGAGCAAAAAATACAAGCTCTTTGCCAAAGCTAATCACACTGCCCAACACTGGTTTTGTGGGTTTAATATTTTAATGGCCTTGGGAAAGAATGTGGCAAACAATTTTATAATGATGCGTAGAAACAATGGATAAATAATGCACAATAGTCGGTATGTTAACCGAGCGTAGGACTACATGCCGAGTTATTCAACACTAATTCTACCACAAAGTGTCAAAAGGCATCCTTTCATTGTTAATGAACAATAATTAACATTATTTTGTAGTTTAATTGTTGACCACAAAAGGCCATGGAAAACCAAATTGAAGCCAACTTTAGAATCCTTTGCATTGTGTTGTACCGACATAGCCTTGCAGCATATTTCTTTTCCGTAAGGATGCGCCCAGCACCTTGGATATTCACAGCACAAAAGCAAACCGGATAATTTGAAGCCGAAGAGCGATGTTCCGATGTCCCAGCTGCCGTTGATTTAGTTGCTTCTGCAGTTCCTGCTGCCGCTACCGTTGCCGCTGCTGCTCCTGTCCTGTCCTATCAGATGATAAAATGTTTGCTGCAGTTTTCCGCTAAGGACACCACTCAAATGTCGAGACGCTCTTACGTTGACTTTCAATTGATGCTCCTGCTCAATGGCAATCAAAATCAATATTAATTGAGCTGTTTCTCTGCTTTAAAGTCCTTAACACCTGACAAAGGTAATCTACTTTATAACATCTAGCTTTTTTACAGCTTACTGCTCTATCCTTTGCCTCTGCCTCCTCCCATACCAGTTCTACTTCTACAATTTTTTGTCTTTGTTCCTTTTACTGCATTTGCTTTTGTTGTTTTCTACTACTCCTCACTTTATCGGCGCTATTCTTCCCACTCCTTTTGCCTTCTTTGCTGCATAACTGCTGTTAAACCTACTCCTAACTTTTGAACACCTTACTCCTAACTGCTATACTTACTCATAAGCAGCTTAACTTTGTCTCTTTTATTAAATGTTGCTTCCTTCACTCCTAACTCTAGCTCATTTGCTCCTTAAAATTTGTATACCTTACTCCTAACTCCTATAGTTCCTCATAAGCAGGTTATTTTTTAAATATTGCTTTATTTCATCCTAGCTGTATCACTCCTATTTTCTTTACTCTTTGCTTAGACCTCCTTTACTGCTAAATCGCTTGTTCGTTACTTTTATTTCTCAAACTCCTTTTTATAACTGCCTTGCTCCTTAATAGCTGGCAAGCTTAGTCCTAAAAACTACGAGTTACTAACTTTTGTGCACTTTACTCCTAATTCCTATACTAAATCATAAGCATCTTTAGTTATTTCTTTTCTTAAATGTAGCTTCCTTTACTCCTAACTTTATGACTCTTGTTCTTCCAGCTCCTTTTCATAGCTGCTTTGTTCCTTAACTTTTATACACCACACTCCTAACTTCTATGCTTCCTTGTATGCAGCTTATTTATTTTTTTTTATGTTGCTTTCTTTACTCTTAACTCTGGGTCTTCCTCTCGGTGCATTGCCTTCCGTTCTTATTTCCAGTACCTGTTTGGCTTTTCTTGACTCGTCCATCCGATGTAGATGTCCGAACCATTTTAGCTGTCTCTCCTCGATTTCATGTATAATCTAACTTCTTCTGCCCTACTTCTGTATTCTTTCATTTCTGACCATATCTCCCCTGGTTTTTCCTGCGACCCTTCGTACGTACTTCATTTCTGTTGCCTGAAATTTACTCAGATTTTTTTCTTACTTAAGCTTACTCCCTACTGCTAAATTCCTAGCATAAGAACTCCTAGTTACTAACTTTTGTACACATTACTCCTAACTCCTATACTCCCTCATAAACAGCTTGTTTTTTTGTACTGTTGTCTTCTTAACTTCTAGCGCTATAACTCCTCGTTTCTTTAGTCCTTGCTTAGAAATCTCTTACTTATAATTCATAGGTCCTTCTTAATTGCTGGTAACCTTACTCCTAACTTCTTAGTTCCTACTATTATTACTCCTAACATTTATACTCCTAATTCCTATACTTCCTCGTAAGCAGTGTATTATTTTTAAGGTTGCTTGCCTTACTCTATCACTCCTCTAAATTTTTTTTACTGCATGCTTTTACTTTTAATTCATAGCTCCTTTGCACCTCAATTGCTGGTAAGCTTACTCCTTACTTCTTAGTTCCTAGCGTAAAAACTCTCAGCTTTTGCACAGCTTACTCCTATACAACCTCAAAAGCAGCTTTTTTTTTAACTCTATCATTTTTAATTGACCCCACTTATTTAAACCTAATTCTGCTCTGCTAGCACTTTAAATCCTAACTTCTTTGCTTTATACTCCTACATCACTCACTCCTCTAATTCTTATATTCCTGCACAGCAGGACTTTTGAATTTTATTTGTACCTTTGCTAATTTATTGCATTCTTTGTTCCAGCTTTGGTTTAAACTTAGTATATTGCTCATATTGTGCAAAATATTTGCTTTGACCGATGTTTTTATGACCAGTTTTAATTAAATTCCTTTATGGTATTTGTTGGTTTTAGCCAAGCTTATTATAAAGGGTGTTTTTTTTTTAGTTTCAAAAAAATTTTCACACTGTTCTTTTACAGCTCACAATGCAATAATAACACTGTACTACAAAATCAAAAAAAAATCAAAGAACTTTTCAAGTGACCTAGTGTACGTTGTAGGTCTTGCGGAGTAGATCACGATAGTGTGTTTCAAAATTGTCTAACACCCCCAAAATCGCTAGTTATTGCTTAAAACCGTTTTTCGGGTACTGCGATCACTCCCACAATCACAACGTCGCCATTTTTCAACAGATTTTCGATTGCTTTACGGTTTTGGAAAGAAGAAGATTCAAGCTTTAAGATGATGTACACTTGTTTATACTTCATACAAAGCAACTACGAGATTTTTTAAAAGTTATCTAAGATTTACACTTTTTTTTTTTTTCGTTTTTCACACTTTGAAGTCAGTTTTATATAACATTTTGTTAAAACACCTTTACTTTATTACATTTAATCTTAAAGAAATATTAATTCCGAGCAAGAAAAGTCATGGCTTATTAAAATCGGTCGATAAATGTTTAAGTTACGACGCTTATTGTAAACAAGGAAATTAAAATTCCATCGACAAAAAAAAAGTTTTAGATGGATAGTTCGTTTGTTCATGAATATATCGTAACCATGATATCTTTCCAAAACCGTAAAACAATCGAAAATCGGTTGAAAAATGGCGACGTTGTGATTGTGGGAGTGATCGCAGTACCCGAAAAACGGTTTTTAAGCAATAACTAGCGATTTTGGGGGTGTTAGACAATTTTCAAACACACTATCGTGATCTACTCGTCAATACCTACAACGTACACTAGGTCCTTGAAAAGTTCTAAATCACTGTTGAACAGTGGTTCTTTTTTGTATACAACTTTTAGTGTTACTTAAAAATAAATCTATGTAAAGATGAATTAAGGCTGTTCCATTCATTTTCTCGTATACGGTATCGCCTTTTTGCTCCACGTTGTACGGATTCTGAACCATGATGACATTCTTCCCGTCAACAAATATTTGCGGGTCTATAACGTTGATATCAGTAGTCAGTGCCAGGTAATCATAGTTCCTTGCTTAGGGGACAAGTTTTTCTCCGCCGAACTTAATCTGCAAAGTTTCTTCCAATGGTCTTGAAGAGGTAAACTCATAGCTTATCAGAGAGCACCTGAAATACATTATTTTTGATTTTTTTTCTCTTCCAAGCGGCATTGTATTTTGATTCCTTTTCTACTTGTGCACCTGGATAGGGCTACATAGAACTGCCCATGTGTGAATATTGTGTCTTCTTTATTCACTATCAATCCTACTCTATCGAAACTCTGACCTTGTGATTTGTTTATGGTCATGGCAAACGCCAACCTCATTGGAAATTGCAGCCGTTTGAGCGGCATATCAATGTCGCCCTTAGTGTCCAGTGTTATTCTTGTCGCCAATCAGAATTTCAATATCAATATGTTCTTTGTAATTCTTCGTATTACTAATCTAGTCCCATTGAATAGTCCATCTGTGATGCAGAGATTTCTGAGCAACATGACTATGCACCCTGTCTTTAGCTGTAGGTCCTCTCGTGGGAGGCCATACATTGTTAGGGAATTCAAATATTCGGGTGGATATTGAGAGCGGCACTCTCTTGATCAGCTTCATCTGTTCACACAGAGTCGGCTGTATCAATCGATTGACACTTCACAACATCCCCCGATAGCCTATCAACAATAATCACATTTATTTCTTTCACTTCATCATTTCTTGCGGCTAAAATTGCTCTCGTTGCCATTTCTTCAACATAAATATCGAACGGATACATCTCGTCGATTACGTCTTCACAGAGCATGTCCTCTAGTATACCTAATTCTTCTATTTTTTGGTCACCTACATCTTACAGCCAATTGGCATATTCTTCAGAGGCTCCTTGAGCTCTCATATTTTTTCAGTTTTAGTTGGTGGAATTTATCCCACAAAGGCGATGTCTTCAAACACGAGCCTAATATTTGGCGCTTTCCGTCTTTCTTCACTACAGCTTTGTGGAGAAAAGTCTTACCGGTTCCGCTAGGTCCATCTATAAAGAATAATTTCTGCGCGGATTTACCTAATATCGATCTTCCTTTAACGTCGCGAGCATGTTTCTGGTCTTCGGTCATCTGCTCGGACATGCTGGTAAACAGGCGTTATTATAAGCTGATTTAGGAAAATTCATCTAAAACATAAGAAAAAACAAAACTTTTTAATATAATAGAAGGATATATTTAACTGAAATGCAAATTTTACTTTCACTTTATATATTTTTAGCTTGACTTTGAGTAGTCACCAAAAAAAACACCCTTTGCCACATTTTACAAAAACTGAACTAATTTACTCCATGTTGTTTTCATAGAATATTATTTGTGCGAAAAACAAAAGTTTTTTATTATAGTGCTAATGATCATTACAAATTACTAGGAATATAAGCAACGTCATTATTATTATTTGAATTTCAAGGCTCTGTTTTTGTCATTTCACATATTTATTTCGTTTTTGTTTTTGCTTTATTTTTATTTAAGTTGCCAGCTCTGTTCCTGCTCCTGCTCCTGCCATAGATGAAAATGAATGAAAATTTTCTATGCTTTCCTTTGCATGACTGCTTTTCAAAATGTATTTGTCAGATATAGCTCTATCTTTTGTATCTGTCTGTGTGTGTGGGTGTGTAGGTGTGTGTGTGTGGGTGTGTGGGTGTATAGCATAAGTTAATTGAAATATGCACAAATGCCATACACATATGTATATGTTATATATGTATAGGGTGACCCAACCTGACATCTAAAAGCTATCAAAGTAACCCATGACAACGCATAGTGTAAAAATTGGAGTGGAGCGTACAAAGAGGCCCGACTCTATGCTCCACAAGTAGAGGAGTAATACAGTGGATGAGTAATGCTCATTTGGGGGTAACCTTCCATATGATGGCAGAAGGAAATTTCTAGAATATTGATGCATGATTTCACGCAACGAACAATCAAAGTCCCTGTGCTCCACAAGGAGCAGAGCTCTGCAGTAAGTAAGTAATACTCATTTGGAGGAGATAATCTTAAGAAAAGGACTACAGTAAGTAATACTCGCTTGCAGGAAACCTTGCATTGCATTGACTAATAATCCTAAGAATATCAATAGTTAGCTTTGTTTCACTTATTGGGCTAGTTCAGAAGCTTTAGGGCTTGAAGGGAGCACAATAGATAGTAAGGATCGCAGACAGAGATTAGGCCGAACTCAAGCATTTAAGAAGACCCACAAAAACGCAGATTCGCCTCGAGAGTGTGAATTAATAAAGCTCTGTATATAACATAACAAAGCCAGTCTGGAAATGCCTTTCAAAACGTTGGAGCCTTAGCTACTAATAACCATATAGAGGTAATTTAAAGGACACATCTGCAACGAGTACATTCACAATGATCTGAACGTGTCCCTTTAAGAAGTAAAATAGATCAACCTGAGCTCAAAACAAAAATATAGTCACGAAAGCTCTTTGTGCAAGCCTCATATTATAATTAGACGAGACCTTCGAGACCTGAGGTTACCTGAGGCACTATAGCATTGTCCTCCGGTTGTCTTTTGACACTCTAAAGCTTTTCAGAATAAATGACCTTTCAGACCGATAACATTGTCTTCTGCTTAAAATCCACTTTGTAGATCCCTTAGTCTCAGCAGAAATGTCCTGCCAGCCCGGTAACCAGAGTCCCAGGGAATCAATGCGACTTAAAAGATTTTGAAAGTTGTAAGTCGTTTTAAAAGAGATGATCCAGTAAATATAGTATAAATAAAAAAAAGACCCACAACATAATAAAAGACTTCTAAGGAATTATTAACTATTACTACTTTCCAGCTAATTTTCTTGTTAGCTTATCGAAGTATATATAAGATATTGATATCTTAAAAAATAGTTGTTTGTACAATTTTCTTAAGATTAAAAAGAAATCAAATTGTTCCAACAATGGTTATTTAATGAGTTTTCTAGCTACGATACCCTGAAAATGAATTCTTGATAAAAGAATACCCTCCACTCCCACTTTGTAAACAAACTACGGAAATAAGTCGATAAGCCCTTGTTTGAAATCCCCAAAGTTGCCGCAAAAGTGGCCGACCTAAGACAACTTGGAGTAGAAGTCCCTAAAAGGATATCGACGAATGTGCCAAATCGCTGGAACGAGATACAAATGCTCGATAACAGCCAGACCAGATGAAAATGGTTTATCGAGACCCTATGCTCCATTGGGAGATAAAGGAAATGGTGATGACCACTTTGTAATCAAATCCGATATATAGGTATACTTTGGTTACGTTATTTTTATAAATCAAATATTGACCGTTTGGACGTATGGGAGCTATATGATATAGTCAACCGATTTTGATTAAATTTGGTACAAGTGCTGGGGAAGTAAAAATAATTGTGAATGCCAAATAAGGCGACCGACAACTTAAAATATTTATCTCAGACATTTGGATTTTTTTTTTCAAGGTCATCAGAAAAGCCCCTATGGAAGCTATATATAATGTTACGCCGATATCACGAAAATAAAATAAACTTGAACCCTGCCATAATAAGGCATCTAATCCGAAAGATTGGTTGCTCCAGCTCTTGTCATCTCTGAGATCTAGACGCATTGAACCTTTCGACTTGCACAAACTTTTATTTTTGTACCATAAGGTACGGGATATAAAAATTCGTCATCGAAGATAGATGAAGAATCTTTCTTATATTGCTTTTTTCCCAAATTTCATTGCAAGCAAACTCTTAAGTGCTACGCTGGCGGCTCAACGGCGAATTGACGAGTTGGATCCACTGTTCAGCTAACCGAAGAACTCTCAGGATGGAACTTGTGCTCTACAGTGTTAGGACAATAATTGTTAAACCTATATGAATACTACTGAGCCTGGCAGGCGTCGTCCTGTCCAAACTTTTTGAATGCTCTTAAAGTGTATAAACATCGTAAAATTCTCTAGTTAGCTTATCTAGACAATCAGATGATTTTTGGATTAGTTGACTTTAATGACTCTCTAAAAAGCCGTATGGGCGAACTTAAGTATTCTTAAGAGAGCTCGCATCTCTAATAAATTCATGCCCCACAGAAACTACATTTCAACCCCTTTGCGACAACGTTTCTGTCTTTTAATCTCCAATGCTATATTCACGATATTCACAAAAATACGTATATCTCACGAACCAATACATGTAATCACATCGCAATAGGCTTAAAACCTCCGTATTGACAACTTCTAACACACGCAAAAATCATATTTGCAATTCTTCCAAGCGTTCATGAGAACACCCGTAACACCTAAAACACCACCAGGCCAACCTAAATTATAAAAAAATTGTTAAGGGTGGCAGCTAAAGTGATAAGTCACTTAGGAGTATGAAATATATATGTTTACCTATTCTTAGACCACACAAAATTTCATGAGAATCGGTCCAGCCGTTTCGGAGGAGTGAGTATGTTCATTAACATTGTGACACGAGAATTTTATATATAAGATTTAAAAACTTGTTATAGGCAGCATTTTAAACAAGTCACATTCGAGCAGCCCAATTATATCAACTAAATCGTCTAGAATCCTGCCAGATTTGTTGCTTGAAATCCATAACTTGATTAGATTAGAGGCATCGGTGGGGCACCCTTTAAAGAATTTGGCAACGAGTGAAAAATCATTTGGCTGCTATGTAAAAAAGCTTAAAGAGCGCTTCGGGAGCACCATTTGAACTTTATTAAGATGATGTACATAGTTAGTAAGTAATACGAGCTGCATCGATGAAGACATTGAAGGACATGCCTCGAGCACTGAAGGAAAAGCTGGCATTGTTGTATTTTATTAACGAAGCTTAATTTGAGCGAAGCTACTGTGATACTACGAGATAGCTCCAGTGTTGTGCAACGTTCAGAGGCATGCTTTAAATACTATATATAGAAATATTGTAATACATATCCAATTTGTACATAAAATATTATAGTCAAGAAGGACGCTGCAGTAGTTGGCCAGTTAAGCTGCCAGTTGGCGTATACGTAATATCCTCTGACTGACTCTCGACTGAGTGAGTGACTGCCTTAAATTCAATTTTCAACACCATTAGGGAGCAACTTTTGCTTTGTATTGTGGCCTGCTCTCTAGTTTCATGGCTTTTATGCTATTTGAGCCAAGAACATTCGGCGCTCCTTCCACTCGGAATTTAATTTGAACTAAACCGCAGGCAATTGCCACAAATGCGTGAGCTAAACTAACCCAAAGATGCATTGCTCGGCCAGATAATTGAATTTAGCCTCATCTTCATTGGCCAAGAAATAAGAATTGCTATTAGCAACATCTTTATCATCTTTAGCAACAACTTCATCATCATCTTGGGCAGCCTCATCATCATAAACATTGCTGGCCAAGAACACCAAACGCTCAGGACATTGACTTTATATTGTTGTCCTGTCACTGACACGTTTTTGAGCTGCGTCACTGACCAGCCATCTGGTCGTCTCTGCTCCTCTGCTCCAGCCCAAATTGCGCGTCATAATTTAATTTCCCTGCTCATTTTTCACACTCACTCACTCGCTGGATTCAGATGGACGACGAGCATACCGGCTATAGTAAATGGGTCATGGTGGCATACATTGCAATTTAAATGAATTGCATTCTCTGGCTGATGAGTTTTTGTGCCCGTAAAAAGGTTCTATTAACTTGGCACAAATGCTTAATTTGGCAGTTGGCCCGGCGCTATCATCTAATTGAGGCCACAAGAACCGATCCGGACCAGGAAGTTATTCCCTATGGCCAATTGATATTGCTTGATTTGAATCATGGGAAGAGATGGAAAGGCTTTCGGTCGATAATCGACATAGATTCTTTACTTTTTTATAATAATAATAAATGGTGATTAAATTATGGAGCTGCACTGTACAAGACGCTCATCTTGCCCGTGCTCTCATACGGCGCAGAAGCATGGGTTGTGTCACGGACAGATGCCGCTGCTCTTGGGCTGTTAGAGAGAAAAATTCTTCGTAAAATCTTCGGTCTCGTTCGCTTTGAGGACGACTATCGCATACGGATGAACCACGAGCTGTACGAGCTCTACGAGCTCTAC
>JBAMAX010003287.1:0-126967 GCA_037043745.1 Chymomyza amoena
GCGTAGCAAGCGAGATGTCACCGCGGCCTTCAGTGCTATCGAACGGGAGTCTGCGAAAATGGGTCTGGCGGTAAATGAGGGCAAAACAAAGTATATGCTGTCGACAAGTAGGGACGTGCGACGGCTTGGGTCCCAGATTACGGCTGACAGCTATACTTTCGATGTTGTCAAGGAATTTATCTACCTTGGCACCGCCGTTACCACCGACAACGATGTCAGCCTGGAGATCAAGCGCAGAATCACTCTTGCCAACAGGTGCTATTTCGGTCTCAATAAGCAATTGAGTAGTAGAGACCTCTATCGCGCGACAAAACTATCACTCTACAAGGCACTCATCCTTCCAGTGCTTCTTTACGGCGCGGAAGCCTGGACCATGTCGCTAACTGATGCAGCTGCCTTGGGAGTTTTCGAGAGGAAAGTACTGCGCAAAATCTTTGGTCCTATCCGAGTTGGCGATGACTACCGCATCAGCACCAACCAGGAGCTGTATGAGCTCTTCAACGACATGGACGTTGCTCAGCGTATCAACATCCAGCGGCTTCGATGGCTCGGACATATCGTTAGGATGGACGAGGATGCTCCTGCTAGACGTGTGTTCGATGCGGTAGTCAGCGGCCGTCGGCGGAGAGGACGACCGTGTCTGCGTTGGAAAGACCAAGTGAAAGGGGCCCTGTCTTCGCTCGGTGTGACCAACTGGAGAAGGCGCGCGCAATGCAGAGGCGCCTGGAGAAACGTTTTAAGGCAGGCCGTTACCCGGTAATCGGGTTGTTATGGCCACATAAGAGGAAGAAGAAGTAATTGGAAGGTAAAGAACTGCGGCAACCATTCATCGAAATTGATAAGGAAAATAAGGAACAAGCTATCGACAACAAAAAATTTGGAATTTGGAGCACGCAAAAACTAAAATTATTCGAAGAAGATTCCAAGAATGTTACAGAATTTATTAGAAATACTTATGCGTAATTTATCTGTGTAATAAACCCAAAATATCGGACCATCGAGCGAAAACCAAAGCTTGGATAAAAAAATTCGTGAGTTATTCAAAAATAAATCCAATTAGAAATACCAAGGGCGGATAGGTTCTCCTCCACTTGATCTTTCCATCGAAGTCGTGGTCGTCCCCTTCGTCTTCCTGATGTCTATTATGCATGCATATTCACATCCCTAAAATATGCCACAGTTCCTTGAATACAGAGTTTAATTGAAAACTTTTGTTTAATATTCTTCAAAAAAAAAAAACAATAAAAATACAATTCCTGAACGCCATTCCGAAAATTGAATTTTAAAAAAATGTCTAGGATAGTTCTAAGATAGCCTCTGACTTGGCCACATTAACTTTAAGACATTTGCCTTAAACTTCTGCCATTTTTCTTCAAGAGATACACACACACATAGGCTTTTAGGGCTGCCACCCTTAAGTACTTATACATATGGCACATAACGTATTCGCAAGCCATCAGTTGTATCAAAAAGGGAGTACATTATCTTTTTATCCAGACAATTAATATGATTTATTGATTGTCATTGTTGGGCATTAGGACTATACGAATGCTGCCTCATCTGCGACATGTTACCCAAGCCAAAGTACGTGACAACTTTGGCAAATCTCTGCAGGCACAGTCAACCACCATGCACCCTACCACAGCAACCGGGCCAATCATAATAAACCGCAACAGTTTGTCACCAAATACATCAATGTCAAGTAGCTGGCTGATAAGCTCGGGGGTAGTGCTCTGAGATCCCACACCAGAACTGGAACTGGGAACTGGCTGCTATTTAAATATGCCAAAGCTATTTACGTAGTGGCCCGTTTTTACAGGGCAACGATGACGTATTCCGGTCTTTTGTGGTCGACTTTGTCGCCTAGGCGTCAGCTGCGGGCACAGCTGCTCAGCATTGTGATGGATTCCTCGTCATCAGCCTCAATCATTTTCCATGTCAAACTGGTAATAAGCATTGTGGCTGCCGTTGCTGCTGCTGCTGCCGCCGCTGCTCTTATCGACATCGCGTCTGTGCCACCAAATATGAACAACAAAACGCAGCATGCCAATATGTGCGCCTCCATATTTGCTGATTACAGATTGCTGTGTGCTCCGGCTGCGTGTTGCCATTTGCGCACGCACGGCGGGCGCTGTGTGGGGACGTAGGAGCTGCCGAAACCCTAAAGCTGGCAGCAGCGCCTAGGCGCCCACGTCATCGTAGGCCGCGTCATGGCTGATGGTGATGCTATCGACATGGCGTAGACTCATAGAGTTGCGTGGGTGCAGCTTCCCATCCTTTGCGGCTTGGTTGGCTCCTGGCTGGTACCAGATGAAGCAGGCAGCTGCTTGTTTGGCGTTTGTTTTCAATTGCCATTTACAATGGTTGAACTTTGAACAGCTGCTGGAAGGCGGGAGCTGCTCCGGCATAGGAGCGCTATAAACTTTTGCAAATTTCAGTCGCTGCAAGTATTAAAAAAGTTTGCATGCGTGGTTCAGAGATTACATATGGGAAAGCAATTACATATAATATTTGCTCAATATGGAACCGCACTTTTAATTAATATATGCCATATTTAGATATACATTGCATGCAACTCTGTCTCCCTGGCAATGTCAGTGGATAAAATCCCTTTGAATATTATGGTTTATGGTTTTTACTTTTGGCCTTTGGCATTAACAATAAAACATATTTTCTAGTTTTTCGTATGAATATGACATTGGTAGTTATTAAATTAATTAGTGGCTTTAGCAATACGAAAAAAAATGGAGATGCAGTCCGGGCGTTGGGATACTCTGCAAACAATTGGAATTTTGTTTATGTGTAAATATAATAGCTTTGGAAAATTTGAAGCGATTATTATTAAGTTTTAAAATCATAAGTTTAGGCGACATTTTAAAAATTAAATCTTTTGCTGTTTGAGGTTAACAATGCTAATAAGTCATCGTGGTTTTGTTTATTGGTATCACATAAGGCTATTTTTCCAATTAGTTGACTCGAGCTTAGGAGCAGTATTTGAGTAAACTTAACTTATAATTTACCACGCCTCCTTCTGCCTGTTACATACATTTGTTAAACCAAAGCATATAACCCTTAAGCCCATGGCTATAAGGTATTAAAATTGCTAATTGGCGGTTTTTCTTTTAGCGTTTTGTCACGCCAGTAAGTAGCTTAATTAAATACCATTAGCTGGAAATATCCGAGCATCTCAATATTTTACCTGCATTTTATGCAATATGTGCGCATAAATTTCAAGTGAACTTCAGCTTAAGTGATTTAATGCAGCCTCAATTTGGAAGCATTATGCTTTGGTAGTTCATTGAAAATGCTTCATAAGCCACTTACTTATCTTCGTTAGGAACTAATGCATTCCGTAATGTTGGCAAAGCTTAAGAACAGCAGCGGAAGGATTGCAAAAGATCTTTTTTTTTTTTTTGTAACGCTAATCCGTTGTGAGTGAATAAGCAGAAAAAAAGAAGAAGAAGAAGAGAAAAACAAATATGCATAATAAAGGACTTGTAATGCAATTCACTTTAAATTAAGTTTTTAATTATTTTTTTTTATAACTCTTGCTACCAAATGACTTGAACCATTTAGATTGAACTCAGCCGCAGATTTATTAGCAGATGTTGAAGTAAACTAAGAAACTAAAATAAAATAAATAATAGAGGTATTCATGCTTTGTGTTGAGGACTTTTACAAAAACAAAATTTATGGAAAAATGCAACCCTGTTTTTCAACTCCCAACTCAACTTTTCCTCAATCCAGAACCACGTTCACTATTTGCTGTTGAGTTGTTGAGGAAGTGTTGCATAAACTGGTGATTCGATGCCTTTTTCAGCACTACAAAATTTGTAATTTTTTAGCCCTTTCGTTATATGAAAAGCAATCTTATACACGCTAAAAAAAAACTTACAATTCGTGTTTTTAATTTTAATTCAATTTATAGTATTTCAATTTACAAATGTAAACAAACTCTGGAAAGAAGAAGAAAACTCAACAACTCAACAGGAAGGATTCACGCTTTGGCCCATTGACTTTTTCTTTAACTCCTCAACTCAACACAAAAAGTGAATACCTCTAATATTTTTTATATCAAAATATTGTCACTCTAAAAAATATATAAATAAAAAAAACTATTTTTCAGAAAACAAAACCAAAAATGGCGTACGTAAAGTCTGGCGCGGACGACTTTAGGATACCCTGTACCACTAGCTTGTAATAAAGTCCGATTTCTTCACAAAAAACCAAAAACAGAAGATTTTTAAGCAAAAAATTTTTTTTTGACCGATCGTTCCTATGGGAGCTATATGATATAGTCAACCGATTTCAATAAAATTTGACACAGTGCTTAAATACCTTAAAAAAGCTATGAATGCCAAATTTATTTCAAATATCTTTACAAACAAACAAAACACATTGAATTTTGTAAAAAAAACGTGTTTTTGGACCGGATGGTCCTATGGGAGCTATATGATCTAGTCAAACGATTTGGACTAAATTAGTACAGTGCTTATGAACTATAAAATAATCACGAATGTCAAATTTGGTCCCAATATCTTAACAAACAAACGAAACACAACAAATTTTGTTAAAAAATCGATTTTTTGGAAGATCGGACCTATGGGAGCTATATGATATAGTCAACCGATATTATTCAAATTTGGCACATTGCTTAAGTGGTCTAAAAAATTTCCAAACGCCAAACCTGGTTACGATATCTTTATTAAAAAACGAAATATAGCGAATTATTTTTTAAAAAAGTTATTTTGGCCGATCGGTCCTATGGGAGCTATTTGATGTAATCAACCGATTTCGATCATTTTTGACACAGTACTTTAATACCTTAAAAAAGATCTGAGTGCCGAATTAAGTTCAAATATCTTTACAAACAAAAGAAACACAACGAATTTTGTATAAAACACTTTTTTTTGGACCGATTCATTCTATGGGAGCTATATATCATACCGGTTTGGATCAAATTTGGTTACAATATCGTCTGAAACACCCCTATGGGAGCTTTATAATTTAAACCCGATATCAAAAAAATAAAATAAACTGGTCTTCTATGGAATAATATGAGATCTAATGTGAAGGTTTGGTTACTGTAGCTCTTACCATCTCTGAGTTCTAGGCGTTCAAACGGACAGACGGATGGACGGACATGAGTATATCGATGCGCTAAAAAAAATGATCTATTCATTTAAATTTATCTAACTTTAGCTAATTATATTAAAAGTTTTTATTTTATAAATTATAATTTTATGGCATAGCTTCAGATATCGCTTTCGATCTGCTCATCAGTCCAGATGAGACGCGACTGACGTCGTTTTTGCGCTTTGCACACAAATACAAAAGGGGCAATTAGTTTAATTGAATGAGAGATTTAGATACGATTATTGAAATACGACAAATAAATATAAAAGCAGCAAGGTTTTATATATGTATATGGTATATACTCAGATGCATATAAGCCCTAAGGCATATAGATATGACGTTAAAGTGCATGCAACAAAAAAATAAAACAGAAACTAACAAAGAACAAAAAAATATATACATAGTACATATATGTTGACTGTAGGTTTGTGTGTGTGCAATAAATAGAATATATGTATGTATTTGTATATAGCACAAGTTACTACGCCACTAATTGAAAATGTACAATGTAGTACATATATATAGAAGTATATCTGTATCTGAATATGAATCTATGAATGAATATAGTGAATGAAAGCCAAAACAAAGCGACAGGCATCATTAAGTGCTCAGAAGCCACAGTTCCAAAGTACTTACTATACAAACAGTGAGATAAGAACTTATTCGGACACCCTTAGTTGTCACAATAATAAAATGTTTAGGAAATGTTAATTTATTATTGAAAGCAACAGAAAACTGAAAAATTTATTGGTATTTGATTTAAATAAAATGAATAATGCTTGTTAAGCCGAGTAGAAGAAGAGAAACCAAATATATCGAATACCTCATTTTTTCACAAGTAAAAAGTGTACCAAATATGAACATAGACACAACTAAAAATTAATTTATCAAAGTAATGATTTGACATTATGTCAACTGTATGTTAATTTACAGCTGTCCGAATACTTTCTGACTTGACTGTGCATTTATAAAACTATAATATGCGCCATAAATTTAACGCGTAATTGCAGCAACAACAAATCTAAATTATAAACAAATCATGCTCTGTGTCCAGTTCCCTGACAGAGCGTCCAACATCACGTCAATCAGTTTTGGTTGAAAAAAAAAAAAAGTAAGCCTACTGATAAGCAAATCTCGGGCTGCTGCGGGTCTTTCACTCTTTCTGTGAATGAACCTACGGCTTGGGCGGTCGCTTCTAATCACCGAACCGCTTGAAACATGCCCTCCCTCCGCTGCAGCAACCCGAACCAATGCGTTCTTCTATGATTTATGTGCCAAACAATTCCATTGCCGGGAAAAAAAAAAATAATAAAATATTTATTTACTATATTTACTCGCTCTGCACTCAGTCAGTTCATAATTTAATGAATCTGCTCCGTTGGGCTTTGTCTGGTCCTACTTTGATAAGTGATTGGTTGTCCAAGCTAATAGAAATCGAACTCTAATCGTTAAGACACTCTCGAATTCCTAGAAATTTCTAAATGCAACTTTTTTCTTTCCCCCTGACTTTTGAACTTTTATTTGCTTGTGTGGCTATTAGTGCATATCATTGGTAAGGATCCAAAGTTGTGCGTTGCTGGAACATATAGTATATGGTATTTGATTGGCGTGGACAGAGTCTAATTAGTTGGCTTTGCTAATGGTTTTATAAACACATGAGAGTTGCTTTAATTAGCATATGACAAGGATATCAAAAGGAACTTTTGTTGCATGCCTGTATGAAAATGCAATTCCTTTGATTAGTTTAATAACTTTGCTCAAAGTTTTAAAAGCTTTTTAATTTAATTATGGATTTTCTCTCGTACTGCAGCTAATACGCAGAAGTACAGCTTTAATTGAATTAGAGTTTGTAAGCAAAATGCGATACATTATATTGGGTTGCCCAAAAAGTAATTGCGGATTTTTTAAAAGAAAGTAAATGCATTTTTAATAAAACTTAGAATGAACTTTAATCAAATATATAATTTCCATTTTGTTCGATAACCTTTTGCCATCTTCCCGGCAAATTTTGTATTCCACGCTCATAGAACTTCTGGCCTTTATCTGCAAAAAACTGAACCAAGTGCGATTTTATAGCCTCATCATTGCCGAAAGTTTTACCATTTAAGGAGTTCTGCAAAGGTCGAAATAAATGGTAGTCTGATGGTGCAAGGTCAGGGCTATATGGTGGATGCATCAAAACTTCCCAGCCAAGCTCTCTCAGTTTTTGCCGGGTCATCAAAGATGTGTGTGGTCTGGCGTTGTCCTGATGGAATATGACACCTTTACGATTGATCAATTCTGGCCGTTTCTCGTTGATGGCTGCATTCAATTTGTCCAGTTGTTGACAGTAAACATCCGAATTAATCGTTTGGTTCCTTGGAAGCAGCTCAAAATATGCCACACCCTTCCAATCCCACCAAACAGACAGCATAACCTTCTTTTGGTGGATATCAGCCTTTGAAGTGGTTTGAGCTGGTTCACCATGCTTGGACCATGATCGTTTTCGATTAACGTTATTGTAAACAATCCATTTTTCATCTCCAGTTATGATTCGCTTTAAAAACGGAGCGAATTCATTGCGTTTAAGATGCATATCACAAGCGTTGATTCGGTTTGTTAAATGAATTTCTTTCAATTCATGTGGTACCCAAATATCAAGCTTTTTCACCAGTCCAAGACTTTTTATGTGATAATGAACGGTTGATTTTGGTATATTTAACTTCTCTCCTATCTCACGCTCAGTTACATGACGATCCAATTCGATTAATGCTTTGATTTGGTCATCATCAACTTCATTTGGCCGACCTGAACGTGGCTCATCTTTAAGTGAAAAATCTCCAGAACGGAATTTGCGAAACCAATTTTGACACTGTCTTTCTTTTAAGGCTTTATCACCATACACATCACGTAACTTTTTAGCAACCTGCTCTGCGTTTTTTCCTATACGGAAATAATATTATAAAATATGACGGAAATGCTCTTTTGTGGACTCCATATTAAAAAGGGCGCCAAACAAACAAATGTAAACAAAATTACGCGCACTTTTTTTCTAAAGCAAGCTAATAATGACAGCTAATAAATGTCAAAAGAAAAAATACAATTAAATAGTCACAAGCTGTTAAAAAAATTATAAACGCCGACTATATGAAAAATCCGCAATTACTTTTTGGGCAACCCAATACAAGCCATCAAATAGATCAATTTTTTACAATTTAATTCTTAAAAGTAATTAGCGATTTAAAACAAAACATTTTCAACAAAATATATAGGACTGCGAAACTTACTTAATATTAATAAAAATCACCTTTTTACGAATTCAATATACTACAATATATATATTTTTTTGTTTGGTATTTTTAAAGTAGAATATATATATTTTTTAACTACAACTGCAAAGATATTTCAACCTTAATTGTGTATTTAATAAAATATGGTAATAAATAGCAAAATCCGAATAATATAATAACCTGACATGGTAGTATTCAGTCCTATCATTCATTGACATTGCTGAAGTGCAATTACAGAAAAAAGAAGTTGATTTTTTGATGGCCCGAAATTGTCTCGAATTGCGTGAGGAGAGCAAGTATGAATCTTCCGTTTTGAAAGCTAAATCTCAATGGGATAGGATGGGCTGCAAGAATCAAGATTTTCCGATCATTAGACAACGATGAACGAAAAAAATACCAGGCGAGAAAGCACAGGACAGTGCTCTGGATATGGCAACAAAACATCGCATTGGGTACTTTGAAGTTCTGTACAGAATTTGCAGTGAATTACAAGAAAGAGCCAAAGGTTTTGATGAGATAAACTGACTTTTCTGATTTCGCAAACCTGAATCCTTCAAAAACATGAAAGAGAAAGAATTTGAAAAAAAATGTGTGCAATTTGATGGAGAAACTTTCTTTGCAATTGCTCTGAAGTAAGAGTTAACCTGAAGAAATTTTGGACACTTAAGTCCGCCACTGGCACAGCCGCAATATATTTACAAAGGGTTTAGCTGGATATGCTAAAGAAGATACAGGAAACTGTCCCCAGGAACTTTCGAAAACTAATAATGCAGTTCGATACATAGGGCTAAAAATTATCTTTCTCAAAATTTTGGTTTTTAAGAGCCTTTATTTCAAAATACGTCTATTTCGTTTTTATTAAATTTTGACTAAGCTGCTGAATATTTTTAAAACAATTTTGTTTAATCTAAATTGGCTGCAGGGTAAATAAAATATATATGTATGTAGGATTGATATTTATTTGTTTATTAATTAATGAGTATAATGAATTATAATAGTAGCAACTTTGAACGATTTTAAAAGACTTTAAACGACTTTACAACTTTTCTTGACTACCGCTTTTCGACTCTACTCCGTTCTGCACACGCTGCTGTTGTACGCCCTGCCAACTTCCGCTGTTGATCGCGCTGCCAACTCCCGCTATTGATCGCGCTGCCAACTCCAGCTGTTGATCGCGCTGCCAACTCCAGCTACTTATCTTTACATGTATAGTTAATTTTTGTAATTTTTTATAGAATACATATTCGTTGATTTTAGGCAAACAACTTCTTCCTTGATTAATGAAAAAGCTGATTTATTTTTTAGGTAAATATAAAATTTTTATTGCTCACAAAGGATTTTTTAATGATTAAAGAAAGTGGCTCTTTTTCATTATATTTTGGCAATATTTTTAGTTAAAAGTCCAGTATGATCATTAAAAGTGGGTTTTTTTTTAAAGCATGAGAAATGTATATGCAATTTTTATTTGTTATTATTTTTAAAAACATTGTTTTTAACTAAGACAAAAAAATATTAATATATTTGGATTGGCATTGAGAAATAAAATTTTATATATATGGACGTTTTTTGCGTTTGTTTATATTTTGCAGCAAATTAAATGAAATTATTAATATTAATACATATTAAGTATTTTTTAAATGCGTTTTAAAATATCTTAAATTTGGTGGAAAATTTTCTTAATGGTATAAACCGACTGAATGGCGCAATGGTTATTTATTTTCAATGCTGATATAAAACGCAAAAGCTTCACTTGTACCATTTTTGGGAAATTTGTTATTTTTTTAATACCCTAACTGGCCATTTTGTTAGACGCACCTTAGCGGGCCATGGAAATCTTTATTAATAACACCTTGCAACTTTTTTGATCAAAGTTAAATAAATTGAAAATTTTAAATTGATTTTATTACAAACCCACCAAAGATTTTCGAATCGCCTTAAAATTCTTCTGTTGTTATTCTAAGTGCAGGTGAAAAGAAAACTTTTTAGACTTCTCGTTTTGAAGTTTTTTTGCATGCCTGCGGTTATTCCTAAGCTCTATTTACCTAAGCAAGATTTCATAAAGCTTTAAAATAATAAATAACGTTTATTGTAATTATGTTATATAAATACAACTGCACTCAGCCAATGCTGGGCTTAATACCATAAGCTGATTACAGTGTTTGTCAAAAGTATTTAGCCAGCATATAAAAGTGCAATGCGCAGTAGACAGACCTTAGACGGCGCTAAGTGCGATGTCGCTGACAATGGTGGGCTAAATGAGGAGGATCGGTTTAAACTAGTCTAATCTTAAACAGCTGCTACTGTCAATGTGTGTGTGTGAGTGTATCTATGCGATCCAATTGAGTTTCACAAATTGTGAAATGAAATTCAACTACGAAATGGCGCAGCATTTATCTAAGTAGACAAATACACGCATATGTACATACATACATACATATGTACATACATACATGCAATATAAATGTAGACGCGCTTGGCGCTTCGCATTGAATTATCTAGCATTTATCTTATGACATTATAAAAATTTTGTACAATGACGTCGATGACGACAACAAGCCACAAAAACAAATATAAATAAAAATAAAGACAAAGACAAAGACAACGACAAAGTCGCAGTCGCGTGAGATGCGCAGAGAAAAGCACTACAGTAGTAAAGAAGACAACAAGCAAAACAAAAAGCCAGATAGCTAGAAGAATCAAAACGAAAAAAAAAAAAATGAAAACGAAAACCCCAAAACCCAAATAACTGACTATATAGATAGTGTGCAAGAGCGAGAACGCGTCTCTAGCAGGCAAAGACCTTATAAATCACACGAGCGTAGCATGACTTGCCATTTTGACTAGCTGTCTCACAGATACAATAGCTACAGCTACATATACAGCTGCAGATACACAGCTACAGCTACATTGATGCTTGTAAACAACAGCTACATAATGCCCATGTACTTAGCTATGGGGCGACCTAGGCATGTTGTCTCTTCTCTATAAATAGTTATGATCAGTGGGCTGAAGGCGGCGCAGCCAGACCAAGCGACGCGTATGCATGCCTAGAAATATGCTTAGATACAGCTGCTAGCCAGCTATCTACTAGATACATTTCGAGGCTGTTGCATGTTTGCAGTTTGATGATGCAACCAACAATAACAAAAACAAAAGCCAGTCGAAATGTAAATGGTAAAAACAAAACAGAATAAAAGATAAAAACGAATAGGCACAAAAACGCAATTGCAAAGGCTATGCGAAAATAATATCAAAACAAAAACGGCGCAGATAAGCAGCAAAAACACAAAAAGCACAAAGTAAATATAAACATAAACATAAAAAACAAAAACAAAATAAATAACTAAAGAAGGCGAAGAGCCATAGACGAGTACTAGACAAAACGAAATTTGTCTTTTGCGAAGCAGTTAGTTGTATGTAAGTGTAAGAGCCTGGCTAAGGAAGAGTAAGGGCGGCTCGGCTTTTTGGGCGCGAGAAAATTCGCTGGGAATTTCACAACATTGCGACATGAAACTTCGCACTTTTCCACAGCGTTCGCTGCTGGCGCACTTGAAATGGCGCAATTGCAGATACAAATACTACTTAAAGATACAAAAAAAAAAGAGAAAAAAAAAATGAAATTGTATAAATGTGTATCTGTGTATGGTGGGGTATGGTGTGGGTATCTTGCACTGCAGCGCATAGACGACTCACCTTGGCGCAACGGCATCGTTGTCGTTGTCTATGAGCTGCTCAATGTGGAGCGGGCAGGCGCTCGCTGCAAAAACTGTGTCTGAGACTGCGACTAAGGCTGGCGCAGCATCGAAAGGGCGGAAATTCAAGATGCTGCGCAATATTGCGATGTCGCATCCAACTACGTTGTTGTTGTTGTTGTTGCTGCTGCTGTTGTCAGTTGTCGGTTGGGCCCCCGGGCGGGCAGAACTAGGGAAAGGTAATTCGCTTGGTGCGCATTTTCACATGCGAGTAAACAAAGTTATTGGAAAATGGTATTCGTGCATTGTGTAATATTTAAATTGAATTTTAATTGTAGATTTCAGGGCGTTTGTATTCGCTCGTATCGCTTGTACGGCTGTAATTCTAGATGCATGTTGCACACTCTACCCTCTACACGTATTTTCATTTAAATGCATTTAGATACAGTTTAACTTGCCCATAACGAAATTTTTCGACAACAAATTTTTCAAATGTCACAGTTTCTTTGTAAAAATGTTTATACCCTTTACTAAAAAGTATAAAGGGTATACTAGATGTGTGCACTGTATGTAACGGATAGAAGGAGACGCGGCAGACCCCAAGTCCTTTATACCAAAACGCTTATCATAACCTCGGGTAGCGATTCAGCCATGTCCGTCGGTCCGTCCGTCCGTCCTAATGAACGTCTAGATCTCGGAGACTAGAAGAGCTAGAAACACCATACGTTACCAGCTGGTGCGCATATTTCTTCAGAAGATGAATATCTTCACCCATTCCCCCAGTAGATTTTTGAATTTGGCAACAGCGTTTAACATTTTCATCTGAAATTTAAAAGAGTGATGCCTTCTACAGGAAATACAGGAAAAGCTATATTCAAAAATATACTTGCTGAGCCAATATTTGTCTCTACCTAATAATGGTTACAGGTGACCTCGAATCACAATTTTTGCTAGGCTGATTCATTTGGCTCTAATGAACAAATCCACATCCAAATTTTATCGATGCGGACACCCCCCGCAATCGATTTACCATGTTTTCTCCCACACCCCTCAACATATGAACTTGAAACTTACCCCATATACTTTTTGACGTAACTTTCGAGTTTCATCACAATCGGTAAAAATTTTCGGAACTTATAGGCATACATACCGAATTTTATCAAAAAAAATTATTAATTCTATTGAAAAGTTCTTAGTAGGAATATGCAGAAAAAATGTTTTTGAGAGAAAAAGTTCTTGAGCAATGCGTTTCAAGTAGTATGTAGTCTAGTATTTTTTTGCAAGTTTTCCAGCAGCAATACGAAAAACATAAATTGAAGAGTACATTCCGTATAAATTTCGATAACGAGTAAAAAATTAATTTAACACATTTTTTTGGGAACTTCCTACCGTTTTTGAAAGGAATTTCTATATAGTACATACTTATAATGATAGTTGGTAAACCATATTTTTGGGAAACTCCCCAAATAAAAAAAATGTAAGTTGCAAAAAAGAAAGAATATAGTAAACTTTTTAGCCCTACGCTCCATCCGGAGTTAGAGGAACTTATATATATAATCCAAACAAAAATACGTATACCTTTATGAATCAAATATTTTCTATCTGAGATGCCACATAAAATCATTTCTTATAAATTTCTTTGCTATTGCAATTCTTGTTGATTGACATGATTCGCAGATTTGAGAATTTTTTAACATAAACTCTCACTTATTTCGGCCCCCAAGCGAATTCTTTTTAAGAAAGCTTTACTGTAGTATGTTTATGCAGTTGTTAGTCGCCATTTGAATGTGACTACTTATTATGAAAAGTCAAATGTTGTTTTACTTGGTTATTATTGAAAATCTTTGCTGTGAAATTCCAATGCAAAGCTTGATCAAGTATTATTTAAGCTGACCAGACCTTGAACTCTACTAACAATATATTATGTTTATATAGTACTATTTATTTGCTAATACAGGCACGCTAAATTTAGCTTGTTTTTCTAATGTTTTCTGGAAAACCAGCTAGATTAAATTGTGAACCCTAACACTGCTACGAGTAGAGTTAATAATATGGGCAGATTATATAAAATATATATTTAATGACATTCTTTAGATTAAACTGAAATAGCTAAGATAAGAAATTGCATGCAATTCCATAGCATGTGCAAAATAATTATTCAGATAGGTCCGGAACATTAAGGAATGACTAGGAATATGCCGCACTGTGGGAGCAACTTTCGATTTAGCGAAACGAAATTAATGCCTTCTAAAATAATAAAAATATATTAAAAAAATATTTTTTCAAAAATAGTAAAGGTGTAAGGAACAAAAAGCGAAATTTTGTAAAAATATAGTTTAAATTACAATTAACCTTTTTTAATAAAATACCGATAAAATATTTTTATCCATTATAATAGTCAAGGTCACATTGTTCACACAATAGAACTTCTCCTATAAGCAAATTTGTAGTTACCTAAAATATGGTGACTAAAGAAGTCGATATACCCATGTCCGTCTGTCGTCCGTCTGTCCGTCGGTCTGTCCATTTGAACGCCTAGATCTCAGAGATGGTAAGAGTTAGAGTAACCAAACTTTCACATTAGATCCCATATTATTCCATAGGAGACAAATTTATTTTATTTTTTTTGATATCGGGGTTAAATTATATACCTCCCATAGGGGTGTTTCAGACGACCTCGAAAAAAAGTTTTAGATGGATAATTCGTTTATATAAAAAATTTTTTATGTTTCGTCTGTTTGTAAAGATATTTGAACTAAATTCGGCATTCAGATAATTTTTAAGGTATTAAAGCACTGTGTCAAATTTGATCGAAATCGGCTGACTATGTCATATAGCACCCATAGGAACGATCGGTCAAAAAAAAAGCTAGTGGAACAGGGTATCCCAAAGTCGTCCGCGCCCAACTTTACGTACGCCATTTTTTTTGAAAGGCTTAGAGTATCTGAAGACATAATTTTTGTAGCTGGCTTTCATTTTCTATGATATCAGCTTCGTGAATCAATAATTTATGCAAGGAGCAAAGCATACAAAACCAATGATATATTTTTGAATGAAAAGCTAGGCTGTATCAAATGCATAGTTTCTCCCACTGTGAGCCATGCCTACTTTAATATGTGGGGGTAACTCATTCTATTTAACTGGTAAAAAACTTAATACTTTGATTATTTTATATTTTATTTACTTTGGGATACCCAGTAACGCCACATTGAAATCAAATCCGATAAATAAATAAGTCTGCCGGCTGTGGGAGATAAATTGTGAGATATGGACGGCTATATGCTACATAACTTTTTGCTTTATATCAATAACTAAAATTTAACAGAACTACTTCTATAAAGGGTGTTTTTTTTTAGAGTTACACTAGCTTATAACATAAAATAAAGAAATATATTTTTAATATCAATGAAATGGGCTTTGTTGGATAGAAATTTTTGTGACATTGATGTTAAAATATGATTTTAACCATGTGGCGCAATCTAGAACACTTATTTCACAAACTATTTAAGTTGTATTTCGCCAATTTGTCTTCGATTGTTGATTTCCAGATCAGCTGGTTTATCAATGTAGACAAGTGACAGTATTTTCTGTGGATGTAATGGTGTTTCGACAAAAGCTTGTGGATTATCTGCTTTTTACCTAATTTCCATCCATAATGAAATGTCAAAGCAAACTCAACAAAAAGCAACTATCAGCCGTTAGATAGTTTATCAGATAAAACAGTGTTGCCAACTCAAATTGGTGAAACTCCAAAAAAACACCCTTTATGATTTTTATTATTTTTATACACTACGAAACCTTTGAAAGCTTTCTTTATATACTAGCGTGTTTCTGCGAATAGATGGATTGTTGCATTTTTAACAAGGAATAATTATATTGAATATGAAAAAATATACTTTATGGCGGAACAAATGATATATATACCATATATGAAGTCTGATATGCTACAAAGAACTAAGTAAAAGTTGCGGGGAATCAAAAAAAACAAAGCTTTACGCTACAAAGGCGCATAAAGGAATACTAAGAAAAACTTATGCGTCATAAAGGAATAAATTTATCTGTGGATATTCAGAGGAATTGTACATTTTTTTATAGTTTTTCAATTACCCCTATCGAAAACTGCAACGTTCAAAGTATCATTTAAAGAATCGTTTATGGTTTTCATTTTGTTTTTTTTTTGTTTTAATAGTAAATATGGAAAGTTTTTCAACCAACAAGAATTCTCGTAAAAATTTCGTTTAAACCGCAAAAAAAAAAAACGCTGAAGCACCCTTGAACACACTTACAAACGTTCAGATACAGATACAGATACAAATATACACAGAAAGAAACATTTGTTTCCGAATAGCTGGCCAACTGAGTAAACGCGCGGCATTTCAATCAATTGGCGGCAACAGCTGCCGCTGCCTGCGGTTGTTGCATCTCTGGCAATGGAGCGAATCGCAGCCCACGTCTGTGGCATCATCATCGTCATCGTCGTCATCATCAACAGCCACACCAACTGCAGCTGTGTGTATCTGTGTGAGTTTGTGTTGCTTGTTTGTTGCATACATCTGACGCTGTGTGCACTTGGAAACTCATAAAAAGCTCCCACGTTGTGACGTGTTGTTGCCGTAACTACTTGCCCCCGGATCCCATTTGTTGTTGCAGTTGCTGCATTGCCGTTGGCGCCTTCTCAATGCAATGCGGCCTCTGCACTTTTGTTTGCTTCTCTTAAGTTGTCTACAAAAAATCATATTTGCTTTAATACTCTTTTGGGGAGTTTATCAAGATATTTGTAACATTCATTGTTTTGAGAGATAACAAATTTTACAGAGCTTAAGCTTAAGCCATTGGTGCGATATAATCTAGTCTAGAAAATTGGGAAAACTTTTGAAAAAGCCAGCAAAGAAAAAAACCAAATATATCTTTTGGAACAAGAAAATGCTGTCATTACCATACATGGCCTCTTATAATAAATAATTTCCCTATATATTGGGTTCACAATTTTAGATACTAGGACATAAACTTGGACACCAACTTAATTCGTCAACTAGCTTTACGTAATCTTAGGTAATAATAAATAATCAAAAATCACTTATTAATTTACAATTTCATAATTTATATTTTTAGAATCAATTCTGCTATTTTTTGTTGTACTCATAAAATTTGTTGATTGTCATCAGGCAGATTGCAAATAAAAATACATTACCAAAAAAATTATATATATTTTTAGATTAAAAAAATTAATTTTATTTCTACCGTGGTTAGGTCAAAAGACTTAACTTATTATTATTCTCTTAGTTTAGTCATTTGCCAAAATTTTTTTTTATTTTACTAGATTCGACATTAATAAGTACCAAATTTAAACAAAATCAGTTGAATATATCATATACAATAGCTCCCATAGGTACAAAAAAATGTTTTTTATATAAAATTCGTTGTGTTTTGTTTTTTTGTTAATATATTTGAAGCAAATTCGGCATTCAGATCTTTTTTAAGGTACCAAAACACTGTGTCAAATTTGATCAAAATCGGTTGACTATATCATATAACTCCCATAGGAACGATCGGTCAAAAAAAAAATCCTTATGTTTTTGGCTGTTTATGAAGGAACTTAAATTTGCCATCAAAAGTCTTTTGGTGTTTTAAGCAATATATCGGATTTTATTGCAAGCTACTGGTACAGGGTATCCCAAAGTCGTCCGCGCCTGACTTTACGTACAACATTTTTTTTTGCTATAACTTGGATAATCTCCATAACTAATTTTTGATACCCAATGCTATATTGTTAAAAGTTTTCGCCAAATAGAAGTCAATGCATTAATATTAATAAATAAAAAAAGAAGCTGCTCAAAGAAAAAAATTACTAGCTATGAGCTCTTATGTGAAAGATATAGAGTTTAAAATAAGTTTCGATATAAAATCAGAGCTGATTAATGCTAATTTCATCTGAAAATATATACACTTAAATATTACTGCTCTAGAAGTATAGCCACTGCTGTTTATAACCAAACTCATAGATACATCCGGTGAGTTTTTTATCTGCAGAAAAAACGAGCCCTATGAAACTGAAGTAGTTTTTTGAGAAAGTTAAATGTTCAAAATGCTCTTAAAATGTGACCTGCATAAAGCTGGAGAGTGACAATTAACTGCACAATTTAAGATTTGATTAAAATGTAAAGAGTATACACACTTCCACATCACGAGTTTCACCAATGGTTACTATTTCGTTTTTTTTTTTGGTACCAGTTACCTAGCGTTATGTGAATCCGCCCAAACGCAATTGTCGCCTTCATCAAGAGCAAGCGGCTCGGAAGTTGCAGTCGTTGCATTTGTTGCCAAACTTTTTTTCACGTTGTTTTTGGTCTCTTGTATTATTTCAGTTTTTTAATTGATGTCGCTTTTCAATGGGGCAACAACAGAAACAGCAACAACAACCACGATGCCGACGCCAACGCCACTGACAACAACCACAAATTCCAACATGCCATGTCGAGTGGGCAGTTCGACAGTTGGGAGATTAACGCCCGTTTCCGGTAGTGAAGCTTTTTGAAGGAAATAAGTCGAATCAACGAATTTCCTTTGCTCAGGTTACGAATACAGCATATGAAGGCGGGTTAGCGTACTTTTTGTAGAACATCTGAATACTCTAGGAAGAGAGTCAAGTTTCCTGAGTTTCAGGCTTACTAAGATAAGCTCTTAAAGATCTTATATAAGTTAATTGCATTTTGTTTAATTAATCATGTAATTATTACTTTTATGTGGCGGAGTAAAAACTAAAATGATTTAGAGGCCTAGTGTGCCAGATTTGAAATTCTCAAATTTAATCAAAATCAAAAGCGAAGAAGCACAATCTTTGTTGGATGTTCCATGAGCACAACTAGCGCTCACAGCTCTCCGATGTCATTAAAAACCGTCCTTCTAAGCATGTCTAATCTCTACTTCTAAAGAGCAGGAAGCACAATTATACTAATTCAACACACAAAAAGGGTGTTCACCCAGTGGAGATGCTGCGCAAATTATGAACACAACGGCAAACGTGAATGCTTCAATTGAAGGTTAAAAAAAATTTGATTAAAGTAAATCATAGAAGGATGTATTTAATTCTGTGGGCAAATCTGACTACAAATTTAATCTTTCATATTTTATATTTATGAAGAGACTAGTTTACCTGGTGCTGAACATTTTTTTCGCATTAACAACCTTTAGTTACTCTTTAAAAATTTTGCGTGTGAATGTATGGCACTCGCCGGTAAAAGAAAGAAGCTCCTGGGCATGTACGTTCTACTACAGGAGACCGTTGTTAATACAGGGTGCGCCAGAGAAGCTCACTTATTTGAAAAAATTCCCGCGCGGTGTGTTGGGCGGGTGGAGGGGCGAGAGAGGGCACATCTGGAGGGGGAAGTTCCCAAGGTTGTTTCTCCCTTCACCCTCCCTTCAGTCAGTTGCCATCATGCTCTGGTCTAGAGAGCAGCGGGCCTTCGCAGTCGAGAGCTTCTTTTCTAACGGTCGCTCACTTGTTGCTACGCAACGTGCCTTCCGCGCTCGCTTTGAAATTCCTCCTCACAGACTCGTTCCTGGCCGTAATTCGATTCTGTCATGGGTTAACACATTTCGGGAGTGTGGAATGTCGCTAAACCCAGAAATGGACTTCAACGGACCATCGGAACTCCGGAAAATGTCGAAAGAGTAAGGCAGTCAGTTGTGCGTTCTCCCCGGCGTTCGGCTCGCAAACACGCAGCTGCTATGGGAATTTCTGAAACAACTGTTCGACGAATTCTCCATGAAGACCTACACTTTCATCCCTATAAATCGCGATTTTGTTGCCCGTCAAAATGCCTGTAAAATGCTGGTTGACAACCTGCCTGAAGACGCGGCCGTTATTTTCAGTGACGAGGCTCACTTCCACATTTCCGGCTGCGTCAACTAGCAAAACATGCGTTATTGGTGTGGTGTAAATCCACATGAGCTTCACCAGAAGCCACTTAACTGTGAGCCAGTTACTGTCTGGTGTGCGATGTCGGTAATGGGAATAATTGGTCCTTATTTTTTTGAAGAAAACGAACGCGCAGTTACCGTGAATGGAGCTCGTTACAGGAACATGATCGAGGAATTTTTTCTTCCAAGACTCGAAGAAATGGACGTTAGGAACGTGTGGTTGGATGGAGCCACAGCACACACAGCACGAGACTCAATGAATTTGTTGCGACAACATTTCCCCGACCGCCTCATCTCTCTCAGAGGCGATCTCCAATGGCCGGCACGCTCTCCAGATTTGACGCGATGCGATTTCTTTTTATGGGGTTATTTGAAATCTCTGGTTTATGTCGATCGACCACGGACCATAGCACACCTCAAGAACAACATTCGCGACGCCATTGCCAACATACCGATTGATATGCTGCAAAGAGTGGATACGAATTTCAAAAATCGACTTCATCAGTGTATGCGCAATGGGGTCGCCATTTATCCGATGTCATTTTCAAGACTGCATGAAAAAAAAATTGGAATATTGTATTCTTAAATAAAAAAAAAATTAAAACAATAATTGAAGTACTTTTGTTTTTATTGACCTTTGAAATAAGTAAGTTTCTCTGGCGCACCCTGTATAAGTAAAAAAAAATGCTGCAATACATGCAGGCCTTAGGACTTTTGGGAGAGCTCTAAGCCATGAAGGTGGTACAATAGATCCACCTGGGTCGCAGTACACATACACCCCAATAATAATAATATACTATTGACTACACCTTCAGGTTTCTAACAAGCCACTCCTACATAGGTACTTTCGAGCTTTCTCTCTTCTTGCTCCAAGACTCTGGAAAATACTTTTGTATATAGCTTCTAAGTCTGTTCGTATTAACCCACACATTAATTTAAGGTATGTATGATAAAGACTGGCTATAACCGGCATACCAATTTGTTAATAGAAATGCACACACTCACCCAACTAATTATACACACATTTAATTGCATTAACATATTTACTAAACATATGCAAGTATTTTTCAGCACTTTTTGCATTGCATGTTTGCTCACAATAAATATAATTGTCACATTTCAAGGCCACCCATGCATGCGCATGCCAAGTAGCCTCTCACATAATGTTTATTAAAGCCCTAATGCAGAATTTGGGTCATAAATAAATTTCCAATTTTATTGCAGCTCTACTAAGCCAACACTCCCAGTGCTGTCGGCTCTGGGCCACAAACCCGTAAAAATGTACGGGCCGAAATTCCGTCGCCACAATTGAGTTTATAAATCATTTTTTGTTGTACGTATTTACACCTATGAGCAGCTGGCGGTCATGAACAACAGGGGGTACATGTATCCGGGAGGGGGTTCACTACCTAGGGCCTATACGAGTACATGTAGGTATATGACCATATAAATATAAAAAGCCAAACACTTAATGTTTAGAGACTCTCTACAAGCTGTTGGCCAAGTGTTAAACGTATTGTAAGTTGTCCACGTGACACTTGTCACATTCCCTACGTCATCATTGAATGGTTTGGGTTTGGGGGTTAGGAAGAGTTGAACGAAACGGAAATTAACATGCACGTGACTGTTGTAATCGACCGACCGACCGACCGACTACAGCTTGGTGTTGTTTATTTTATTTTTTTTTTTATAATTTGTTTGCACGCTTTTTAGGTAAAAATTAAGTCTAGGAATGTGACGACAAATGTGACGGCCCAGCTCAATGACTTGCACATAATGCGGGTCCAAGTTAGACGATCAAATATTTACTGTCTGCTAGGGTTAAATGCATGACACTGAGTAGAAAAGTGACTTGTGGCGCCTAGAAGTTAATTAGTATGCCCGAATGGCGTTTCTAAATGAGAAGAAATTGGGACTGGGTATGGAAAGTTGGCGTGATCTGTGGGCAGCAGAAAATGGTCAGAAATTGAAATTGCATTTAGCGCATTAGGCTTAAACCATGGAGTTGGTGGTACCTCCATATTCGTCTATGTAATTGTTTCTATCAGAAGTGCAAGCATGGCATCAACCGAAAGCTTTTGTGTAAGCTAAATTTTTCTAGCCCGAATTCCGCTTAAACAGATCTGGGAAACTGCAGAAAAACAATTAAAAAATGTATTCGTATATCTAGTGAACATTGTTCCCAGAATTTTCTATAAATTTCCATAAAAACCGGGCTTCCTAGGGTGTCCAATCTCTACTTTTAAAGAGCAGGAAGCACAATTTTACTAATTCAACTCACAAAAAGGGTGTTCACGCTTTACCCAGTGGAGATGTTGAGATGTGAATACTACAGCAAACGTGAATTCTTCAATTGAAGAATTATATAGCTAAAATGTAGTAGATAGATTATTAGAAATAGTTTAATATATTTATATCAAACTGTTGCTAATCAAATTAGATTGGCTTAAATATTTTTCACATTCACATTTTGGAAGCCATTTATTTATATTCATCGAGTTTAGCATAATTTTTGTAACATTTTTGTAAAAATTTTATTTTTAAATTACTCAAATTTACTAAAAGATACCGATTTTATTTCTAAAAGTACAAACTATACGTTTTTATGAAAGCCAATTATTGTTTAGATAAATTTTCTATATAACTTCTTTTGTTTTTATACAAATAAGCTGATATGTTATGTTATGGGTCGCTGAATACGATTCGGAATTCAAAAATCGACAGTACGTCAGGTTTCTGAGATAATATACAAAATGCATCTCCTTTTGGGTTTTTTTGAGGTTAAAGCTGAAAACTGACGTGATGGGATTTTTTGGACATCGGGTTCGAATTCAACGCGTCTAAGTATTAAGGTGTGTGCCTCCTCCTCAGATGACAATGCTTTTTTTTTGTGTGACAAAAACACTATGGAAACATTGCCTGAACTGTGAACCCAACTGCAATAAGAAGTGATATGGGCGCTTTATTGGTTATATCTGAACCTGAAAGTGCAAGCATTTATTTGACCTTGAACTGCGATTCATAAGTTGTTTTTAAATGATTTTTAAACAGCTTTTAAAAAAATCATTGAGATTAAAAATATTTCCACAAAGCTAGAAATACTAAAACAATACCCTCAATGTCATGACAAAAATATCCTAGAGATTATGGATAAAACTGCATTTAACTCCAAATTGATATCAAAATTTATGAAGATCTACAGAAGTGGTGGTCCAAACTCATATCAACAAATATATTTTTGTGTGAGTAAGCAGCGCAGTAAATAAAAGCGTACGGGAGAGCAAGAGCCGCAATCAAGCCAAAACTAGAAAGATATTTCACATTCTTGGACCAGAGTTCATGGTGCCCTATTCTAGCGAATTATGTAAATTGAGAGACTACTCTCCAAAATTCTACAAGAACATTATTTTTAATCCAATATCTGTCTTTTTTGTGTTTTTTTAATTAATTTAATTTTGGAATTTAATTTTTGAATTTCAAAATAAGGTCCAAGGAAATAGATTGATACTATTTATGCGCGATTTGACTCAAATGTTCTCCATTTGCTGATATAGCAAAATGGGATCTCTTTTCGGCATTTTCCATTACTATTAAGCGTAGCTTTTCGTGTAGCCGATATTTCAAATTCTATGTTTGCCGTGACTTGACCCAAAGCCCTTGGTTTATCGTGTTATAATCAACAGTTCAAAAATCCGTTAGACTTAAGTAGGGCTATAGCGATCACCAGCCAAAATCAGCAAGAAATGGGTCATCATATCTCGATTACGCTCTCTATTGAGAATAATAATATGGTTTTGACAGATCATCCCCGAAGAATTACTTCCCAATCACAGACTTCGCACAAACAGCCCACCAGAGGGTCACTTTTTGGTCATATAAAGGTTCTGCTTGCGCAACTATTTTCTATATACATACATCTTGATAATTTCAGCACTTTCGGTCATGACAAATATCCCCTTGAAATTACGCTATCAATGTGCCATGTAAAGTAAATATTTCAAAGTTCACAAGCTGATAAGCCACCCTGTATATAAATAGTTATAGCACCATATTGTTATTAACAAGGTCTTTCGTAAACGCGGAATTTGCAATTCATAGTGAAAATAAATTCGCTTAGTTAGCATTTCGTCATGCGTCAACATTTTTTAAAAGTACATTAACCTTTCCGAGATGTTTTCTAAAACTATATCAATATACTTACCTTACCTTAACACTAGGCAGGTAATACTAACATGTCTGACTTTTTCTGTATAAAAATAAGTTGACGCGGCAAATCGCCTGGAGTATGAGTGTTTTGCAATGCAATCACGAAATAAATTTATTTCAAAATATGTTCAAAAAGTAATGTAACTTAAGCAATTTCGCGGGCAACGTATTTTCGATTATCGATTTTTTTGTTTTGTTGTGTTGGTACACTTTTCCCGAACATCTGTACCAAATTTCAAGTGAATGGCATTTTTTGTTTGGTTGTGAGAGGCGTAAAGGTTAGAAGTGTTTTGCGTGCTCGGCGATTTTTTTTTCGGTCTTGGCTCTTCTGGCCGCTTCCATTGGGACGATTGGGCTTAGGTTTCGATATCATAACCATGTACACATGATTCGTCACCAGTTAAGACCCTTTTGAGATAATCGAAAATACGTTGCCCGCGAAATTGCTTAAGTTACATTACTTTTTGAACACACTTCGTATACATCTAGCTTAGAAAGAACTCTTATTTCTTAGCCAGAGCTTTAAGTGCTTCAAGTTGATTTTCAAAATAATTTTCATGAAATATTTAAAAGTGAAGCTTGGGTGACTTTGAAAGCTTACCCAAAAACATCATTAAAATCAATTTTTTTTTTTGGATCAGCGAAATTTAAGATTTTTATAAATTGCACTAATTTCGGCACCTTTTCTAATTTAAGTGAAAAATACGCTGAAGGATTCAAGCGAAATGAAGGAATTGACAATTACTTACACTGCCGTATGACTCATATAATAAATTCTAATTTTATTTGGAATTTTTCCAAAATATCTGTTTTGTATATAGAGTACTTTCTTCTAGCTTAGTAATAAGTAAAAAGCTTACCCTAAAAACATCGTAAAAATCGATTTTTTTTTATTTGGGTTAGCGAATGTTGAGATTTTTATAAATTACACTAATTTCGGGTACCTTTTCCAATTAAAGAGATGAAGACGCTGCAGGATTGAAGCGAACTGAAGGACTTGCGTCAGCAAAATACACTAGACTCGACTAGACTCGCGTGTTTGGGGCAAGTCCAATCAAGCAGAGTGCCACGACGCGTCGTTCCCAGTCGGTAAGTAAATTAAATTTAAATAGATACCCAAGTGTAGCTACAATTAAATATGAATCCACTTATAATCTGCTGTAATTAAGATATACTAAGTAAAAGGCCAGAGTGTGACTCGAATTTTTTGTCTCATTAGGTTGCCCCATTGTCGTCGTCGTCGTCGTTGTCGTTGTATAGACTAGGGCATGAGTTAAAGGCATTGGGCACTGGGTATAAGGTTTATTCCTGGTCGTTGGCTTTGCTTGAAATAAATTTTATGGCATATTTTTAAAATTGCATTTAAATTGTGAGAACTTTAGTGCCGAACATTTGAATATTATAATTGTGCCTGCAAATGGGGACAGTTGTTATGGTTGTGTGTGGTGTAAGTAAGTATAAGGTGACGACGCGACGCTTGAAGTGTGCAATGTCATTATAGTCATGTGGCAACAGCGGAAATGGTACAGTTTGTTAGGATCTGATATGTGTGGGGGGAGCAGAGGGAGGGGCTTTGGGTCTTAGGTTTTGTCTCTCCATATTGCCATATAACACCCTCTGACAGTCTGTTAATGCGTGTGCAACATGCAAAGCGCCCTATTGCTTCGGAGTATATTTTTTTTTACTTTTATTTTTGTATTTTTGCATACTTTGCATAGCATCGAATGCGGCAAAAGCCTGTCCGGAAGTTGGAGTTGCCCCATATATAGAAGAAGAAGATTCTGTAGAGTGCGGCGCTGTGTGTCGTGTATATTTTATGGCGTTAACAATCTCATTAAAATTTTATGCGTGTGTCTGAGGCACAAAGGTGATAATAGCAGGCGTAAGGCACGCCTCATGCCAGCTACCACCACCACCACCACCACCACCAGCAGCAGCAGCAGCACCACCCAGGTCACCACCCACCCAGAAACTGAACAATAGGCAAGCAAAACGTCGCCTGTTATAACTTGTAGGTCGCAGTTCGCAGGTCGCAGGTCACAGGACCTCGCAGCGTCAGACGTTTAAATTGCTACAATTACGCCTAAAATGTGTTTGGAGTTGCTGTTGGCTAGTGGGTGGTGTTTTAGTCAGTTTTAGAGGGTGGGCGGCATATAGTAGTGGGTCCAACTTCTTTCTACACACTCACACACTAATTGCCATAATTTATTGCTTTTGGCGTAAGTTTTTCTATCGTCTCAAGGCGGCTGCAGCTGTGGTTATCTTTGCCATTACCTTTGCTAGTAGTATCTACTACTATATGTAAGTATTTGTGAACGAACCCGGCACCGCACACAGCAATCTCGGCGGGGTCTTGGGTAAGAGGTTGACTTGAAAAAAGCCACCAGACGACATTGGCACGCTGTCTCCAATAATTGAAAATGCCCTGGCAGCTGGCTGCTATCGCATTGTGAGCTTTTCACTGGAAGCAATTTATGCGAAATAAATTTGCATGCCACACACAATAACAGCAACAGCAACAACAACATCCTGCCTAATAGCCATAGAAATTTTAATTTTTGTGTTGTATAAAATTTATGATTTTTTTTTTTGTTTTCTTGAGAAATTGTTTCATTTTGCAAATAATTAACATATGTCTGAACATTTTTATTTATTGCATTTTATTTACAGTGAGTCGACAACGCCAGCGGCAAACGCCGCCAACTAACTCTGGCATATTTATAAATATTCAAGATGTATTCACAATTCTAAATATACCTATAAAAAAAAACAAAACCGTTTAAGATTCACCAAATATTTCGGAGAATTTGTAGCATTGCTTTTCCAATTAAATGCATGCAAAATAATTTAATGATATAGGTTGTTATTTTTTGGGTTTAAATCATAATAAAACAAAAATATAACGGACTTATTAGATAGATAAATTTATGACATTAAGGTTAAAATATAAAAATCTTCATACAAAATTTGAACAATTTGCTAGTCTATTAAATGGATTGTCAGATAAAGCAAATTTGCCAACTCAAAGTTGTGAATATCTAAAAAAATCACGCTGTATATAACATTTTTGCTTGCATTCACAATGGTATACACATTTGACACCTTCGGTTTGCTTAGATTGCCAAATGGTTCAAGGACATAACGTCTAAAGTGTTTTTCGATGTTGCCGCCAACACAGCAAAGGCGACCAAATGCGTCCATTTGCTAGCCAGCACATAACTTGGACACTTGACATGACAGTCGGATTAGGCTATACTCACAAAACTGTCACATCGTCCATGAAAGGCTATCCGTTTTTGGATTGTTCTTGGTTTAACTGGGTCGCTGCATATGTAAAACTTACACACATTTAGAACATGGAAGCTTTAAATAAATTTCGTAGCAAGCATATCATGAAATGATTAGCGTTATAATAAGAGTCGGATGGTTCGTGCTTGAAAGCTGAATAAAGGAAGTGGATTTATTTTCAACTCGATTGATTGACACTTTAGGTAAGTATTTAAACATGATTAAGCCCTTTGTAAGGCAAAGGATACTTTAGACAGATCTTATGGATTACTAAAGCTGAAAATTTAAATTATGCTAAAGGGTGTTTTTTTAGAGTTACACAAGCTTAAATCATAATAAAACAAAGAAATTTATTTTTAATATCAATGAAACGGGTTTTATTAGGAGACAATTTTTCACAAACTTTCCGCAGCATTTGGATGTATTTCACTTTAAAGTGAAAAACACCCGCACAGGACAAAATCTTTGCACAAATATTGAGAGATGGAGTTGCGTCATATTATTTTTTAGTCTCACTGGTCTAGCTAATTACTTGTATGAATTGCAATTGTGACATCAGGAGCGAAAATCAAGTAAAGACGGCTCAAAACTTACTCCAATTCAGCAATCAATTTAAAAATGGGTGTCCTTGAGGTGCGAGTCAGCCACGACGCAGACTAATTTAATTTTTTTATATATGTATGTAAAAAAAAGCGTGCTGCTGTACACAAAAACTGCAAACCTACGTGAACAGATGTCTCCGGCAAATACTAAGAATCTGGTGGCCAAGAACGATTCGTAAGGAGCGGTTGTGGGAAATCCCTAAGCAACAGCCGATCGACAAACAAATATTGAGGCGGAAGAATAGTTAGCTGGGACGTACCCTACGAAAGCCTATCGACGAAATGTCACATAGAGCATTGGAATGAGACCACCAGGGCAGAAGGAACCGCGGACCTCCAAAAAGTACATGGCGGAGATCAATAAGGAGAGAGACGAACAAATCTGTCAGCGAACTACGAGCAATAGCGCGAAATTGAAATAATTAGAAAATTTTTGTAGATAGATTAAGTTCTTAAATTGTTATATTTTTAGAACATGTCATTTTTATTATTATGTGGAGAAACCAATTCTCCTACCTCTGCATAATTCCTTATTTGTTATTTTTAATGTTCCATGACAAACTATTTATTTAGCAAAAAACTTAAGAATGTAAAAGTTTTCTAACATTAGGAGAAATCTTATAATTTTATTGTAAAAATGTAATTTTTGTTAAATCCCAAATTCCCAGCTAGTATTTGTAACTTAAGGAAATCATTAGTTAAGCTGGCTACATTAATGCCCCAACTTGTGGCATCTCAAGTGCCTCAGACACAGTCACGTGCCACTATCGAGCGTCCAAGTGAACAAAGCTAAAGATGTTGTTAGTGCTGTATAATGGCAGCAGCTGCTGTTAATTGCAAAATCAAATTAAATGATTGGGTGAGATACTTACTCGATGGAAAAAACATCCAAAATCTTTAGCAGCCACATAGAAGAATTCGCGAATTCTTAAGATTACCTCATCAAGGCGGCAATTACTTGAATTGGCAATGAGCGCACGCTTCCAGGAAAAGCATTGAGAGTACAGACAGATACATAGATACATGCTCTTCCTACACACACTCGTATAGTTTTAAGTAAACGCATTTTAATTTTCATATAAAAATAATCAAAACATGTGCCTGAAATGCTTTCGTCATCTCAGATAAATAAAAACAATCAAACCTTGGCAATAACAAAAATAACAACAAAAAGTACTGCAAAATGAAACTGATAAATGAATTCTGCGAATATGTCGAAGGCAACATGTGAAATTAAGTTTAAAAATAGCAAGAGTTAATTTTAAAACAAATAAACAAATTACAAAAGTATAATGCGTATTTAAACAGTATAATTTTAAATAAAAAAAAGAAACAATAAAAAAATGTGCGAAATAGATACTTTGTAGCTTACAATGAACTGGCACATAATTAACGCCCTCCCCCTAAATCTACAAACGGCATATGCTTAAAATAAAAACAAAACAAAAACAAATTGACGTCAATAAAACAAATTATGATAATAGTAAAAACCAAAAATAATATAAATACAAATTCAAGTATCCAAAATATAGCATAGGGTGGGCCATCTGCTGGTTTGGTTGTGAGACTGACATAACTCGGATCATGCCTGTCCAAAGTCAAGTTCAAAAGTATTCAATTCTATTCATAGATCGATTAGCAACACAATGGTCGTTCTGTAATAAACATGTAGTTGAAGCCAGTCTTGAAGAAAAACACTTTAATTTCAAATAATGCAACAATTGAAGCCCATTATCAGTGCCGCTTATTCGTTCAGGAGATTGGAGAACAGCAACCTCAGATTAGTTGCTGTTTCGTCCCAAAAAGTCATCGAAAATTACGATCTGCTCATTTGTGCCATATTATTTTTCTTACATAAATGAGTAGTTTCAATCAAATGCTATTAACAAACAAACCAATAGATGACCCACCCAATATTGTATAAAAATAAACTCTACATACGTCAAAGTGTTTTTACACAATTGCAAAACAAATAATATCACGAGCCGGTGCCCTGGTCGCATTTTGCATAAGCAGCTGTACCAGCCAAAGTTCTCAGCTGTGACGTCAGTGGGCTCAGCTCGTGGCTATACGGGGAATTCGCACCCAGAGTAAAGTTTCTATGGCAAGGTGTGTAGCTGTTTTGGAAATTGTACAAATATTGACCTACATTGACGCTTTACCATTGATTAAGGAAACAGAAATGTATATCTTAAACTGTGTATATAGTAAATTTAAGTTCCTATCAGTTGCACATTGGTTATCCAAAGCGGATGTGGCCACTTATAAAAGTATGTAATTTTCTGGGAATTGTTTGTGACATATGTTGAAAGGGTTAAAAGTTTTATTGACAATAACAGCTACATATTGTTTACAATTTTCGCGAAACGCGCTATATGGCACCTTATATAAATGCAGCTTATCTATAGGGTGTGATTGCACTTCTTTATAAATAGCACAATAATGTGTAAAGTTATATGGAAATACTACAAGTAGTAGTGGATTCAATTGGGATTCCCCGAAAAGTACGTTAAACGAGTTGACAATTTTTAACGTGCTCTTATATATATACCAATCAATTAATTCTGGATCCGCGACTTACTACAAGTACTCAGAAGAGTGTTACATTGTGACCGAGAGGTTCTCCTAAAATAATTAAAAATTTATAGAATGACCGCTTTTTTCCCTCGGACCATATGGCAACCCTAGGCAGGTAGGTAGAAGTGGTTGCCATTCCGACACACCTAGGCCTATGAGAGGCTCGTTGTGATGCTACTTGAGTTAGTCCTCTACTCTCCTGTGTCCTCTTTGAAGCAACCTGTCGATTTAATAAACGAATTAATCTTATTTAATTTGATTTCTGCGAATTCAGTTATATTGCCAAAGGTTTCGGAGCCCAGTGTATTCAGTCTCCTCCTGCATAGTGCCATGCATCCACACTGGAGGTGCTCCAATGTTTCCTCCTCTTCTACCTCCTGATAGCTTCTACAGTAGTCAAAACGCGGTACACCCAATCTATTGGCGTGTCTACCAATAAGACAATACCCCGTAAGAGCCTAGTCTGGCCTGCCAAGTTTTAAAAGTTGCTTGGTTCTATTCAAGCTCCATTGCGGACAAGTTTTCCTACTAATAAGAAAGACTAGTTTGCTCCCATCTATAATTTGCATCATTAATGATACTTCTATCTATTAACAATTTACACGTTGCTAGTGGTGTAGGTACCAACGCCTTGTCCGGCTGAAGTGGTATCGTTGTACCCCATCTAGCTAGTTCACCTGCATTGCAATTGCCAACGATATCTCGGAGAACTGATACCAAAAGCAGATTTATGGTGAAGTATTTAGTAGCATCTCGTAAAGGCTCTTAACATTCTATTACGGTTTTGGATGTGAGCTTAACTGACTGTAGTGCTTTTAAAGCAGCCTGACTGTCAGAACAGATCTGAATTTCCCTTTTGGTTAATACACGATTCTTAATTATGAGAATACTTTCCATTATAGCTATGACTTCTGCTTGGAAAACACTACAATGATCTGGTAAGTGGAAGGATTCGTTAATGCCCAACGATTCCGAATAGACACCCTCTCTCACTTGATTATTAAGTTTAGATTCGTCCGTAAAAATGGAAATCTTGCTATTGCAGTCTGGTATACTATTGTCCCAATCTTCACGAGATGGGAAACTTAGACTGAACGGTTTATTTAAGAATAACTCCATTGAGTTAGAAAAGTTAGTGGTTCTAGGAATTTGCGGAAATTGGCGCAGAATAGTCGAGTATCACCTAGAACTTATGGCTAGATCCAAAGATTCTCTTAGCCTTCAGGCCGATTTCACTGCCATTTGCTTACTAAATAGATCTATTGGCAATAGATGCAGTTGGTGTCCAATGCTGTTGTGGGGTCATTCTTAGTGAGCCGCTGATACTCAAGCTGGCCGCTCTTTGAATGGAACTCATGCATTTCAATGCACTATTTTTGTTATGTGCCGGCCACAATACCAGAACTCCGTAGGTTAGGATTGCTATCGCTGAGTAAATTCAGTGAACAACATGGGGTTTTAGACCCCATCTTGCTCCTTTTGCATGAGCAGAAGGCAACCCTAACTCAGAGCCAATCTTCAATTAACAGTAAGTATACTTTACGCTAATGCTAGCTATATAATTTGGAACAGATTCAATTTTAATTGGATTGTTTAAGTAGTTTGCATTTTATGCAACATGTCTGTGCCATATCAAATTTGTACATCCAATTTAATCGAACGCATTCGATGTACTCGCCACTCGTTAACAGCCGCCTATGGCTGATGCAATGGCCTGGCCGTCATTGCTCATACGCCGTGTTGTGCGCAGTTTGCATTTTGCAAATTGAACATGCCGCATAATTTATGTACACTGACTCTCATGTTTATTAAACCGCTTTAAAATGTTAATGTCCATGGAAAAGCAAGTCAGTGCAAGCGACAGCAAAAATTTTACAAATTTCTGTTCCTGCCCCGGCCACTGTTGACGTCGTCATCAATGTTCCCGCCAGGTAATTATGCCTCATTGACCCCGAGTTGCGGCACTTTTGCCACAGCTAAAGTCTAAAGTGCACTTTAAAAATGGAAACGACAAGTCTCTAACTTTTAAATGTAAACTGCAAATGGCAAACTGCAAATGCAAAAATGCCAATGTCGAAAAAGTAATTAAATAAACGGATACGTGGCACTCGCTAAAAAACCATTTGGCACACTGGAGCAGTTATAAAAGTTAAATTAATAACAAAATATATAAAAAAAATACAAATAAGTTGAGTCGTTGTGCGACAGTCGAATATTCAGCATTGACTTTTTCCAAAAAAAAAAGTTGGTAGTTTTTGCGGATTACATGGAAAATGGTACCCCTCGGTAGTTGGATTTTTTAATAGTATAAACAAGAAGTATTCTTTTGAATGTTGTAAAAATTTATTGCAATTTTCGTCATCTATCGAGAAAAATTTTTTTTTGATTTATATTAACACTAAATAAAAAATAAAAATTTGGTTAAAAAAAATCAATATTTTTGTTTAAGCATAGGTTTAGTCACAATTAATTAAAAACGAAAAACACATTTATTATTATTATTATTGGGGTGTATACATAAGTGTACTGCGATCCAGGTGGATCTATTGTACCTCATGATGAGAGCTCTCCAAAAGTCCTAAGGCCTGCATGTATTGCAGTATTTTATTTGAACTTATAGTAACAACGGTCTCCGGTACGATAACGTACATGCCCAGGAGCTTATTTCTTTTACCGGCGAGTGCCATAATATATGCGAAGAAGTTTCTTTCCCTATGCTACAGAAGCGGCATAGTCCATTATACACTATGCCAATTTTGTTTAGATAGCTGCGGAGCCTTCAAGGTCCCGTCAGAAAGCCCGTCATGATTCTCATTGCGTTATTATGAAGACCGATTAGCGGTGTTGCTGCACCGGTTCTTGCCAGTTTTTCTGCTAATTCATTTCCAGAAATATTGTTGTGCCCTGAAACCCATCTAATCGTGGGCTTATTCCTGGATCCCAAATTATACAGTGAAGTTGTCACTTCTTTAACCAGCCCTGATATAATCTTGGCTTTACTTAATGCCTTTACTTAACACGTTAAAAACTGAAATTTATTATTGGTTTTAAAGTCGCTGGGTATAGTTTTCAGCATCTTATCTTGCTAAGCCCTGTACTGTAAACTAAAAAAAGGAAAAATGTCGCAGTTCGAATATGATGTGACATTAGGGAACGCATGTATAATTTGCATGTAAATACTTCGACGGACTAATCTTACTTTGGGCTGAATAAGGAGTTCAAGAGAAAATAACCCTTTACAAATCCCCTATCATACCCGAGCTCTCCATGGCGCTGAAGCAAGGACATTGTCATAGGCCGATGTAAGGGGCTTTCGAGAAAAATCCTCCGACGTATGTTTGATTTGGTAATTGTGGCTGGTGACTTTCGTATTCAAATGAATCATGAGCTGTAGGAGCTATACGGCGACACTGATCTGCTCCAGTTTAAAAGGTATTCGAGCAGAAATTACTGGAAGGCCGACGATAGGGACGCCCGCCTCTCTAATGGGAAGTTCAGGCAACGGAAGATCTTCGTGGCCTTGGTATTGCCAATTGACGCCAGCAGGCACAGGCCAGAAGCCGCTGGTGTAGAACAAGTTCCGCGACCAAGACCGATTACCGTTTGTAATGGCCAAAATAGTAGCAGTAGTATTATTTACGGTATGTCAACCTCCTTTATAGTATAGAGTATTAAAACCCATACTTAACCTACGTAAACAAATTATTCTCGTTAGTGCATATTAAATTATTCCCATTCCCTTGACTTTGCTCACATTCCGCAGTTCTTCGCATTTTCCGCAACTTTTATCGGCATTTGCAAGTTGCACTGACCCTGGCTTAAGAGTGGCATTGTGGCAACAACTGGCCCGGACGGCGGCAAATAAATTGGTAATAACATGTGAAAAATAGCGTCATTTCAAATATTAAAGCGACATAAATAATGTAAAAATAAAAATAAAAAAAAAATACTGCAGCAACCCCGCCGCTACTTTCGCTCCCTCTCGTACTCCGTTTCAAGGCTCATACTTTCATTTCAGTTTTGATGTCGGCCTTACTTTGGCACTGGCCAAATATGTAATGGCTGCTGTAATCCATGAAATTACAAATGTAAAAGCACATTTAAACACACATACCCATGTAGACGTACATATCATGCATGAGCATAACTCATGGTAATTCGTTTAATATGATTTACAAAAGAGCTGAAAATGAGGGGCAGAGATTTATTGAATTTCGTTTTGAAACGAGGGCAGAAAAAATTTTTTGGTCAAGTACAGTGCGAAAAATTTGAAATGGGAAACAAAATAGTTTAAGCCGCACTTAAACGGCCTGAAAATAATGAGTTATTTTATAAAGGGTGCTTTTTTATAGGCATAGAACTGTATATAGGGTATTTTTGATAGGATTAGAGCAATAAAATGTGCGTGCATAATGTTTGCTGGCCACAACAAATCATAGCAAATATCAAATATATATTCGAAATTTTAAGCTAGTTGGGTAGGATTATCTCTAATTTAGTCATAAATTCTAATTAAAAGTAGACACCATTCGCTTCGGACGCAGAAACCTCTCTCTCTAAAGCTTGAGAGATAAGGGTCACCTGATACATTCCATTTTCATTCGAAGAATTAAATGGGGGTTACTACGCTCTTATTTATTTCAACAGCTGTAGGCCATTTGGTCTCGTCCAAATCTATTTATACACCGAGAAATTTTATTTTTTAAGCAAGCTTCACATAAATCCTGTCAACCACCAGCTGAGCAGGGACACTAAGGTATTGATAGGACCCCTTGTGGTTTCAGTGCCGTGCGATATATCAGAAAGCACGCAGGACAAAAATGCACGGATCATTGAGTTCAAGCGCTAAATGAAGGTTTAAATAGGGACTTAATAGGGAGAGAACCACATTAGAATCGGAAGAAGACTCATTCGCTCGCTCATTCGTTTTCGTGTTGACCTTGTCAAGGTCGGAGCTAGTGGCGTAGATGTCTTTTCTGAGAGAGATGTGATCAAACTTATTTGGTCCAAAAATTTCGTTGAACAATTTAAATTTTTATACAAAAACAAAAATCTGGTGCGGTTGGGGTATACCCTTGATCCACCTATCTAAGTATACGTTATGGACCAAAAACATTTCCAAATTTTCGTGCATTTGGCTAAAACACTCCTCACGATTGTTTGGAACATAACATCCCGTGCAACATATTAAGAAAGCTGCTCTAAAATTTCTTGCAGTGTGCGCTATTTGCTTTAACCCCTTTGAAGATGACAAAGAAAAGGAAAAAACGTTACCAAAGGACCCGTTGATGGTAGCAACCATTTTAACTGCTTTACAGATTTTGCCGCGAACTGCAACATTTATTTTTCCGCTTCAATAGCCGCGTGGGCATTGCGCATACGCCGCATGAATATTTTTCGCCATCTATTTGTTTTTATTTGTATTTATTTATTTATTGTATATAAGTGTGTAAATATATACATATGTGTATATATTTGCTAGCTGAGTCTTTGGCATCAGCTTGGCTGACTGTGCGAACCTTGGAAGCTATGCCACCCACCCAACTGGCAGTGTAACCCATTTTCATTTGGTTGCTATTTTTCTTTCAATAAATTGTGAGTAATAAACCGGCAATTGGTTTTGCTGTCTGTTGCTGCCTGCCAAAGGGGTTCACACACGCCTCTGCGACAGTTGCGAACCCCACCCAGGATATTTGTATGGCTCGTAGATGCCTTGACATTTGCTTCCTAGAGAGCGCCCAGACCGCCGTTGCCCACCCGCCGCAACAAAGATTTCGCATTACTTGGGTGTCGCTGGCTTTGATTTCAGCAACTGTCTGCGTCTTGTCTTTAACTCCCGGATGCTCTCCAGCTGCAGTCGCTGTTGCTGTCATTGATGCTGCTACTTCCATTTGGCACTCGAACTGTTGAACCCGACTTATCGACATGTTAAAATACATGTTTTGACAGCTTTTATGGCGTGTTTACAAGGACATGATCCGCTTGTGACGCCATTTTACTATACTCACACACTAAGGCACTCGCGTATAGTCCTAGAGCTGGCTGGATTTGGACTACAACATTGAATATACCAACGCACATACGCCCCGTGTTACGTCGCTTTTTTATTGCAGTTAAGACAAAAAAAAAAAAAAAACAACAACAATAACTTCAACTAAAACACAGCCGACTTTGTGTCCTTTGGCTGTCTCAGGCTAAAGGCTTTGCAATTGTTTGATGGCCTTTCGCTGCTTCGTTTCGCATATATTTCGATTTGGGCTGAGGCCTGTGTTAAATAAAGTTCACATAAAATAGAATTTTATATGGCTAAAAAATGTAAATCATGTCCGACACAGCCAAATAGGCAGCATCACATAAGTCGCAAGCCATATTGACAGACAGTATTCCGAAATGACAGAGGCCAGCAGGCGACAGAACGCAGCCGAACAGACATCCTTGCTTGATTATGAACAATGTCTGCCGAAATGGCCAGAAACGAAAAACAACAAAAAATGAAAATATATCCAGCAATTTGTTGTTGACTTGGAAACCTTGGTCTGCCCATTGGCACTGGGGATAATCAGTTGGATATTTCTCATTTGGTCCTGGTCCTGTCAACAGCGGTTGCTAAGTGCCATTGGACATGTGACAAGTTTTTTGCTTTTATTTTATTGCTGTACAAAATGTCGATAATCAAAGTGCAGTTAAGAGTTTTGGTCATCAAGGCAGCAACAACAATTTCTAAGCTTACAAATTTTTAATGGCCAGAAACGAAAATGGAATTCCTGCATTCAATGTTCTCAAAAAAAAGTTTGATTTGGTAAGTTGAGGGCTACAGCCGCCATATTCAAGGGTTACGATTTTCGTAAAGTTTATAAACTTACTATTATGACTTTTTAGCATTTTTCGTTTAAATTTGTGATACCTTACTCTGATGGACTTCGAGATCGAGGTATTCGTATAGCTTGACCGACAGGTATGGCTTCCCGCTCTCCGAGGTAATTATGATCAGTTGAACTAGAATTGTGTCAAGCCTTATTCAATAGTTCACATATCTATAATGCCCTGGACGCTTCCAAAGTAGGCTACAAAAAGTGCATTTGTTAAATCCTCTAAAATAATTTTATTGCGAATAACTTCAGCCGATTCCAGCAGCGTATCCCTGCTTATGCAAATGAAAACTATAACTATACTAGCCGGCCTACGGCACGCTCGCTCCGCTCGCTCGTCTAGAAACACGTTGACTATTTTCTAGATGAACTGCTAAATGGACAACGGTTGGGTGTCGTTCGTGAATTTGGAATGAGAAAATTCGCCATATTGCCTCGTTTCTGCTAATGCAACATCCTATTTCATATTGTGAAATTTCGTCATTCACATTGTCGGCTCTCACACCCAAAATCGCCATATCGCTTCCCTTATTGACGTATTTGCAGATATATTTTATTGATTTTACTGAGTTGCAATACTCGACGTTAATGTGGGCTTAATACGTTTTTGATAATAATGGCGAAAATGGAACAACCCAACGATTGTCAATTTCAATTTCTTGTTTTTGCACTTTGATTGTGGTTGATCTGCCATTGTCTTCTGTTGATCTACGGCGACATAATGGGTATCCATCGTAGCCCGTAACAGTGTCCGAAGTCAATGCCCTTGGATATCTTTTGAAGCATTTGCCGTTGATCATGCATGGTGAAGTTGGGTTGAGCACACCATATGGTCCGTGGATCATATTCTTTGTGATAACCTCGAACAATTCTGGATCATTTGTTTGAACTGGGATTTCCGCCGATATCACATCATCAATTTCATGCGGTAGTATTTTCTGAGGTAATCCTCTCTTCTGCCATTCTACCGCATACATCCAGCAGCGAACCTCTCCGAATACACTGCTTTTGATAATAAGCAGGCCTGCTGTTTCATTGGGAAATTTCAGTGCTTGGCACTGGTCACATACCTTGTTCATTGTTCCAATTACAACAGATTGACGCGAGCTATAATCGGTCGTATTGTTATATTCGAATGCAGCTCTGTGCAGATTGGATGCATTGCGCATTTGCCTGAATGTTCTTTGGATTAAATTCTGTTCTGCATGGATTTCATCTGATTGATTCTGATAATCCCGATTTCGTCTCATTCTCATTCGAGCATGTATGAGCAAAATGTGATCTTGCTTCTCTTAATCGATTCAACTCATTCCTTTGTAAACGTTGTTCCTCAGCTTCAGCTGTTCTTCGGGATGATTGCAATTGAGTTCTACGCGAACGTCTCCCAATGTTACGTCTTTTTGGCGGCATTATGTGCAAATATTGATCTGATCATATGTATTTTACACAGAAATCAAAACATGAATCGTTTATAATTTTTGTGTTTCCTTTCGACAAAAACTATTAACTAAAAAATATTAGTTAATCTGACAATGTACACAATGCCAACCTAAATTAAAAAAAAAATTGTATTGGAAAATCAAATTGTCCTTTTTAGTATTTTCGTCGCAATTTTGTTATATTTTCTCAACCCTAAACAATCCTTGGACTTCCACGAACATTTCAAGACCAAAATTAGCCAAATCGGTTCAGCCGTTCGTGAGATCCTAAGCTTAGAACGAACATAACATTGTGACACGAGAATTTTATATATAAGATAAACTATATCATATGATATATTTGAATAGAGCCAGTCTAATGAAATCAGAGCACTATGCCTCCTTTGAGCTGCAGAGGTGCGTTTAATTGACAATTAGGTAACGTTTGCTTAGAATACATACGGAAATATTGCCAACATAATTGGGAATTCAGAAGAAGAGCAGTAAATAGCCATAACTCTGCTATATGTTACCTAAAGCATTTTCAAAAAAAACCCTTAAAGATTCTTCAAGCAAAGTCAATTACCAAGTCAACAAACAAATTATATTCACATGGTTATGGTTGCAATTCGGACGTCTGTGACCTAACCAAACCGATCAATTTAAGACTAAATGGGTCTGAGCTTATACAGCGTGCATATATGTACTATATTATATACTCAGATGTGTTGGCAACGTTGTAAACAAGGCGCAAAGCCGACATGTGTTGGAAAATAATGAAAATCACAAAAATTGTTAAGCGAATCACATCAGAGGAAATTGAATTGCAGCGATATGATGTTGACATTGCGTGCAACATTGTGAAATACCAACCCTAGGTCCTCGGTTCGAGCTACTTCTGGTCAAGGAACATAATATAATTTCCAATAACAGTCAGTGGCATGGTTGGTGCAGTCGCCCCCGTTGGCCATATTGTGCCCAGTTAGTTGTGTGTGTGTTGGGAGTCCAAGGAACTGTAGAAACGCCCGGCGTCTGTAATACGCGCACACTGACATAAGATACATTATTGCAAATTGTTTCGATTTCATAAGAAATTTTCCAACACCCGAGGCAATAGAAGGATGTGTATGCAGGCCAAAGGGTAAACTGTTGGTTTAGCTCTGGGGTTGGCTGGTCTAAAAACGTCAAGTTTCAAAATGGTTGGCCATTTTCGCATGTGTCCAAGTGTGGCAAGTATAGCTGAGTCGACAGGTCGACCGAGCTGGTTCGACTGGGGTTGGGTTTGGGGCCAGCCGACCATGCAATCACATATCGTTTGCCTTTTAACTAAGCTTCGTCACATTTTATTTCACTTGTCGTGCATTTGTTTTGTTATTTGTTTGTGTGCCTTGTTTGTTTTAAATGTATCCCCGACCGATAGAACACTCAAGAGCAGAAGAAAAGTGCAGCAGCTGAGCTGAAGTTGTTGCGAAGTTTTCCACTTACTGGAGCCAAGCCAAAAAGATGCCGTTTGTGTTTTTCATTTAGCTAAATGAGCGTAGACTTTGGGAAAATCGTTTGGCAGCAGTCAGGAGAAATCAATGCGCCACGGAAATAATTTGCTATCGAATCGGATGCGACACAGTTTCGTTGTCGATTTGTCCAGATTGAGCTCAACCACGCCGAACAACCCTTTTTGGCAACAAAGTCTAGTACGTAGTAATTCTAAACAGGTGCATATGCCATGCCTTAGATATGCTTGAAAGAGCACATGGGGCTGATGGGGCTGTTTTGTTAAAGTTTCCAACAATTGCTCAATCTCAAGGGACTAGAAGAATCCGCATTAGTTATCCTATCCAATATTATAAGTTATTTTATTTGTTTAAAGCTTGGCACTTGAAGATCTGCAAGACCTAGTTGCCAGGGCTCCGTTTTTATCTAAGCTAGCATATAGTTACGATTATAAGTTTGCTATAAATTATCATAATGCGGACGAATTTGATATGGCCTTTAACAACTCCAGAAACTAATAAATACGGTAATAACAAACCAAAAATTATATTCTTCCTATATTTTTCATCAAATTCAGTACATTGCAAAATAAGTTTACTATATCAAATGAATTATTGATCTTCCCTGTGAGAGTGACATTGTGTAGTCCCGATACCCAAAAAAAATTGAAATAATGTTTCCTGTGAAATAATAAGAGATTTGATTTGAACGATTTTTTTGCTCTAGCACTTACCATCTCTGAGATCTGGACAGATAGTCAGATATGTCTGCATCGATCATCTAGACTCTAGTCCGTTTTTACGGATTGTCCGTCATCTCGTTTTCAGTGTTAAGTATTTTTTTGGATTGTGCAAAATTAAAGTACTCTTTTCCAGACAGATGCAGAGCATAATTCAAAGGTCGGATAAAATATGGAACAGTTTATCAATATATCGTAGAACCTTTAAAATTTGTATATAAATACAAATTAAAGATAACTTATATAACAATTTCCAATGTACCTGATTAGCTTGCTTCCAAGAAAGAAAAAGTATTGGTTCATTTTAAAACTATACCTTAAAATGGTGCTTACCGCTTTCTGAGAACTAGCTCAGTTTGTTTGTATTATTGCTACCACAATGATTCACTACTAGATAACCAAGTCTACAGCTTCATTTAGGGTAGTATCTTTTATAAAATATGAAGTAAACAAAATATGATATGCTTGTGACGTTTAGCCGGAAACAATGGGATATTCCATACAGTGAAACCACATATTAATCGGACATTTAAAATTTTAAACTCTTGCTTATTATTTTCAAACTTTTGTCCGGGCACTGGGATAAAGCTTCCGCAAGAATGCAACTTAAAAAATGTATACGAATAATTTCTGTCAGGTTATCGCTATCAAAAGATCACGGAAAACTTTTAATTTTTGGCTTACCAGCAGTTCTGTTTCTAAAAATAAATCAACCTCTTTGTTTTGGACTGTCTGGCCAAATTTTACGAAATATTTAAAACAAAGCGTAAGTAACGGGCTACGAAAATAATTACCTCACCAGCTGGCTGTTTGTTCATCTGACTTGTTTGGTTCACCTGTTACCGTTTAAATAAATAACTTTTTAAGCTGGCCTCAAACATGCACCAGCGATAATCATATATCAATGTGCACTGCACGATGCGTCGCGCCTTGGGATATCATTTTGGTGCTGCAACGGGAGCAGGCTTAGCAACGTGACGTGAACACCACGAGGCTTCAAATGTGTGGTCTTGGCGTTGTATAAGAGTATAAGACAGTACAAAGTCTGGGAATACAAGGTAACCTTTTCTCAGCTTTAATAAATGGCCGTCTCTGTAGAAAAGTTACGCTTTGAATATATCACTGTAGATACTGTAGCTCTCAGGCGATAATATGAATCTCTCAGGTGCCACACGGTAAAACTTGCACCACCCTCGCAACTCACTTTGTAGATCTTTGACGTCTACATTTATTTGCAGTGAAAACTTAGAATTCATTCATTAGCTGACGTAGTCATAGTAGATTTCGCGTGACGCAAAGCAGTCACGTAACGTCAAGTCAAGTCAAGTCACGTCACCGTCACTATCACATCACGTCATGATATCTTTTGGCCGTTGCGTTTGCGCGTCTCTCTCTCTGTCTCTCGCTCTCTGCATATATGGATATGATTATGGCGAGGCAGTGGCGCTTGCTTGGCGGGCAACCTCATTAGATGCGCTCATTTGCAATGTGACGTTGACGTCGTCGTCGCAGTCGACGTCATTGCGACTGCACTGCTGACGTTGTTGTTACTATTCGTTGATTTGTTTTGCTTGGGATATTTGTTTTTTTTACACTACGCTTTGGTGTGCTTATTCGCTTACATTGAACGTCGCTTCCTTCTCAGTTTGTAGTGTGTAAATTGTGCAGCAAATTTCAGCGAATGCATTCACGCGCATGTGTATGTGCGTATCTGTTAGATACATATGAAGCTATAAAGTGCCCTTGCACCTTGGCACGATTTAAGCAGCAGCAACAACAATTAACTTCATTAACAAGAGCATTGCATTGCAGTTTATACATAGGTAGTAAATACTTTGTCCGAGTGCACGTAAAAGGAATATTGTTTTCAAAGGTTTTATGTCAAAATTTACGTATTTACTTGTTGCTATATACTCTTTAAGTGGGCATATTAGATATGGGCATTTCCAACGAAAGGCTCAGCCTGACCTAAAAATTTAAATATACATATTCAAGGTGACGAGAAATATGACCATCTAGCTAAATGTTCATAATTCTATTAGTTTTGTCTATTTTAAAAGCATCTTTATTTAAAATTATATTAAAAGTTCCTAATATTGCAGTCAATATTGATGTCATATTTGTATTAAATAATTAAAAATCGTTGGGGGCAGTTTCCAGTAACCTTTCAAATTAATTCAACTATATTTTCTCAAAAAAGTTTTTTTTTACCATGATATAGTAAGTTAAACATATAATAAATAAAAGTGGACAATGATTTACCAGTTTTAGAAGTTCATCGACATTAATTATTATATATTCTAAAGTCATTTATTTTAGAGATAAGGTAAGTAACCTTGATGGGGTCGCATGAAAACAGCTGGCGTAAACAAACAAATTAAGAAATAAACTCGATTTTGATAGGAAAATTTGAAAAGTGTAATCAAAATTATTATTTTTGATTTTTAACCCCCGACGCAAAAAGAGGGGTGTTATAAGTTTGACGTGTCTGTTTGTCTGTCTGTTTGTCTGTTTGTCTGTCTGTCTATGGCATCGTAGCTCCCGAACGCATGCAGTGATTTCAATTTAGTTTTTTTGTATTAAAGGTGACTTATGTGCGAGTGTTGTTAGACATGTTTGGTGAAAATCGGTTGAGCCGTTTAAAAGTTGTGGGGAGTAAAAGTGGGGAGAAAAGCATCAACTTTGTCCGATTGGCTTAAAATTTGGTCCTATTGTAGCTGACGACGTCACTGATTCGAAAATGTGGTTATTTTTGCTCTATCTCTTCTCGTTTAGAAGTTATGGCCATTTGAAGTTAAAAGCATCAACTTTGTCCGATTGGCCTAAAATTTGGTCCTATTGAAGCTGACGACGCCACTGATTCGAATCTGAGGCTATTTTTGCTCTATCTCTTCTCGTTTAGAAGTTATGGCCATTTGAAGTTAAAAACATCAACTTTGTCCGATTGGCTTAAAATTTGTCTGTCTGACTGTCTGTCTGTCTGTGGCATCGTAACTCCCGAACGCATGCAGTGATTTCAATTTATTTTTTTTTTTGTATTAAAGGTGACTTATGTGCGAGTGTTCCTAGACATGATGAAAATCGGTCGAGCCGTTTAAAAGTTGTGGGGAGTGAAAGTGGGGAGAATGCGTAAAAAAAAGCAAACGAGCTTGACCTTAAATGTAATCTATACCTTAACAAGAATCTAAATTATAGTAAGTATATTATAATATACTAAAGTCTAACTTAACCTAACCTACCTATAAAAGTATGAAATAAAAATTAAATTAAAAATTTAAAAACCCCGAACTTAGTAATTTTCATTTAAAAAGTGAAAAATAATAAAAGAAACTTAATGTTAAATACCTAAGAATCTATTAATAATTCTAAAAAAAATACGTCGCGTTGGGGGACCGCTCTAAACTAACAATTTAAATACAAATAGTCTAATTAAGCAACAAAGATTAACTTAAAAACAAAATTAAGAAAATACTTCAAAAACTTTCATAGAATTACTTCAAAAAATTTGCATGTAAGATACGACCGTCAACGACGTCTGCCCTCGCGTGTCCCCCAACGCGACGTATTTTTTAGAATTATTAATAGATTCTTAGGTACTTTAACATTAAGTTTCTTTTATTATTTTTCACTTTTTAAATGAAAATTACTTAAGTTCGGGGTTTTTTAAATTTTTAATTTAATTTTTATAAAAATAACTTTAAAATGGCAACGAATAAATAGCAAGTTTGAGCAAAATTTCAGAAAACAACAAATTAAAGCATTTTAAAAACTTGAAAATTGTGTCGCTAAGGTTCAAAAAATTATATGACGTACCAATTTTGGGATTATTTTCAAAGACAACACGGAACAAAATTACAAAAAACAATTACTTAAAAATACATTTTTTGACTAGGTATAGTAAATCATAAAGTAGAAATCTTTTTAAAAATTCTGTTTAAAATTTTTTAATAAAAAACTTTGTTTATGGATTTCCCATTTTTTATTTTTTTATTTAGCAATTTTCGAATTTCACAAGTGTATGCCCCTTTCGGTGGCCCAAAGTTTTAATTTTGTTTATTGTTTAGGTTTTTGCAGCGTCAAGCCGGATTTTGACTTTTCGCCAAATAACCTTGCAAATGTATTTTTGTCAATTTATCTTTTGGCGCTTTTGTGACTTTTTATTTTAATTGGCTTGTTTAGCTAAGGTTGTTGTTGTTTTTTGTTTTTGTTTAGTATGCCAACTTAAACCCAAAATGAACTCACATTTAGCCATCTTCATAATGAGCACGAAGGTCAAGTAATGGCGTTTTGGAATTTGCCAAGCCGGCATTTTATTATTGTGTTTTAAAAATTGTACTCAAAATTTTGATAGCAAAAAACATTTGACTTGAGTGCATAATTCATAAATAAATACGTACAGACATTAATATTAACAAAATAAAAAAAATGTATGTATGTGTGATTTCATTTACATTAATCAAAAGCTGCAAGCGAGACGCATTTATCAAAAGGTTTGCCATGGTTTGATATTTGGGCTTTTAATTTTTAATTTATGCGTTTCAGTTTGTTGATTTTTTAACAATTCGCATAAAATCTTTTGGAAGCAACATATTCGAATGCAAAACTTTTTTTTGCAGCTAAAAATGTCGCACAGATTGTTATTGTTTCCATAATAAATATGATTTTAATTAGCACAAATTTGATTTATGTCACACCATTTCAAAAACTGCACACGATTTTAATTAAAATTAATTTGCTTGTATTATTTTTATCGGTGTCAGTAGGAACACAAATCATATATAGCACAAGTATATATGGGTGTCGTTGGGCTTATGTACTCTGTATGTATTTATCCTACCGCAATGATAGTATAAGGATATGAGAAGAAAAGATATGAGAAGCTGGTATTTTTTAGGGTTATATTCATTTTTGGCGATCTTCTCCGATTTTGATAATTTTTACACAGTTGGTAGAGCTACTAGCCAATAGTAACCACGTCTAATTTTCTTCCAAAATTCCAATTATTTATCGAGTTATCGATAACTGAATATAGGGTTTTTCATTTTTAGACTATTTTTTGCTAAGCCATATCTTCTAATCGAATAAAGATATTGACGCGAATTTTTTTACCATGACAGATAAAATATTAAATTAAAAAAAAAAAAATGTTTTTTTTTGTTATTAGGTCTACAACTTTGCTCCCGCCGTTTTTTTTTAATTTTAAAAATTATATTAAAAAAATGGTATCTTATTTATGTTTCAAAGTATTGTCCGTCACTTTCCACTACTTTGACCCATCTTTCAGGCAACAAACGAATCCCGCGTCGGAAAAATTCTTCATCCTTTGATAAGATCCAAGAATCGATTCATTCTTTCACTTTTTCAAAAGAATCGAAGCACTGGCCCGCCAGGCCGTGTGCCATCGACCTAAATAAATGGTATTCAGATGGAGCAACATCTGGAGAGTATGGCGGTTGAGGTAGAATTTCCCATTTCAGTGTTTCGAGGTACGTCTTGACTACTTCCGCCACGTGAGGTCGAGCATTGTCGTGTTGCAAAATTACTTTTTCGTGTCTATCAGCGTATTGCGGCCGTTTTGCTTTTAATGACCGACTCAAACTCATTAATTGCGTTCGATAAAGTGCACCAGTAATTTTTTCAGAAGGTTTTAGCAGCTCATAATAAATTACGCCAGGCTGATCCCACCAAATACACAACATGACCTTGGATCCGTGAATATTCTGTCGAGGTGTCGCCGTAGGAGTGTGGCCGGGCAATCCCCATGATGTGCGTCGCTTAGGGTTGTCGTAGTGTACCCATTTTTCGTCCCCAGTAACAATACGATGAAGAAATCCTTTTCGTTTTTGTCTTTCAAGCAGCTGTTCACAAGCAAATAAACGTCGCTCAACATCTCTTGGTTTCAACTGATACGGTACCCAGTATCCTTGTCTTTGGATCATCCCCAGCTGTTCCAGGCGTTTTGATACTGCTTGCTGAGTTACTCCCAATGATTATGCTAGCTGTTCTTGAGATTGGCACGAGTCTTCATTAAGTAAAGCCTCCAGTTCATCATCTTCAAAAGCTTTTTCTCTGCCACCGCTATGCCGATCTTCAACAACAAAATCACCGCTTTTAAAGCGCTGGAACCACTCGCGATACGTTCTTTCACTAATAGTATCATCACCATAAGTACTTTAAATAACCCGATGAGCCTCAGCCGCCAATTTTTTCATGTTGAAATGAAAAAGTAAAATCTCCCGCAAATGACGTGAATTCGGTTTATAAGTTGACATATTTAATTAAGTGTAACTATATGACGCAAACAAAAATTAACTAATATCGATGTAAGGTTATATTTATCGATGTCAAAACTGATGGAAAACAACTGTGATTTATTTATTTGAACTATTACTGGCTACTAGCGCCATCTTTTGGAAAACGGCGGGAGCAAAGCTTTAAGAAAAAAAGATTTAATTTAAATATTAGTCAATAAATATTGGTGATAATCCCTGCATACTATTTTAGAGTCGTGAGTTTGTATCATCTCAGTCATGTCTAGTCTGATAACTCACATTAAAATTAAAAACATAATTAAAAAAAAAAACCCTTTAATTTTTATTTCGTGTATTCTACTTGTAATATTCTATTTTATAAAGAAAATTTTCTATTAAATTCCACACCACGCATAACATTAATTTTATAATGCCAATACAAATAATTTTTTTCGTACAATACAATTTTTATTAAATTCATATTAAATTTTTATAGCTTGTTGTTGTCCTTTAGTTATAGCTTTATTGTTTACTTAATTTAGCGCTGACTTCAATATATATAAATGAAATAAATCGTGTGATTGTGAAAAAGAAGAAGTGAGACAGACAGTCGGCGAGGTTGTCTCAGAAAGTTGTTGTTTTTGTGTTTTCTCACATTTTAATTTATAATTTTTTTTGTACTTGAGACAACAATTTAATATTGCGTTCTGATTAGGCAAATTTAAATCGTCTAGACGGGAAGCTTGTGGATATACGAAGTAAAGAAGGGCGGTAATTGTATGGAATTGGAAAAATTGCTGACCGATTGACCGTCGGACACAAAGAATTGAAATTATACAATCGATGAGTGTTATGCAGCCGGTTTTATGCAATGAAAGCTTGTTGGCTTTTCCGACGAAGTTTTTGCGTAAGAGCTACAAGCGAAGTCGTTTTGAAACTAAAGAAACGAATTTTTGTGATTCGAATAAGACGATAAAAATTCTAGTCTATATTAAACTGGATCAACATTGTTTACTCTTGAATCGTTATACTACATTATGAGAAGTACAGTTTTGTTACAGCTTCGACACACTCTGCTCCAGGATATAAGGGAAATCATATATATTTGAGAAATTCAATCTTAACAATTGTAGCTAAGATTCTATTTTAAAATATATAGTCAAAGTTTGGTGCTATTAAATTGTGAATACTTTAATTTGAATCAACTTAAAAGCAATGTTAAAAGCAATCTTCGGTAACAAGAGTAAAATATTAGAAGTAGTAGGCCAATTGAGCTAGCCAGATGTAGATTGCAGTGCTCGACCGATATAGGCGACCACCCCGGAAATGGTGGAAAATACCCACAAAATGGTAATGGCCGACAATGGAACAAAAAGGCCAAACGCACAGTTTTTTTTAAGTCTATATGCGATGTACAGCACTTTTTGAGCTGCTTTCGCATGCAGCTAGCTCAAGGGTCATCCAATACCATTTTGTGGATTTTTTTGCCATTTCTGGAGTGATAACGATGAGATACTTTTTCTATGTTGGCAAATTTATTGAGAGCTTTATTACTAGGGAACGGCAGCAAACAAACTACACAACGCAAGTTCTTGATCTTCAACTTTCGAAATATGCTACTTTACCTTTTACACTTTTTTCAATCGTTTTCCAACATTTTTAAGTGAGGACGGCCAATTTCAGCCGTAATTCAATTAGTTCAACCCCTTCGTGATACTTTTTGAGATAGACGGCAGTACGATGAGAACTTTCTGAATGGGGTTGGTGCGTATAACCTGGTACCAATCGTAGTACAAATTAAACAGCCAGAGGAAACAAACCAGGCTGCCAAGAGTGTAGAAAAAAAAGAAACAAAACCGGGCCAAATAATGTATTAGGAAAATCCTATAGGACATATTGGGACAAAGTCCAAATATATGGGATACTTCAGGTACTGCTCATTGTTTACAAAGCAACGTAATTTAAAAAAATGAAATTCATTCCATTGAATATATATTTTTGTTAAATCAGTTAACACATCTACATTTAGTGATTAGGTGATTACCTGTTCATCTAGTAAAAAAATTCTACAAAAAATGTGCTTAAGTCATTTAGATTACTTTCGTCTACAAATCGTATATTATTTAGATCAGAGAACTTGCTACATCAACTTGGAAATCATGCTGGTTGGCAATGCTAATAATGACTACAAAAACGAGGAGGTCCTACTATTCGGCGTCCGAGGTCCAAGAAATACAGCATAAAATATGGTATTCGTTGGCTATCTAAGAGCCCTAAAATGACTGGACTTTTAAGACCTCGAATTCTGGTTCAATAACGAACATAGAACATATTAAAAGCATTGTCATACACCTGGAAATGAAAAACATCTTTTACAGCTGATAAGTTAACAATCAGTTTATGGGGTTTTTGAATCCGAATACGTGGGCAAAAATCCCATTAAAACTATATGCTTTGAGTGTTATCTCAGAAACTTTGATTCAGATTTAGCCACGTCAAAAATTTAAAAAAAAATGGCGGACGTAAAGTCGGGCGCGGACGACTTTAGGATACCCTGTACCACTAGCTTGTAATAAAGTCCAATTTCTTCACAAAAAACCAAAACAGAAGAATTTTTAAGCCAAAATTTTTTTTTACCGATCATTCCTATGGGAGCTATATGATATAGTCAACCGATTTCAATAAAATTTGACACAATGTTTAAATACCTTAAAAAGATGTGATATGCCAAATTTATTTCAAATATCTTTACAAACAAACAAAACATCGAATTTTGTATAAAAAACGTTTTTTGGACCGATTGGTCCTATGGGAGCTATATGATCTAGCCAATCGATTTGGATTAAATTTTGTACAGTGCTTAGGAACTATAAAATACTCACGAATGTCAAATTTGGACCCAATATCTTAACAAACAAACGAAACACAGCAAATTTTGTTAAAAAATCGATTTTTTGGAAGTTCGGAGGATATAGTCAACCGATTTTGTTCAAATTTGGCACATTGCTTAAGTGGTCTAAAAAATTTCCAAACGCCAAATCTGGTTAGGATATCTTTATTAAAAAACGAAATATAGCGAATTTTTCTTTAAAAAAGTTATTTTGCCGATCGGTCCTATGGGAGCTATATGATATAGTAAACCGATTTCGATAAAATTTGGTACATTGTTTGGGAAATATAAAAAACTTTCGAATACCAAATTTGGTTACGATATCTTTATAAACAAATGAATTATTCATCTAAAACACTTTTTTTTGTCGAGTCGTCTCAAACACCCCCATGGGAGCATATAATTTGTCCCCGATATCAAAAAAATAAAATAAACTTGCCTCCTATGGAATAATATGGGATCTAATGTGAAAGTTTGGTAACTCTAGCTCTTACCATCTCTGAGATCTAGGCGTTCACACGAACGGACAGACGGACAGACGGACAGACAGACAGACGGACAGACGGACATGGGTATATCGACTTCTCTATTCACCCTGATCATATTTTAGGTAACTTGGGGTGTCTCCGACGTCTCCTTCTATATGTTACATACATTTTCGGCTTGCACAAACTTAATATACCCTTGGTACCATACGGTACAGGGTATAAATAGTGATTTCTGACTTTATTTTTGAGCCATGTGGTGCTGTAGTTTTTTGGACCTCAATCTCCATACGGACGCTGTCTTACACGAAAAGCTCTTACTATTTACACTAGATTACAAATTTAAGGGTCACCGAGTGAACCTTCGTTAAAAAGTGTTTTTTAAAGGCAATTTTGGGTCAACAAACAAAATGGCCATTCTTTTTTTTACTACTATATTGCATACGTTGTCCTGCCCAAACTTTTTGATTCTCTAAGACAATCATAAGATTTTTGGATTAGTTGACTTTCATGACTCTCTAAACAGCCTTATAGACGAACTTAAGTATTCTTTGCGACTACACTTCTGTCTGCACTTAATGTCCAATACCCAGTGTTGAACAATTTTCTACTATGTTATATTCACGATATTCACAAAAATGCGCATACCTCACGAGCCAATACACACAAACACATCACAATAGGCTTAAAACCTCCGTATTAACAACCTATAATACATGCAAAATCAGATTTGAAGTTCATCAACGCGTTCATGAGAACATCCGTAAAACATAAGTTCTTTTATGTATATAGAAGATAAATTTACAAGAGTAGATCGAAACGTATTGAAATGAATCTTTTTACAGTGATATAGATATGTACAGATCGGAAAAAAGTGTAAAGTTTATTTTTTTTTTTTAAAGAAAAGTTTGATTGAGTTAAGATTGAAACTTCCGTACACGTCGCCAGATCATCTACAATTCTTACTCGATTCTAAAGATCGACCCAAAGTTACGTTAAAAAACACTTTTTTTACGAAGGTTCATTTTTCGTGTAAGCTAGTGTTATCAAAGTATCGACTCTAAAAATGTTTAAACTAAAAGTATTTTCTGGAAATACGAAGTAATCGTAATATATAATACCTAAATTAATATAATATAGAAGTTTCTACAAATTCTGTTATAACAACTTTTCACTGAAAACAATTATTGATATTTACAAACAAAATCTATAACAAATTTAGCTTTACAAAGCCGTGCATTTCTTCTTGGAATCCGAAATGCTATCATTTTTCATTACATGTTCAATTTATATTAGAACGTGTGTTTCATTTGAACATATAGTAAGTAGCTCTTGATTGCTTTCTCAGAAATCCATTTGGAAGGGTATCTCCAAGTGTATCAATCTGAATCATATCACTTTTTATTTGTCAAATGTCGCCAGCTATATGTTTGGGTTTATTTTTTCTAAGAATTTGCGACGCAAAGCGTGTGACATATTTTCTGGAGGCGCCGCCGATAAGACATTTACAATAACAACATCCAGACGGCTATAGGGCCGTCCCGTCGCCGTTTCAAATTGTAAGTCCCCACGTTTATGCCTGTCTATAGGTCTGATGTCTGTTTAGCTTTTGCAAAATAAATAAAAATAAAAATAAAAATAATAATAGTTATTGTAAACAATTACGTGTTAGTGTCCACTGCAGAGCAAGCTAAGCAGTGACTAATAAGCGGCGACGTCGCGATGTTGGCGTCACGTTCAAGGTACTTTACCTTGACGTGGGGATTCCAAACGAAACCGTAGCCGATAAAGTCGCGTCGATAAGCCGCAATCGATGCGTTTGATTTATGTGCGTCGCTGAAAGTGCTTGATGAAGCCGCGAATACAATGGGCAGGCTTCACAACCTGGCCTCAAATCCCACGCAATTGGCAGTGGATATGGCCAACGCCACTGGCTGCCCAAATGACGTTGGCGCATAGCACCTTGCCCCAGCACCCAGTGCTGTGCAGTGGATTTTTCCAGCGCATCGCTACTTACTATACACACTGTTGTCGTCCAGCTGGCTGGTGGGCGTTTTAATTGACCCAAGACAAGCCAGACGGCGCGGTTCGAATTCAGCAGTTTGTGTTTATCAAGCGTAAAATGAAATTATCATCGCCATATTCAATTATCCTGCACGAGTGGGCAGTGGGCGGCAGGCTGCAATGACGCACAACCGATGCAAGTGAAACCAGTTCGAATGCCCACTGGAACCGACGCCAACCACACAAGTGTATCGAGTAAATTGTGCAAGGGCTCTGGTTGGATTGCGTTGTGGTCGTTGCTTGTTCATTGACCTGTTTCCCTCACAAATGGGCGTTGTTGAAGGACACGGATACCACAAACATGCCCATAGATGCAAGTGTACAAGCTCTAAAGACCCAACATGAGTTGTGGGCTAAACTGTGGGTTGTCCCGTCTACATTACTGTCAATCACTGGAAAAGTTTTCAAATTTTTTATGTTTTTTTCATGTTTATTATGTTACGTTTAAGCCAAGTTGAATAGTGCTCGAAAGTGTTTTACAAAACGCCTACTAGTTTATTTAAATAAGGCATAACTTAATATAATAAAGTAGTGAGCCCGTCAGACGTTGTACAGCCCAAACTTTTTGAATATTCTTCAAGTGTATAAACATCGTAAGATTCTCTAGTTAGCTTATCTAGACAATCATTAGATTTTTGGATTAGTTGACTTTCATGTCTCTCTAAAAAGTTATTCTTAAGAGAGCTCGTATGTCTAATAGATTCATGCCCCATAGAAACTACATTCTGTCTGCACTTAATGTCCAATACCCGGTGTTGAACAATTTTCTTCTATGCTATTTTCACGATGTTCACATAAATGTGTATATCTCACGAACCAATTCAAAAACACATCGCAATAGGCTTAAAACCTCCGTATTGATAACCTTTATTACACTCTAAAATCAGATTTGAAATTTATCGACGCTTTACTGAGAACACCCGTAACACGTAAAACATAAGTTTATTTTCTATATACCTATAATAAATAAAAAATGTCTGAAGAATGAAGAAAACTTTATCGCCAGTCATTTCGCCAAATCCGTTTAGTTTATAGAGGTCTGATCCTTATGTTTAACAATTTAAATATATAGTATAAAGATGGCATTCGTTAAAGGGAGCGGACGACTTTGAGATACTTTGTACTACAAAATTGCAGTCAATTCCGATATATTGCTACAAATCTTAGACCCCTTCAGAAAATTTTGGGTGCTTGGGGAATCCCCATGTCATTAATTCCAAATTGTCAAGCAGATACAATAAGGAAGTGCTTAATACAACAAATAAAGCCAAAATAATCACACTACCCGCTTGGAGACTTTTATGATTGTCGTTAAATTATTTTATACGAAAAGTTAAATGATTTTTTTTTTATTATTTATTTTATTATTATTATTGTGATATTATATCATATTCACTGATATTTATGGATTATTTTTATTAAGGCGATTTCAAATAATATGGCAATAAATGCAATTTATTGTTAAACTACCCAAAATCACTTGACGCACCGAGTTTTAAACTGTTTCAAGGTCTACAACTTTGCTCCGTTTTCCAAAAGATGGTGCTAGTAGACAGTAATAGTTCAAATAAATAAATCACAGCTGTTTTCCATCAGTTTTGACATCGATAAATATAACCTTACATCGATATTAGTTAATTTTTGTTTGCGTCATATAGTTACACTTAATTAAATATGTCAACTTATAAACCGAATTCACGTCATTTTCGGGAGATTTTACTTTTTCATTTCAACATGAAAAAATCGGCGGCTGAGGCTCATCGGGTTATTTCAAGTACTCATGGTGATGATACTATTAGTGAAAGAACGTGTCGCGAGTGGTTCCAGCGCTTTAAAAGCGATGATTTTGTTGTTGAAGATCGGCATAGCGGTGGCAGAGAAAAAACTTTTGAAGATGATGAACTGGAGGCTTTACTTAATGAAGACTCGTGCCAAACTCAAGAACAGCTAGCAAAATCATTGGGAGTAACTCAGCAAGCAGTATCAAAACGCCTGGAACAGCTGGGGATGATCCAAAAACAAGGATACTGGGTACCGTATCAGTTGAAACCAAGAGATGTTGAGCGACGTTTATTTGCTTGTGAACAGCTGCTTGGAAGACAAAAACGAAAAGGATTTCTTCATCGTATTGTTACTGGGGACGAAAAATGGGTGCACTACGACAACCCTAAGCGACGCACATCATGGGGATTGCCCGGCCACACTCCTACGGCGACACCTCGACAGAATATTCACGGATCCAAGGTCATGATGTGTATTTGGTGGGATCAGCTTGGCGTAATTTATTATGAGCTGCTAAAACCTTCTGAAAAAATTACTGGTGCACTTTATCGAACGCAATTAATGCGTTTGAGTCGGGCATTAAAAGCAAAACGGCCGCAATACGCTGATAGACACGAAAAAGTAATTTTGCAACACGACAATGCACGACCTCACGTGGCGAAAGTAGTCAAGACGTACCTCGAAACACTGAAATGGGAAATTCTACCTCATCCGCCATACTCTCCAGACGTTGCTCCATCTGATTACCATTTATTTAGGTCGATGGCACACGGCCTGGCGGGCCAGTGCTTCGATTCTTTTGAAAAAGTGAAAGAATGGATCGATTCTTGGATCTTATCAAAGGATGAAGAATTTTTCCGACGCGGGATTCGTTTGTTGCCTGAAAGATGGGCCAAAGTAGTGGAAAGTGACGGACAATACTTTGAAACATAAATAAGATACCATTTTTTTATAAATAATTTGTAAAATTAAAAATAAAACGGCAGGAGCAAAGTTGTAGATTAATTATATTGTTTATAAATTATGTATTTAAATAAATTTATTAAAAAGAACAAAATAATAAACAAAATTTATTCATTCAAACTTCTAATTAATTGAATTTAATGCAATTCAATTGAAAAAACTTTCTCTAAATTTGGGTTCTCCAAAGCTACAAAAATGGGATTCCGTAATATTTCATGAAAATCCCAATTTAATTGCAAAACAAATTTAATTTTAATGAAGTTTCCGTAAACTTTAGTAACTCAAAGAAGAAGATGCCGCAGACCTTACTCAGGTAACTAAAGTTATATCAGGGTTACTCATGAAGCCAATTTCATTCGTTCAATATCGTAAGTTGATGTATGTATGTACATATACGTTTGTTAAGAGATCTTAACCTAATTTGTCGTTTGGTTTTTTTTTTTTTGGAGTTTCCAAGCACAATATCAAGTTTTATACAAATCAATTGACTACAATTTTTCTTTTAGCGATAAACACTGATAGAATATAATTACAAAATAAAAAGTTTTGTGTTAAAATTAAAAACAAAGTTTTAAGTCCTAAAGTATTTAAGTCTATTAAACAGCTGCAATTTTACAAACTTCCTTGGCATTTAATTATTTATTTACAATTATTTTTTTTTTTAAATTTGAATGATAGCAGCCAATAACAACAATATAACAAGGCAAATAAACAAATTAACTCTTAAAATTATTTGATTTGCGCATCTGTTTGTGTATGAGTATATGTTCATATGTGTGTGTGTGTGTACGAATAAAATTGTTTACGGTAATTGTTTGTTTTGATGGTAAATCCAATTGTTGAACGTTTATGCGGGGGTAGGCTCAAAAGTTATTGGCTTAAATAAAATGACACATAAAATTTTATTTCTCGATAAAGAGATGACCATGTTGCATATTTAGTTTCTTAAGATAGTGAATACCCTTTTTTGGATGCTAAGCTTATTGAGATTAGTGCAAATCGATTTAATATCTCTCACCGTCGTTATTTTATTTTAGTTCAATTTCTTAGCTGGTAACTCTGTATCAAATCTATTTAATTCTGGATTTCTATAATATTTTTATTATTTACAGGATGCAGCACTTGTCTGTTTATCGAGCTGGTACAAAATGTTGTTTTACGAAAAATAAAATAATTTAATTTTTCAACAAGTCACCAATGTGTAAGTTTTGGCTCTTACTTTTTACCCGGATCTTCCATTGCTATCGTAATAATTTGCAAAAAATCGACTAATGCTGGTGAAGGATTGTAAATATAATTTATTGCAATAATATCTATTTAAAATAATTTTATTTTCGCAATTTAACATATTTTTACTTACTTCTACTTTGTCAAATATTTTTAGTCTTATGACTTTCCTTGATAGCGGCTCCGAAAATAAATATTTTTACAGAATAGTCAAAAATGTTTCCCTTATTGTCAAAGATGTAGAAAGCCATGGTTGATACCTTTCAGTCGACCCTCGCAAGTTGTGCATTATTTCATATAAAATTACAAAAAAATGACATGCAATGTAATGTGTGGCGTATTAACTCAATTATTGAAAATGCAAAAATCCACAGAAAAGTTACTGCGTAGCAGTTCTGTCAACTCCCCTGCCCGAAAATGTATTTTTGAGCATTTCCATATATTCTAGTAATTTTGTTGTTATGTTTTTTTAATATTATCAATAAAGTTCCATGAAAACGGCAGCTAAATCTCTGGAATGTTCTTATTATAGGTACTTATGTGTTGTATGTACTTCGATAGCACGCAACATGTCGTATGAGTAATAAAAATAGTTAAAAGACAAAATATCCAATAAACAAAGCGACAACCTTGAGTAGCAATAACAGTCTATTGTACAATTCATTTGTTATAATTATATATACACTTTAAACAGCTAATGGAATGCCATTGTGCTATTCTATAATAAATAATTTTCATATTTTTTTTTGTTTAATGCGTGCACGGACTGCTGCATAAATGTATGGATAATGTGTAATTATTGCATATTAAAAATTTAAGCATAATAAATTAATGTTGTACAATAGCTATATAATTAAATAACAGTAATTATTATAACGAAATATTGTTGTTGGCATTTGCCGTGATAATTGTATTTACTTATAGTATATAGTATCGGGATTAAGTGACCGACCTCGCTTGTACCGAACAAAGGTTACATGCAAATAAACATATGTATGTACCTCAACAAAATATAAATTTAAAAATTTATTTTAGTGTATGTTCATTTCATTCCTTGAAAAATAAAAATTGTATACATACTGTATGTCATTCCTGCTCTGGACATAGGGTGGAAGATCGGTACAGGTGATAGGTTAGGTTAGGTTAGTGCGGCAGTTGGGACTGACGTCCCAACTCACTTAGGCCAAGTATAGGCCCGTTGCGATAACGCTATAGTGAGCTAGTTCACCACTCTTCCCCACTTGAGAGGTCCCCTATAAAAGGTGAGGAAGCCATACGGCAGCCTGAATAAACCTTAAAAGGCATTTTGGACTTTGTTCAGAGAGCTGAGATAAATCGTCAAAAAAAGTGTGACTTTAGTAACCTAAGTCTTCTACTGCCCAGTCCAGTGCACAGAGGGAGTAAAAATTCTTTTTTTTTTTAAGTTTACAACTGACCATGGGTATACCCAGGCCCTCCTTGTCTTGAAGGAGGATGCAGGTAGTTCCTTGTCTAGTTTTCCTCAAAGTCCCTATGTCCTGGAACCCAAGTGAGGTGAATTGACAACTGGTCAGCCATCTCCTTTAGAGACAAGCGGCAGTTATTCACTGACTTCATACGCGAAGTCATCGAAACTAGGGACTTAATAGCCGCTTGGCTGTCCGAATAGATACAAATGTTCTTATTTTGAACTTTGTAGGTTTCTTATTGTTATTAAAGCCTCCCGGATTGCAGCGACCTCTGAAAAACCTGAAAAACACTGCAGTGGTCCAGGAGTCGAAAAGCAGTTGCAATGTTGAAATCATCAACGTAGACGCCTTCGCTTACACATTGGAACCGTCCGTGTATACCTTTATTGAGCCCGCTGGGCCTGGTACACCTGTATTCCGCTCCTCTCTGGTTGGAATAAAGGCTCTGAATGTAGTTGTAAAATGTTGCTGCGGTATGCAGTAGTCTGTGCTTTCGGGGATAAGTGAGTTCCCTTTAAGAATCTTTGCATGACCATAATCTTGGTCATTCCATTTTTTCGCCTCTCTCATGCGTAAAGCTGATAGAATGGATTGCTGTTTTCCTACCTTGTTCAGTTGTAGGAGGTTTAGAAAAGCATCTAGTGCATCGTTCGGAACAGGTGTATTTTAAGTATACGAGATGAACTATACCTATACCGAAACTAGCATTAGTTTTCTTCTGGTTAAGTAATTTTTGAAGAAGCGAATAAAAACTTATTGTTGCTCTATATTGTTTATGAAGTCGCCAATTCCAAACATTTCGCGATTTGATTTGCAAGCCCCAAGATTTTGAAAATATTTGGATAATAATAACAAATTTTAAAATGAATAGAACAACTCTTTTTTATTTTATATTAAAATATGTGAGGCAGGCCACTATTTCCCTTGACCTGTCCGATTTGGATGATTTTAAATATTTGAAAGAGCTTCTAGTTTATTGGAAAACTTCGATTATTTATTAAGTTATCCGTGACTGAAAATGGGTTTTTAAGAAATATTAAAAGAAATTTGATTTTTTTTAATTTGTAAAAAAATACTTCTATTAAATTTAAAATTTAAAAAAAAAGTATTTATAAAATTTTATGCGTGTAAGTTCACTGAGAGAGAAAAAATTTGCAACTTCTACAATTTTAGGTCGCCTTTATAGCATTTTAATGCCAGATGAGTTTAACTGTTTGTCGTTAATGATCCAAATTGTATGTCTTAATTCACCCACTTTCGCGAACCAACAACGCTGGGATTTTCGGTCCAAGATGTATCAGACAACTTGTTAAAATTTGTTCAAAAGATTTTTTAAATTACCTTTTAAATGGCATCAAAGTAGTTAAAAATGTATGGAAGTAATGAATGGAAATAATATTTTACACAAAAAAAAAAAAAAAAATTATCAGCATTTTGAAACTTGTAAAAAAACTGCAGGAGTAAGATCTTGCCATAATAAGGTGGACAGGAAAATCATTGTACGCAAAAAATAATACAAGGTGTCCCACTTTCGAACACCGTTTCGTTTGTATTACTTTTTTTTCTTTTCTAGGAAGTAAATTTATTTACTATATCCAAAAATATACCAGAATCTCTAGCATCTATAGTCTAGATGAAGTCCAATGCAATAAAGGTGATTTAAATCGGATGAAGAAACTGCTCGAATGAAATATGTCATTTAATTGTTTTTTTTTTTTAAAGGATGTAAAATTAGCTTTTATTCCAATCAAATACTTTCATTTTTCAGAAGTGTCTTGGGGGATCACTAAAACGTAATAACGTAAAAATGGTATCTAATTAATTGCGTTGTTAACGTTGTATATACATAAAATACATGTTTTAAGCTCAGACAAATTATATACTTTGTATTGTTTACATTTTTATTCTGCTTTGTGCCTTTTTTTTTAATATTTTACTATCAAATATTTTAGAAAAAATTTATACAAAAACAAAGCCTTTTGCTTAATGGGTCGACTTGACTGATCGTCTGACTGAGACAAAATAATAATTGATGAAATTCGTCGGGGACGGGGCAATTAAATGAATGTCAACAAATAAATTTGCAGTAACAAAAAAAAACAATATAAAAAATTAATAAATAAATAAGAAAAAAAAACAACTTTAAGCACGCGACGAACAGATGAGTCTGGTTTGATATCGATGCCAATAAGCTTAATGGGAATTAATTATGGGTGATAATTACGACAGATATAAATAAACATGCCAAGATTTATAGAAATTATAAACAGATTACAAATTGCATGGGATTAGCTAAGCCAGGTATTTGCTCTATAAATGGAGCTGGAACTACAAGTTGACACGGTAGTTCATAGTGAAGTTTTACTAGAAAAAGTTTAATATATTCCAACAAAATTATGAAGTGCGCAATTTTAGTTTTTGTTGCATTGACAGTGCTGATGGTGAGCTATAAAGGATGTTCACGAAGCTAAGCTAATTAAACTCAAACCTTTGACTAGTGCACTACGCAGGCGCAGATGCCCGGCGGAGGTGATGCCGCAGGTGGCGCTCAAGCTGGGTTTAGCGTTGGCGCTCAAGCTGGAGCAGAGGGTCAAGGTGGAGCTGGTGAAGGCGCTGGTGCAGCCCAAGGTGGTGCCGGTGCTGGAATGAGTGCTGGGGCTGGAGCTGGCGGTGCTGCTGGGCGTTAAGCTTTTTAACTATAACGGCGGCAACTTGAATCACTTCCGTTTGAAATTCCAATGAGCTTTTAATGTTCTATTGTGTAATCATTATTAAATTTAACAACAATAACAACCGACGACGACGCTATCTTTAATACATAGATACACACAAACACACTCACACACTCAAAAAGATACTAAGCCGTTCACACTTATCGTACACTCGGCGAAATAATCGTGGCGTTGCATTGGCGCCAAACTATTTATTGAGCCACATTAGCGGCAACAACCACAGGGGCACCATCATCATCAACACCATCATACTTGTCAGCCAATGTGCTTACAGTCTAGATAGAGCTCAGTGTCATAATTGATTTAGAAGCACGGCCCCGGGCACGTAATTCTATTCCGTTGAAATCGGCGCACTTCAATAAAAAGCAAATACAAAAATTGTTGGCAACTAAATTCCACTTAATGCCATTTTATGAAACGCATTATGGGGGAAAGGGCAGCGGCTGGGGAAACAAGTGACAACGACGCCGATTCCGAAGTCGAACTGCCGATTTATTTTATGTTTGGCGCTTCCAAAAATGAACATAAATAGAAAATTCATCATTTTTTTTTTTTTATAAATAAAATTTCCACATAAATAAAGTAAGTAAACAAATCTAGAAACAAGTCCACACACAATAAAATGAAATATTGCCTTGAAATTCGCAAAATCATCATTGCGATTGTTTCGGGGTTTTCTGGTACAGTGGTTCCATAGTGGTGGAAAAGGCGTTAACTTTGACATTTATTTTGTGTACAATAAGCCCATTAGCCCAAATTTAGCCATATAACTTAGCTCAAACGCAGTGAATTTTGGGAAATTAAAGAAAAACGATTTGAAAAGATTTAATAGAAAATATTACAGATTCTAGTTTAATGAACTAAGAGAATGCAAATTACTAAATCTTTAACGTAAGATATTGTATCACGTTTACTTTCCGGATTTTTAGAAACAATTCTATCATACCAATATGATATGGGTATATCGACCACTCAAGTCACCCTGATCATATTATAGGCAACTTTGGGGTATCTCCGACGACTCCTTCTATATGTTACATACATTTTCGGTTTGCACAAACTTAATATACCTTTTGTACCATACGGTACAGGGTATAAAAATTATGAAAATATCATCCTATCGCTGCAGGTTAAGTCTCTTTACAAAATTGGTATTCATAAAATTTTTAACTGAAGACTACAGTCCGACTCCATGGTACCCACTTTGTTAAGTAGCTATTAAGTCACCGCAATAGGCTGGCGACCCCTTATCATGCGACCTCTTCAACTTCGTCATGGAGAGCGTTCTGCGGAAGACCGCCGTACACCGCACTGGCACTTCTACAAGAGTGTCCAGCTCCTTGCGTAAGCCGACGACATCGACATCATTGGGCGTACCAAGCGAGATGTCACCGCGGCCTTCAGTGCTATCAAACGGGAGTCTGCGAAAATGGGTCTGGCGGTAAATGGGGGCAAAACGAAGTATATGCTGTCGTCAAGTAGGGACGTGCGGCGGCTTTAGACAGCTGTACTTTCGATGAAGTCAAGGAATTTATCTGCCTTGGCACCGCCGTTACCACCGACAACGATGTCAGCCTGGAGATCAAGCGCAGAATCACTCTTGCCAACAGGTGCTATTTCGGTCTCAATAGGCAATTGAGTAGTAGAGACCTCTCTCGCGCGACAAAACTATCACTCTACAAGGCACTCATCCTTCCAGTGCTTCTTTACGGCGCGGAAGCCTGGACCGTGTCGCTAACTGATGCAGCTGCTTTGGGAGTTTTCGAGAAGAAAGTTCTGCGCAAGATCTTTGGTCCTATTCGAGTTGGCGATGACTACCGCATCCGCAACAACCAGGAGCTGTATGAGCTCTTCAACGACATGGACGTTGCTCAGCGTATCAACATCCAGCGGCTTCGCTAGCTCGGACATGTCGTTAGGATGGACGAGGATGCTCCAGCTAAACGTGTGTTCGATGCGGTAGTCAGCGGCCGTCGGCATAGAGGACGACCGTGTCTGCGTTGGAAAGACCAAGTGGAAGGGGCCCTGTCTTCGCTCGGTGTGACCAACTGGAGAAGGCGAGCGCAATGCAGAGGCGCCTGGAGAGACGTTTTATGTTATGGCCACATAAGAAGAAGAAGAATAGGCTGGCAAAAGGTAAATAAATAGGTTAATAATCCGATTATGCGTCTTTAAGGAATAAGATAAAAAATCTTGAAAACATGGCAAAATCCGATTTATAAGTGGGCTAAAAGTCAGCCTAGCAATAAGCATGACCAAAGTCAAGTCAAAACAGTCAAGAGTTCACATTTTAAAACAGATAAAAGATATGCAAAACAAGTTATTTATATTATAGTATCTCCATCATAAATGTAAAAATCATCAAAATTAAAGACAAGCGATATGAATTCAGCTTCGAACTGTATCAATTATTATTATTTTGGCCCAAAAACAATTGGGCTGTTCACAATCCTAATAGGACAACAAAACTAAAGGACGACTAACAAAAGTAGGTCATTCGTGCATAAAAATTATTGTAAATAACACCATTATATACAAGGTCGAACATATTTCTATACTGTTTTTGGCATTATTACTTATTTGTTATCTTTGTGCTTTTAAATAAAAAATTCAAATTATTCATAATAAAATATATTTTTTTAAAGAATTCAAATCAATCCATCTAACAGTTGCAAATGTCTGATTGTTGTATGTGTGGTTAGCCTGACTTTTTAGCTTTGTCTCTCTCTTTGTCACAGTTGTTCATGTTGCTACTCGGGTATTTTTGCCATTATGCATTTATGCCCCATCAAAGAACTGCTACGCCTACGTCTGTTTGTTACATAGATTACACAAACCTGCCATTGTTTTCATTATATAATGAAAGTTTTTTGTTTTTTTTGTTTTGGTTCATACATTTCATAAGAGATATGCCCGCTCGAATTGTATTTGGATTCAGATTTTTTGTTTTAAGAAAGAAATTGTTTTTTATCTGAAAACAATCCGACTTGGATTCGAAATCGAAGTTCAGATAGGAGCAGCTGATACAGCTTATTTAAAGTATACACTTACTACAATTCTGAAATTTGATTATGCACATTTTTTTTAATATTTGTATTTGCATGGGTTTAATTTTAGAACTGAACTTGTTATGGGGGTGCACATGTTGCACCAGTGACCGACCCATCAAGTACAATGCGTACCTATCGCGCCCATTCATAACATTTGTATAACTGGATACGAGCTTATTCGGGCATGGTCTGATATGGTTATATCAATCCAACAGTGGTACTATGCGCCCCCATTAGGTAAGAGCTTTGGCTACTCCCGCTGGGGCCCTAGGGTAAGTTGCCTCCATCTTATGTTTTTACTATTCCTGTTCTCGTCTTGCTCGTTAGCGAGCATTGTACAGAAGCTTACGGTTAGCTTACTTGAACTTGAGATTACGTACGAGTACAAATAATAGCTATTATACAATATATTCAACTAAATATATATATATAGTAGGTATGTATGTACTCACCCAGTTGGTTCCGTATGGTCACGTGCAAGCAGCGATTGCTGATATAATTGCCAATTTAATCGCTCAGTGCTGCTTTTGTTGATAAACAATTCGTGCTCTATTGGCAGCTATGCTACGTGTGTGGTCATATGCCGTCCCGTCTCCACGCTGCTCCCCTTGGCCGGGCTTATGGCTTTTAACAGCTGTTTGGAGTTTGGAATAGTTGCTCGAGTTGTTATCATCTGAATACTAATAATAAAACAATTGCAGGTGCAAAGTTATGGCCTGCTATGTATTTGGCGCCGCGTAATTCTAGTGGCGGTGATTGGCTTGGCTTTTATGGCCATTTTCCCATTAAATTGATCGACTACCAAGATTTCTATTGCGTTTTGGTTTGCCGCTGCAATCCGCAAGCCAAGTGGCTCTAGAATTTCATAAAGTAAAGTGTGAATATTCAAAGTTTTGCCGGAAGTTCGTTGTTCTTACCACAAATTGCAGTCGGTGATTTATGAGTAAAACTCACAGCTGTTTTTGTATAATATTAAATATTTTTGTAGCTGCCATAATGGTATATATACGTACATTTAGTTGGAACTGGTAAGAAACTAAACAAATTAGCGGTCTGAGGAAAACTCTGGAATTAGTTCATGCATGGCATAAAAGATTTTAAGAGCATATAAAATAAGCTGTTAAGACTAAACATTAACATGCGAAATATTATTTAAATAAATTTAAACTTCAACGACTGAAACAAAGAAGAATATATTTCTTACATTTATAACTAACTGGCCCTGGTACGTACGCGGTTCCACACTCCATATAGACCTCAATCTGTATACAGTTGAAGACCAGATTGGTAGACACACTAATATATTGCAAAGACACCGCAGCCGGCTCCCTGCCCGCCCTTTCAAGCGGCTTAATCGACAAGGTTTTGCGAAGGCGTTGGGTCAGTAAGACTACCTTCAATTAAAATCCTCATACTATATATGGAGTTTGGCTGTTATTTATTTACCATCCATATGTTGTTATGGAACAAAATTGATGAAAAGATTCTTCACTTATTAAAATTAAAATAGAAAAAAAATTCCTTACTTTTAAATGCTAGCCCCAACGAGGAATAAAGCTGCAGTCTCTGGCGTCTGACGTGATATTTAAAAAAACCAGCGATTCCTAGTGCCCCGAACAAAGGTTCCAATGGAATTCACTCTACATCTGAAGGAACGCTTCACCCCTTTTAGACTTAACACCTGTGCTGAGGCCGAGGAAACTCGAGAGGCGCTCTCTTCAGCTTGCAAATGAGCCTGCCGATTCATGATTTTAAAACCCTGTCAGTCACCTACTGCCATAACGTCTAATCGCCTTATAATATTGCATCTAAAAGTCTACCTTATAGCTCGTCTGTTCCAATTACTAAAATCATGTTTGGAAAATCGATTATTTAGAGTGAGCTGTCATGCAAAAGACCAATCTTTGCTGGGATTCCACAGAGATGTGTTCTTGCCCCACTTTTATGTAACCTCTTCATCATGGCTTTGCCGCACTCCATTAATGTGGACCACTTACCCTGATGACACTTACGTTACTATCTTCGGCTACCAACGTCCAAGAAGCTGCCGATGGCCAACATATAGAACTGGTGAAAATAGATTAGTAGGCAAATCTTTATGCGTTTTGTGCACGGGACACAATCCCATTTAAAAACTCTCCTCCGTATCTTTGTTGGCGAAAACACATTAACCAAGCAGTAGTAAGATGCAGGGCCAAAATCGCCAAAATGCACTGGCTGCTGGACAGGAAAAGTAAGCCAATATAATGCCTACCTGGATATATGGAATTCAAGCTGGGTAACGGTTGCAAAATCTAAAAAAATATGCTCTTTTGTATATTCGGAATAGGAAGTTACATAAAGACAACATAGATTTAACAAGAGAAATTCATCCTTTTTTTATAATATTCCTTGAAGAAGGATGGTTCTTACGTAGAGAAAAATTTAAAAAATTACCTGAAAAAGTCTAAAAAAAAACTGTTCCAATATTCCCATTAAAAAGTTTCATTATAACAATTATAAGTCAATTTGAACTTTAATACCATACCTTAAAGTTTAAGTGTTAGTGGAGGATTTCCGCGAAAGCAAAAAAATTGAGTGACGTTAGCATTGTATAAATTCATGGCGAAATGAGGACATCTAAATCAGCTGATACGGCAACTAATGAAGATGATGTCGTGAACTGTCCACCGAAATTTGTAAACTCACTTGAGTTGCTCGAAACATAAATAATTGGAAATTTTTTGCAGATAGTTTAAGTTCTTAAATTGTTACATTTTTAGAACATGTCATTATTATTATTTATTTAAAAAAAAAAAAATTCGAATTTGATAATTTTTTGTGCAGCTCCAAATTTTTGTCATTCGCTACGAAATTGTAAACATCAAAAAAGATGGGTAATTTTGAATTAGGAACTTATATCAACGAGTATAAAAGTACATAGAGTAGAACAACTGATCCTTAAGAAACATTTTTCAGCGAGTGTTAAGGCATTTTAGCAGATTCTGGTATACGATGTCATTTGTGTTCCCACATCCTGAACCATCTTACAAATGCTTTATTAAAAAGTTAAAAATGTACTTGCCAACTTATGCAATAACCAAACTTTATAAAATAATAAAAATTTTATGTACTACTACATTGGAAATTAAAGCAAAATGCACAACTAAAAACAAATTCCATGCTTGGTAAAAAACTTGCTTATTAGGGCACTCTATGTTTTAACCAGTTATGACTTACAAGCAGCGGAAAATTAAAGTAAGGTTGTGTTTGTCATACATCATTAAGAGAGTGTTTTCTACTTCTGGTGGAGTTTTTCAGTGAATAAGAACTCGAATTTAAAAAAAAAAACAATTACAATTGATAATACAATTTAAAGTTTGTCGAAATTTAGGCTATTCCCGCGTAGTAAATAGAATTACTCTCTTATAAGCCATTCTTTTGCATATTTTTACATGAAAATAAAAAGCGATTTCATAATTTCATAAATCTGTTAAAAATGAATATCAGAAAAAGCTACATTAAATATCGATTATATGCAATTATTGGAACATTTGGCCTAAAGTCACCAATTTTGTTATTTAGCAAAATGTAGGTCAAATGAAGGTGGCGTCATCTTTTTTGCAATGCGACACCCCAAATGGATATTTCTCTTTTGCTTCGCAAAAAACGAACTTAAATTTTACTTATTCGACTTCACTGTCATTCGACATCAAAATCACAAAACTTATAGATATACCCTAATATCATATTTTTTGGAAAATTGTTCAACAATATTCACCCATGCCCATATTTTTAGAAGAATCGCATAGACAAAACATTGAATCGATGTCCCAGCGGCCTATCTTTATAATACATAAATCTTGTGTTTCTTTTTTTTCCAACTTTAATAGATAAAATCATTAGGTCTTTAAAATTGAGTAATTATAGTTATTTTTAAATTTTCGTATAGATACAATCATATTTCTAAGAAATTCCCAAGGTTTCGTATACATATCGCATTCGTGCACGGGATATACCCAACTGCCTAATGGGTCCCATGAGCGACAATTGAGTTATCATGGGGTATACGTCAAGTCAAGTCATATTGTCATTCTCCGTGTCGTATACGTAAATGAAATACTATATACTATATGAGGCAGGCACGTGAATCGGTTCGTCAAAAACAAGTGACTGAGTTTCTTATCTTAAGCGTCAGTTTATGAATATTGTTGGGCTATAATTTGCTGCAAGTCATTTGTCAAAAGTCCCCAAATGCATGGAATATTCAATGAGACAAATGTTTAAAGGCATTAAGTTTAGTAATTGCGCCTAAATCGTTTTTGTCGGAGGCATCGGTCATACCAAATGCGCATTATAAATGCAAATTGCGTGCTTGCCAGCCAGCAAGAACATAATTTATAAATAAATAAATAAATAAATAATAAATAAAATCAAAAATACATAGTTGAAATCAAAGTGTGCAAGTGTAAATAAGTCGCAGTTTCTAAAAGCAGGCAAACAGAGCCAAAAATTATTAAATCGAAACAGATGATGTAGAAGAAGCGCAGTGCAAATATTGGCATGCGGCTAATTATCGCTCGACTAATTAGCGAGATAATGATTTCACAATACACAAAAACGGAAACATGCACGCATATATGTATATGCATGTGTGTATATGTATATAGTATACCTTTGTATTGTATATTTATTTGTATACGCGCGCATACAAATGCACATGAACAAATAAACAACATCAAAACAATAATTGACAGGCGAAAATGAAAAACATTCCAGTACAATATGCCTATAAGTTGTTTAAGTGCGCCATGAATGACTTTACGTATACGCATGTGTGTGTGTATCTGTGTGTGCTCAGGTATGGCTGTGTGTGCGTATATAAGTGCCATTTTGTACTGCAGTTAATGCCAAATTGCATTGCCTATATGCGTGCTCAGTTTATAAGTAAACAAATAACAATAACATTGAGAGACCAAAACAAAGGCGTACTATATATTCTCGTACAGTCAGTCGCATAATTTTTTGGACACTATATTATATTCAATGCTCCATCAAGTTGATAATCATATTTTTTAATAAAACGTTAATGTTAATTTTTGGTATAAAAAGAAATTAAAGCAAGCTCAATTAATTTTAAGGGTTTCCACGGATTTTATCCAAATTTCGGCATTATAAATGGTGTTTTTTTAATAGGCTACTGATTTCCGAAAGGGATATCTATATATATATATTTTACTCAGTAGGAACGAACAATTCATCATGGTAAGTTTTATACCACAAGAACGTCTCGCAATCTTCGATTTAATCCCTTTACAATATTTTCTTCAAAGATATGAAAAGCCGCAACAATTGACGACTTGGAAACCACAATTGATTTAGGAAATACGTCGGGATGCTATTTGGAACTCGTAGTCGTAGTGATGGTGACAGCCAGAGACCAATTTTAAATATTAAATGATAGTTAATTTTCTTTTAAATAAAACCATATTTGGTGTCATTACACTAATTTTTCTATGTTTTATTTAAGTTCCAAATCCTGACGCGCTCAAAAAAAACCCTTTATAAATGACGGATTTATCGTACAGGCAACATAGGCTGAAGCCTAGGGCGGCAGAATTAAAAAAAAAAATAATTTTAGTGAAGAAAGAGAGAGCGAAAGCTCTCAAGAATACAAAACAGTCAAGCAGCTTCGTAGGAGTCAGAATCTACAACCTGGTGAAAATAGAGACAGTAGTAACAATTGAGTGCCCGTGACAACTTTCATGTCAACACATTCAACGTTATCTTTGACCGTACTTTGACAGAATTGACACGAAGACGTAAGGCATATCAAAAAATCTCTCCGAAATTTTCTCTCATCACTGACAAGAATCATTTGAGCAACGAAGAATTACGTGAGAAATCCACCATATTGAGCAACTGCTACACGCAAGATATTGAGGAAAATTTGGGAAATGAAATGATATGAATGATCTTTTTTAAGGCATACTGCATCGAAAAAAACATTTCAAATTATTCTAGGCTGAAACTGTTGAAAATGCTGAGACAGGATTATATGCAGATCTAATGTTGAAATTGCGTTGCGGATGTTTGTTTCAATTCCTATTTCGAATTCTGTTTTGAAACGCGTGAAAAACTATCTCAGATCTTCATTGGGCGAAAACAAACTGAATGCTCTTGCGTTGTTAACGACAGAGTCAGATTTGTTTCTATATATCGATTGTGAAGATATCATCCGCGAATTCGCAGCTGAAAAATCAAGACGTAAAGAACTGTGAATAAGAAGTGTTTGAAAAAGGGTTTTTACCTTATCCATGTCGTTGTCGAATTTGTTAATTCCGTTATGTATTTCATTAATAACGAACTATATTGTAATAAAGCACTGATGACAATCACAAACGCAAGTGTTGGATTGCCTAGGGGTGGCAAATATTTAAATCCGCCACTGCCCGTTATTATTCTTAGAAACAAAGTTTTTGTAAGAACTATTATATGGCTTAAGTGTAAGCAATCTGCTATGACAGATGGGCCAAAATAATAATAAAAATGATGTCTTTTGGATTTGAGGTCCTTCTCTGAGATTATTTCTTCTTCTTCTTCTTATGTGGCCATACCAACCCGATTACCGGGTTACGGCCTGCCTTAAAACGTCTCTCCAGGCGCCTCTGCATTGCGCGTCCAGTTGGTCACACCGAGCGAAGACAGGGCCCCTTCCACTTGGTCTTTCCAACGCAGACACGGTCGTCCTCTCCGCCGACGGCCGCTGACTACCGCATCGAACACACGTTTAACTGGAGCATCCTCGTCCATCCTAACGACATGTCCGAGCCAGCGAATCCGCTGGATGTTGATACGCTGAGCAACGTCCTTGTCGTTGAAGAGCTCATACAGCTCCTGGTTGTTGCGGATGCGGTAGTCATCGCCAACTCGAATAGGACCAAAGATTTTGCGCAGTACTTCCTCTCGAAAACTCCCAAGGCAGCTGCATCAGTTAGCGACACGGTCCAGGCTTTCGCGCCGTAAAGAAGCACTGGAAGGATGAGTGCTTGTAGAGTGATAGTTTTGTCGCGCGAGAGAGGTCTCTACTACTCAATTGCCTATTGAGACCGAAATAGCACCTGTTGGCAAGAGTTATTCTGCGCTTGATCTCCAAGCTGACATCGTTGTCGGTGGTAACGGCGGTGCCAAGGTAGATAAATTCCTTGACAACATCGAAAGTATAGCTGTCGGCCGTAATCTGGGACCCAAGCCGCCGCACGTCCTACTTGTCGACAGCATATACTTTGTTTGCCCTCATCTACCGCCAGACCCATTTTCGCAGACTCCCGTTGGATAGCACTGAAGGCCGCGGTGACATCTCGCTTGGTACGCCCAATGATGTCGATGTCGTCGGCGTACGCAAGGAGCTGGACACTCTTGTAGAAGATAGTGCCAGTGCGATGTACGCCGGCCTTCCGCGAACGCTCTCCATGACGAAGTTGAAGAGGTCGCATGATAAGGGGTCGCCTTGTCTGAAACCTCGCAAGGTATCAAAAGGCTCGGAGAGGTCCCTTCCTACCTTGACGGAGCTGCAGGAATTACTCAACGTCATTCTGCAAAGCCTTATCAGCTTCGCAGGGATACCGAGCCCAGACATTGCGGCATATACGCGATCCCTTATCTATCGAAAGCTCTGAGATTATTTAGCTCTTACAAATAGCGACTTTGTTTCCGATGATCAATGTAAAGTAAAAATACTTTAAAATCTCAGTCACGCCTCTTTTTCATCCTTATATTTATTTATTATTAAACAATTTACCGATGCTTGGTTCTCGCTCATATAAGACAACATTGCGTATACGTGACATTGCGTATACGTAACATTATATACGTTATGTAATAACCACAGTATAGAAACTTCCGGCAGATCAGACCTTTAAAATTTTATGTTTTATTATTATTATAGTATTTCCTTTTGATTTGGCAGTAATAATTAATTTTAATCCAAATTATTTCTACAGTTTTTAAAGATTTGTGGCTTTGATCTGGTCTCGCTTCGCCGAACTATGTTTGTTGACAATTTCTGAAATTTAATTTTCATATTGTAGACTCTACTACTGAGTGCTATAAAATACGCAATTGATGAAGTGTAAATGAACGTAAACGTCGAAATTATTACACGATGCGTCGTTCTCAATGTTATTGCTGTTGTTGTAGTGGCTGTCGTCGGCCGTATAGCGTATACGCTATTTGTATCTGTCAGATACTTTGCTCAGTTGGCGCTGCTACGGTTGATTTATGAACTGAAAAGCAAAAAAAAGAAGCAAAACAACAGAAACAGCAATTTCCATTGCTTGTAGTGCAAATTGTTATGTTGATTACTGTAAATGGTGTAAGTAAGTCGTAAAATTAAATTTTATTTTATAATTAATAATTAAATATGAGTTCTTAAACAAGTAGCCAACAGATATATATAATGCATACAATGTGACAACATTTACGACGCACTTGTGTGCACATATTTATGGCAACCTTGTGTTATGTGCACACTTAACTTGGCTAAGACGAGTAGTTGGTCTAGACAGGTCAAGAGACTCATAAGTAAACATAATACGCTTTGAGACACTTAATTGGAGCAATAAACATGTCGATAGTGTAAAAGTCACAAGCTACTCAATCTAGCACAAATTTATTGGCTAAAAATAACTGCCAAAAGTGTACAATGGTCAAAATAAACAAAACACTGCACAACTTAAAGAAGCTAAAAATAATTCAAATGTAAATTGTTGTCAATGCTGTTGTTTGTTGATAAGTTCCATTAGCGGTTTGGGCCATTGAAGTAACGCTTTGAAATCCAAAGCCCAAATCAAATAGGCAGCCATAAGCCCCCGCCCGAGTACCCTGCCCCCCCATAAGAAAGCGGCTTGTGCTACGCCTTTGGATTCGGTCGAGCAATTAACGTACTTCAATTTGTGCAATTGACTGATTTTTCAGGCATTAAAAATAGTTTTTCAATATTTATTTTTAAACCAAAGTCACAAGTAGTCCGATATTCGACGTTGACGTCTACGTCGACAGCGACGTCAGCGTCTTTGCCGCGCTTTGATGTTGTATGTATACATATATGTATTTTTAGCCATGGCTAAATGGCTAGAAAGATTTCGGCTAAGTGGTTTGCTGAGGCACAAAAACAACAACTAGCAACAACCAAGAGTTTGGTACACATAATGAACGTAGCTCCCAAAAGTCTTAACTGATTGTAGTCAATTTGTGCAGTTGAAGATTGGAATTTAATAAATTGAGTCTATAAATATGCATTTAAGCCAAGCTCCTATACATATGTATTTCGTGCACTCCAACATTTATTTGTATGAAATTTGTAAATGAATAATATTAAATGTATCTTATCAAACACATTTGATCGTATTCATAACTTGAACTAGTTTGCCAAGCATTAAAGCTTTCATAAATTCAACGTAACGGCTACCAGGGTTGCCCAACCACCGAAATTTTTCCGTGAGAATCGATTAGCGGGTTCGAACAACTGACCTGCTAGTCAACATTAAATGAAATAATTTTTAGCCTTAAACATATAATAAATTATTTGATTTATTTTCTACAGAAAGTGGTAGTAACCCCAAGAGCTAAAACTTATTTTTATACTATTTAAATTCATACGAGTCTATAGAATGAACATAGCTTATTTATTTGTTTAAATACTCCTAATTTGGATTTTACACGTTCTAATTTTTTTTTTTTTAATAATGTACCTTAAATATTAAATCCAACAAATTGTTGGTGTAGTGCATGCACGTAATTCTGATTCTACAAAGTAGGTAGTTCCATTTTTTTACTTTTGTTTTTCAATTATGTAAATATTATTTTTAAGTAATTATTAAATACTAATTTTATTAAATGCTATATTTTTAATAAATAAAAAAAAAATTTAAATTACATTTACATTTTTTAAAAAATTACTTAATATTTAACAAAGATTTTGTATTTTATTCATCGATGCAATGATTTATTTTCTTTTAAAAATGGTTTGAAATCTGTTTGAAAATTTATTGTTCGACTATGAGAGTAATTACTTCATCGTCATCGTATGGCCATTACCACCCGCTCTCGGGTTACGGCCGACCTCAGAAGCTCTCGCCAGGCGCCTCTGCTTTGCGCGCGCCTTCTCCAATTAGAAATACCAAGGGATGATAGGTTCTCCTCCACTTGATCTCTCCATCGGAGTCGTGGTCGTCCCCCCCCCGTCTTGCTTCGTCGGCTTTCGCTTCGAATACCTTTGTCGCTGGAGCATCATTATCCATACGTACGACATGGCCTAGCCAGCGCAGACGTTGTATTGTGATACGCTGGACAACATTCATGTCGTCGCCGTATATTTTTCCTCTCAAACACCCCAAGAGCAGCTAGGCTGATGTCATTTTCAGTGTTAACGGCGGTGCCAAGGTACGTGAATTCCTTGACCACTTCAAAAGTATAGCGGTCCGCTACAACATGGGAGCCCAGACGCCGAGCGTTCCTGTTCGTAGACAGCATATACTTCGTCTTGCCCTCGTTAACCACTAGACCCACTTTCGCTGACTCCTTTTCTATTGCGGTAAATGCAGCAGTAACATCTCGCTTACAACGCCCGATGATATCGATATCATCCGCGTATGCAAGAAGCTGGACACTCTTGTAGAAAATAGTGCCATTGCGATGTACACCGGCCTTCCGCAGTACCCCTTCCATCACGAAATTAAAGAGGTCGCATGATAGAGGATCGCCTTGTCTGAAAGTATTGAAAGGTTCGGAGAGGTCTGTTCCTACCTTAACAGAGCTGATGGTGCCGCTCAATGTCATTCTGCAAAGACGAATCAGCTTTGCAGGAATACCGAACTCAGACATGGTGGTGTATAGGCGATCCCTTATCGGGCTATCGAACGCAGCTTTGTAATCGATAAAAAGAAGATGAGTATCGATCTGTTTTTCGTGGGTTTTTTCCAGGATTTGTCGTAGCGTGAAGATCTGGTCTGTGGTGGACTACTAGGTCTGAAACCGCACTGATAGGGACCGATCAGTGTGTTGGCATATGGCTTCAGTCTTTCACATAGTACGCTCGACAGGATCTTGTAAGAGATGGCAATAAGACTGATTCCCTGGTAGTTGGCGCATATCGTCGGGTCACCCTTCTTCAATATAGGACAAAGGACACTGAGCTTCCAATCGTCGGCAGAGTAATAACTTAGCTTTTAAAAATCATTTCTATCGATTTGTTTCTTATCTAGCCTTATCGTGTGTTTTTCCATTTTAAGAAGAAAGCATTACGAAATGTGTAAGAACCAAATCTACACTCAAACACTTATTATTTTTAAATTTAAATTATCTAAATTTTTTTTATTGAATTTTGTTATTGTGAATGTAATGCAATGTCACAAGAATAGAAAAGTGTTTCAAAATCTTTTTTTCCAAGTTTCATATCTTAAAATGAGGAAGAAACCTTTTTTTAAGTATATTTTTTCTGGCCAATTTATTATGTATCTACGCTGCTATAGAACCTTATTATTATCCAAAATTTTATAACTAATTTTTATATTTTTTTAGGAAAATAATATTTTTTGCCAAAGTACTCTGCGTTTGGGTACCTATACATACATTTCCTAAATTGCCAAGGTGGAACATAATGCCTAGTTCCCAGCATAGTTTAATAAGCAAAAATATTTGAATATCTTAATTTTATAACAGTTTTTACAGTTGTAAAGTTTTTCTCATTAATTTCTCCAGGCTTTAGCTTTGGTTTAGGATTCCATACAAGTTTCTTTAATACTAATTGTACGCAATTTCCAGCGGTAATTGATACATATTTGTTGAATACTTATCACATATACAATAAAATTAACAACAACAAGGGAATAAAAATAATAATAACAATAAACGATATTGCAATTGCAGTTGGCCAAAGTTTAAACGGAAATAATGCAAAGATTTAAAGCACAATCACTTAAAAAAAATTGCGAAAAAAACAAGCGCATGATTCAAATAAAAGTCAAATAAATAATATAAATAGCTTAGCAATTACCAGATAAAAAATAAAAATATGCTAAAAGGTGTGAAAAAATTGATATTAAAAAAAAAGTGGATTGGACGTATAGCTTCCCGATAGTGGGATACCCTGCCTTAAGCGAGTCTGGGCATCTGGGTTCTGCGTGGAGAACTATAATGAGAAACTAATAGATTTTAATATAAAATAAGTGTTCCAGTAAAATTTTAAATTACATTTTTTTAAATTTTACTGAAACCCACACAATTTTATTGAAATTGGACCATTTAATGAAGATTTTTAAAAAATCGTGAAAATGAATACATTTTTTCATCATAATATTAAGAAGTATGCCTTCCAATCAATATTATAAAAATTAACAATAATTTTTGCCATATATGAACAAAAAAAAATTTTTTTTTCATACATTTTTAAAAAAATATTATACAATAAAAAAATTTCGTTTAATTTTTTTTAACATTGTTCCACTAAATCAATTTGATTTAAATTCACACCGTATAAAGAACGTATAAAAACACATGTTTCAAAAAACAAAAAAAATGGTGATTGACATATTTAAGGAAGTTTTAAGTTGGTTAAAAAAATATAAATATTACTTATTAAGTTTCCAGTACCTTATCAAGCTAGAACCTTTTGTTTACTTTTTACTAGTGGGCATATAATTTTATTTTAAATCCCATTTTAAATAAATTTTTTTTCTATTATATTGTGAATATAATTTTTTTAAGTACTATTTTGTAAATAATTATTCAGCACAAAATATTAAATGTAGCATACATTTTTTTTATTGGTATTCTTATACATTTATATTTTTATATGTAGTTTTTAATAAATTTAAACATAAGTAAATATTTGTTATATCTCTTAAGAAAGAATTTGGGGACGAAGGTGTATTCTTTTAGTTGGGTTGGAATTGACTGTAAATTAATAAGCTCTGAGATTCACTCTATTTGCGTACAACGTTAGTTGAGGAAAAAATAAAATTCTTCCAACAAATTTGTAAATCCTCAAAATTTGTGTTTTTTTTTTTTTAATTGATAACCATACCATATACTGAATTTTGTTAAAATTGTGCATCTATGTCTCTAGCTTTAACTGTTTCCATGTTCTGGGTGTTCATACATAAAAATGAGCTTGTGAGTAGAAACTCCACTACCCTTCTCCGAAAGAACTTATGATCTGCCCGGCCTGCTTGAGCCCAAGATTTACCTAACACAAATCCATAATACCCTTTAAGCTTCAAATAAAGGGTATAAAACTGAATACCAATAGTCATAAAATTTTGCACGTGTACTGAGCCATGCTGCCAGCGTCTCTGCTGACTGCGCTGCTGTCATTTTTGCCCATACTATGAATGAAATCATATGAGCGCGTCAAGCCGATTGAGTGAGTGTGCGTAATGCAGAGAGAGAGAGAGAGAGAGTGGTCGTGTATGTGTGTGTGCGTGAGAGGCGGCATTTTATATTTGATTTTGTGCCTTTGGCTTTGGGCAACCTGTTGAGTTCTTTTTATTATGGTTGTAGTTGTTGTCGCTGTTGTTCATGCCACGCGCTGATATTTTTTTTAATAAATTTCTGGCTACACTTCCCTTATCACCTTTGCTGCCCCCTTGTCACCTATCAGTGTTTTGTTTATGCGATTATTATTATTATTATTTTTGTTGTTGTATGCCGGCAGTCAATTGGACTTTTGTTGACATTGAACCGCCAGCATACGGGCATTAATCTTTTTCACCACTAATAAAAAAAAGAGAGAGTGAGGCAGATAAGTAAGTCAAAACTAAGCAACCTTTTCACTCTTCCCCACACAATTTTAAAGCATTTTTTGATGATCTAAGACTCGCATACATTCGAGCTGGAGGTGAAAGAACTGCTTACAGCACAGCTCGACTTGTATATGCGTTGTGTATGTGTGTGATCATGATCATGCGCCTCTGCCAAAAAAAAAAATCAAGAACTTTACGCACGCTCTTCACTCTGGAACAGTAGCTGATAGAGTCACGATGAGTGCGTGACTTGGGCACGCGTTTGCCAGCAGATACAGCTACAATAACAATAACAACCAGCACCATCATAATCACAACACCAACAACAATGGTAATGAATTTGAAATTAATACCTACATTTTTATTTGCCATTTGTTGTTGATAATCAACTTTGATTTGCTTGTCATGAGTTGTGTAGTTTTTCCAGCGCATTCCGTTGGAATTCTCTGGTTTTTTTTTTTTTGTGTATTTTTGTGCCACATTGTGAAATTCAAGTTGTGATTATTGTCGCCAATTTAATTAGTTTAGTTCGTGTTAATGGTGTGGCACAATTGAGCACGTTCATATGGTATGGAAAACTCCCATAAGTGCAACTACATTCAATTGAGCAACTTAATTTGGCCATTACATTTAATCGTAGCAACGATGCATGGCGACGACCTTGCTTTAAGCGCTTTTTTACTCTTTTGAAGAGTATTTGAAAATTGTTCTATGAATTCTACGATTTGATTTACTATAGAATAGATCATATTGAGTTTCGTTATCTATAAATATTTTTATAATATTTCAAAAAGCAGACCACAAAAGTTTAGTGGCGTGACTTAGCTATAGTTAGATTTTTGTGGCATAAAGCTTACATAAGGGTAGCTTTGTCTTAAAGTCATGACGCATCATCTCGAGACGGTTCGATTCGAAGTCGGGTCAAAGACTTCTTTCTCTCCAACTGAATTTTAAAGTTAAAATTACTGTAGTAAGGTGCTTATGGATTCATAAAAAGTAACTTAAGTCCGTTGCATATCATACATATCACATATAACCTACATGATAAGGTAGGAAGTATAATTTATCAGATAAATTTCAAAAAATATTATTATATATTTTTACAATAATATTTGACAAAGTTGTGCTAATTAGATTAAAAATCACATAAATTTAGCACTTTCCGTCTATAAAACGAACAATATATTTTTATACGATCTAGTTATACCCTTTACAAAGGGTATATTAAGTTTGTGCAAGCCGAAAATGTATGTAACATATAGAAGGAGTCGTTGGAGACACCCCAAAGTTACCTAAAATATGTTCAGAGGGACTACAGAAGTCCGTCCGTCCGTTTGAACGCCTAGATCTCAGAGATGGTAAGAGCTAATGTAACCAAACTTTCACATTAGATCCCATATTATTCCATGGGAGACAAGTTTATTTTTTTGATAGTTTGTGATTGAAATCAAATTTGGTATTCGTTAGTTTTTTATAGTTCCTAAGCACTGTACTACATTTAATAAAAATCGGTTGAGTATATCATATAGTTCCCATAGGAGGAATCGGCCCAAAAAAAAACTTTTTTATACAAAATTCGGTATTCAGATCGTGTTTAAGGTTTTAAAGCACTGTGTCAAATTGGATCGAAATCGGTTGATTATATCATATAGCCCCTATAGGAATGATCCGTAAAACAATAATTTTTTGCTTAAAAATTCTTCTATTTTGGTTGTTTATGAAGGAACCGGACCTTTTTGCAAGCTAGTGGTAAAGTCGGTTGCGCGCGACTTTACGCACGCCATTTTTTTTATAGGCAGACTATGTTACTGTTAAAGAATTTGGAATGAAAGTATTACTAGCTTTTGTTATTGAACACAGCCACCAACATAAAGTATTATAATCTTGAACCAGGCTTATGCGATTTTATGTACTTCATAACGCTGTTTCAATCGAACTAGGTGCTACCCGAGCTTCCAAAAACTTAAAATTTTGTTCTTAGGTATATCCGTTGTAGGTGACGATTTTATAACTTTTTGGGATCGCGAAATCCGAATTAAACTTGGATTGGGATTTAGGGACTCCAACAACATATAGATCACTTATTTTGGCCTCTGAACTCTCTTGAATGATCACATGGCCAAGTAAAGAATCTTGTTCGAGTCCTGCTGTCGAACGATATGTTGTGACTGTACATAGATTGCGACGATAACAAATAAAGTCATTTTTCTCAAAATATTTATTATTTCCACGATATTTTATTTATTTTTTTAATTTTATTTCCAAGAATATTTTAACGTAGACACAATGTTTTTGCATTAAGGCAGAGAATTTTGCGAAAAATCGTAAAGACATGCCCCTAGTTAAAAGTGTGGGTGTGTCGCAATCGTATGTAATATACTATATATGTGTGAGTTTATGGGGGCGTTGGCGCTGCCAGTGAATCACATTTGGCGCACATCAATCATCAATCAACATGCTGGGTATAGTACCTAGTAACATGGCACATAAAAATATTTGCACAACTCATTGGAACTTTTCGGTGGGTGGCACATGAAGCGATCAAGTGATCGCACGTGAACGCCATTCAAAATATTTGACGTAATACATACAAACGAGGGATTTTTTTTTTCGCTGTTAATTTGCATACATTTAAATATAGTGTGGTGTGTGTGTGGTGCTAACATCAGTTTGTGTCAAAATTTTATGCAAGTTTTTTGAAATTTTTAGAAAATCAACTCAACTGCAGTGTCTATTTATAAAGCGGGCAGCTATTTTGGTAAGCAAAGTTCTCAAATGACTTGTTACATAATCGACTATGTGTGTGTGTGTGTGTGTGTGTCTGTGTGCCAAAATTTACTGTATGTCATCATAAACATTTAATGGACCATTACGTGTGGCAAAGTATGCCAAGCACAACACGTGCGCAAAGTTCAAACGTCAGACAAGACCTCAATATGAATAGTTTTGTTGGAATGTAAAAATATCACTCATACGCCGCTTGTGTAGACTCAAGGCATTCAAAATATTATACGCCACACATACGCCAAGTATAACCCGCTTTAATTTCTTCCTCTGTGTTCCCATATCGAATTTCCCGAACAACGACATGACGCAGATCAATAGAAGCGCCGCCGCCGCCATCCATAACGTCAGCGCCTTTTTAAACGAAGGCGAACCACCGATCAGTGATCACTTGTAAATGCAGACTGTGCACTCTTGGCCGCTCTATCTGTTGCTCTACCCCTGTCCGTCCGTCTTGTTGTTTAGTTGTCCGTTCAGCTATCCAGCTGTGTTGCGAACGTAAACATAAAAAGCAAATAAATAGATGCACACGCCGCCCCAATTGCACGCCCACATTGTATGCCATGCCACACTGGCCCTCCCTGCCCGCTGGTCACTACAGTCCACAGTCTGCTCCGTTTTGTACCGCACGCGCAACCTTAACTCACCATATGCAAAACGTCAGCGGAAAATGGCACTGGTTTTGGCCAGATTTGAGCCATTTGAGATGACCAAGGCAAAAAGAGAGAAGTGCAGATGCGTTAAGTTGATAGGCGAGATGATGAGTCGACGCGATGCTGCTAATCTTAGAGGAAATTTTCAATGTTTTCGAACAAGCTTGTTTTTCGCTCCATATTTAGTTGTAGGTTGTGGGTTTTGTATCATCTCTGCCTCCCAGACGCTGACACAGTTCGTTTTGGATACTCTTGCAAAGGGCATATTAAAGTGTTTAAACTGTTAAGCCCGCAAAGCGAGTCTGTTGCATATTTTCAAGAATCGTTAACTTGATTAAGATCCGGTGGTTTTCAAAGATTTACTGCTATCATCCTTCATTCCCAGTGGAACATAGGGCCTCGATAAATCTTAGATAGTATCCAACTATTTGATTTTATATTATAGTATTTTGATCGTTGAAAAGATAGCTTAAAATTGAGATGCTAGTAAAGACGATGTATTTATCGTGAATATTTGTCAATTGGAGATTATTATAGATTATATTACAATTCTAGAGTATATAAGCTGAGGTGCTTCAGAAATCGCTTTCCTTCCTCGTTTCTTCTCTTCTCTTTTCTTTTTGGAAGACTTGCGCGTGCATCGTCCGCTTGCCTCTTCAGTGCTAAAAACTGCCCGCCCTCGTCTGGCTGTCCGTCTACCGCCTGACTGTGTGATCTTGTTTACGCGAATTCCATGCTATGTACAATGTCTACGGGCCGTCGAACTGACGGCATATCGAATTTTGTTTACAGAAGTGCGGCGCGTGTGCAGGTTGGCGGAATTATTTGCTGACTTGTCTTTACTTGGCCAGTCTGGTTTGTTTATTTGAAACTGAACTTTTTGCATTTTATGCAATTATGGCGATTTTTCAATTTTGCAAACATATAAATTATAAATTTTGAACAGTAATGGAAACCGGGTTTTAAGTGAACCGAGCAAGTGAAATGAGCGATTTGTCAAGGCACATAATTGAATATAGCACTTTAGAGTGTTATCTTTGGTTAAGTGTCATTGCCATCGCAATGGTAACCGGGCGTATGCGTAATGTTTTCGTTCATGGAATTATGTGTGACTGATCCCCCTTCTCGTTAACGCTCTCCTGCCTCACTCGTCTTGTGAGTTTTGTGTTATTGTAATTTTCTATACCCTGTAACGGTGGGGACAGAGTATTATGAATTTTGCAATTTTTGTATAACCATGAGTCATGAAAGATGGTCTGTCTATCTATCAGTCTCTATCATCTTGTTTACTGGTTCAATTTTGTAAGATTGCTATATGAAATAGTGGACCAATTTGTTAACACAAATTTTAAGTCTAAGATAAAATATAACTGACATAAGTTTTTTCGTGATATTTAAAAAAAAATTAAAACTTTTCTCTTATATTTATGTTTTATGTTATTTTTAACATTAGTCTACATATCTGTGGGAAGTTTCATTAAAATTGGTCAACTATTTTCTTCCTTCTTAATAGATCATGGGTAGAGGGAGTCACTTCATGTTAAAGAAGAATTTCACTTTAAACATACATTACTTCCAGTGGCGGATTTAAAAATTTGTCGCCCCTAGGCAATCCAGTCAATCAGTGATTTATTACAATATAGTTGTAGTAAGTAGTAGTAGTAGGAGACTCAAATTTTGCCGCCCTTTAATTTTGCCGCGCTAGGCTTCAGCCTATGTTGCCTAAATCTGCCACTGATTACTCCTATAAAACTATATTCCCATATGTTTCAATAATAAAGAAGCTGGAGCCACAATGAAATTATGATTTTGTCAGCACAATTTGTTTTCAAGAAAAAAAGTGACTGCAGGGTATCCCAATGTCGGGCAATGACCCTACTGATTTACAATTTTTTTCCTGGTTTTCTGCAGATTTATGACATCTGCCAGCTGTTGTTTTTGTTGTTATTCTTGTTGTTTTTGTTGGCTTGGTTACTTTAAGCGTGCAAACAAACGCGCTAATAGTTTGTCATTTGTTTTGAGCGTTGTTATTGTTGTTTTGTGGTTGTCTCTGTCTTTGCAACTCTTTTACTTCCATTTCTTGTTTATTTATTGTTCAATTTTAACTTGTTGTTGTTGTTGGAGCAGTAGTTGTTGTCCCTTCTACTGTTGCTGTAGCTTCTCATTTTGACATCCACGTGCCTCAAATAAATATTCTATTGACCCCAAACAAACATTGACAAAATTTGCACGATCCGTACGCTTTGGCCAGGCTTTTGTTATTTTTTGTTATTATTTTTGTTGCTTTTGGCCGCTTTCATTCATTCATAGCCCATTCCGTTGACCACTTGAAAGTTTGGGTTTTTTTTCCGCTTAATTGCTTTAAAGTTTCGTTTCCTACGCTGCGACAATCAATCTTAAGCAATATAAAATCAAAGAATAACTATTATATACTATACTGTCCCCTCTCGTTCCCGACATCTGAAGCTAGCCTTATCGCAATGATGTCAGCGGAAGGTATACTTATAACTGCTATTTCTGTGCTCGGCGCAAATCGACCGAAATAGCACTTGTTTGATAATAAAGGTATTTTATCAGAAAGAGCGTGCAAAGTTTTTTACTTTTACGGAAATACTAAGATAACTGAAATTTTAACGTATTCGGTAATCAATTTTTTTTTGGGGGCAAAAGCGTGCACAGAAATAATTAATTACTCATCTGGATAGCAGTATAGAAATTAAGAGAAAAGTTCAAGTTTTTGTTTACTATACAATCAACAAAATCTCTCTTTCGACAATCGAATGTTAGATATAATTTCAGTATTTTCTTAAATCATCATAAATAGCTCATATGTCAAGTTTTGGGCCAATTGATTTTTTTATTTATCAATAATCAATAGGGTGACAAAGTAGTGTAACCCCCTATAAATGATAAATATGTTTGTTCTATTACCAGATATTATTTTTTTATGCACACCTCTCCAGAGAGAGTTGGCCAATGTACATATTCTATAAAAAATACTTCAAAGTACTTCATTTTCATATTATTCAACTATCTTTGGCGCAGTTCTATTTTTATCTCTATCGGAGCGTGCAGATCTACTGTCGTAATTGTTCCACTCGTTTTCAACTAATCAGAGGCACGTGTTGCTGCAACAAAGTGACAATTTCCTCTATGGTTTTATGCCGCTTGAAATTTTTTTGGTTTCAATTATTTTTACTTGATTTGTTTTCGCTTTGGCTATGTTTCCCAGGCAACTTTAGTATTCGTTAATTTCTTTTTTTTGGTTTTTATTTCTTATATGTTGCTTACGTTTCGTTACGTGTTTTTTTTTTAGTACATTTTTGCTTTGGTTATTTATCGCTATTGCGGAAATAACTTCTTTGACGTATTTCTACGTTTATCGTAAACCATAAATCGGTAATATTTGCTGATTTTATGGATTTTATAGATTTGCACAATGTAATGCATGGACAATTTTTTATCAGCATTATATATCTATATCTATATTAATAGATAAAGACACCTAATAGCATATAATTTCAAAAAGCCAATAACGTGCTACCAATTTTATTTTTTTATCGATAACTTTTTATAATGTCATACTTATATCGATAAATTCGCATGCTTCCCTTTTTTAGCTTAAATATATTATTGCTTCTATCTTATTTTTCTAATAGCTAATCAGAGGTGCCTCCGAAGAAGAGCAATTCGATCTCAAGATCCTTGGGACCGAATTTTGTGGAACAGAGTGGCAAGACAGCTACGTAGCCTCTTAAGGGAACTCAGAAGTGATTTATTGGAACAAAAACTGGCTTCCTTGCACTACACTGTCGACGCCAACTACTCTCTATGGAAGTGCACAAAATAGCTTAAACGACAGCCCTTTAAACAGGTTCCTTTCCGGTGTCCTGGTGGTGAACTTGCTAAAAACGAAAGGGAACAGGCTAATACTTTCAGATACCATCTAGTAAATCGTTTCAGTCCTTATGAATTTGCTACGATAGAGCAGACTAGGGAGACCCTCCATCCTCGCCTATTAACACTATAAAGATTGAAGAATTAACGGAAGCGATCCAATTATTGCCGAAAAATAAAGCTCCGGTTATTGATAGGCTTTACAATGCAACGTTGTAGGCCTTGTCTACAAGAGCGCTCCTTTATATAGTATTAAAATATATAGTATAAAATATATATAGTATTAGTATTTTTAATGCTATTATCAGGCTCCAAGTCTTCCGAAAGCAATGGAAACTAGCTGCGATTCTTACGATTCACAAGACATGCAAACCAGAAGCTGATCCTGAGTCGTATCGGCCAATAAATCTTTTACCCTCCCTGTCTAAATTATGGGAGAGGACTATTGCGCATCGAACGGTAAGGCTTTGCGAAGACGTTGGGTCAGTAAGACTACCTTCAATTAAAATCCCCACACGGTGTTATGGGGCTTGGCTGTTATTTATTTACCATCCATGTGTTGTAATGGTACAAAATTGATGTACAGACTTATTAAAATAAAAAATCTTATTTTTCTTTCTTAAAAATAAATTTGCACAGTAATGGCAACTCTTTATTTGATAACACTGTACTACAAAATCAAAAAAAATCAAAGAACTTTTCAAGTGACCTAGTGTACGTTGTAGGTCTTGACGGGTAGATCACAATAGTGTGTTTCAAAATTATCTAACACCCCCAAAATCGCAAGGTATTGCTTAAAAACCGTTTTTCGGGTACTGCGATCACTCCCACAATCACAACGTCGCCATTTCGTACACTAGGTCACTTGAAAAGTTCTAAATCACTGTTGTACAGTGTAATTAGTGTCGATTAATATTACTAATTTTAAATTTAAATTTAAATTTTAAATTTAAACTAACTAAAATTTAGTAAAAATTTTATTAATAAAATCAAATTTATTATTCGAGGACTAACAACATATTTATAATCATTATAATTTTATTTGTTGGAGGAAATATTTTAATTTTATTTTACACTTTAACAATACAAAATCTGTTTTAATCAATTATTAAGCAACGTTATAATAATAAAAGCATTAAAACTCAATGTTTAAAATAATTTCACGCGCTAGTTACTTACTATTTAAAAATTAAAAAAAATTGCTCATAAATTGTTTTTTTTTCTTACTTTAAATGCGATATAAATTTTCAAGTTTTGATTGCATGATTATCCATAATGCGCCCAAATAGCATTAACTGGACTCCAACAATAAAATCATTAAATAAAATACGCAAATATTATTGGCACGCTTTTGTAATTGAGATGAGCCTGATTTTATGGTTACTCTTAGTTTGGTTTGGCAATGTCCTAATTTTGAATAAGTGAAAACTTGGCCAAGAACAACATAGCTAGCTAGCTGACGTTTAACTGACAGTTTAAAACTCGATTGGTTTGACACATTTGACAGTTTTCGACAAATTAGGTTTGAACGTATGACGACAATTGTTGACTAAGGGGCCCGCCTAAGGGCAATATCTAAACTTACATTTAAGCGGTTGACTATTGATAATCCAATGTGGAGCGATTGACTGTCAATTTGTTTACGTTTCAATGATGCGCATAAATCGCACAACATGAAAGGCGGACGCGTAATTGAGGCAATTTGGGTTCATGTTTTTTTTATGCGATTGTAGATACATTTTGACATGAAACAGTTACAGTTACGGGCGTAGTTACAGTTACAGCTGTAGCAATTGAAATCTCAAAACTCATTGCTATGTATTGCTCGATTTCGCATGGCAATGACATACTAAAATGCTAAAACAACAACAACAGCTACAACACGAGATACATAACATAACGAGGCGAAACCAAAACACAGATACAGCTACAACAACAATAACAAGCAGAATAATAAACAAATACAAAGCACCAAAATGGCAATAACAATAGAATCGAATTGTATCGAAATATCCACGAACACAAACAAACACTTACAGCCACTTACATAGACATAGTCATAGTCATAGACACAGATACAAATAAATAGATAGTCAGATACATATAGTACAATACATGCACACACACACGCACAAACACATATTGGGCGCACATGAGCAACAGATATAACGTACTTTGATATAGCAGTTACAGATAGATAGATATATATGAGATACTCAGATACTATGTATTTACTGTACAATGAAGCTGGTAAATACATACAGCATTTGCACTTTGCCCATAAATGGCAATGCCAATCGACATGGCAGCGACGCCAACGTCAACATCAACGCCAACTACGAGTAGATACAAGTATCTACCGGATTGCGCTTACTACGAAGCGTCGCGTCGCGTCGCGTTACGCTGCCGTTTCATTCATAAAATCGCAAAAGGAAGCAGCGACTATAGCTCTGCCGCCGTCGCTGCCTCTGCCGCTCTGTCAGCTACGCCAACGTTCATTCGAGCCATATATGCCCAAATTTGTGGCATCCGCTGGCGCTGCTTCGTGAGAGACTGATTAGACGGTTCAGCGCCTCGCCGACGACCCCAATCCGTCGCACTGTGAATGGCGAATTGCTAATTAATATTTCGGTTTTGTTTGTCGCCGCTGTCATTTGTGAATGAGTCGCACCATCCTCTGCCGGCCCGGCCATTCATCATCGTCAGTATCAGATCATCACAGAGCTACCGGGGGATATGTTGTGGCAGCGGCTGCGGCTGCGACGGACGCACTGTCCGGAACTGGGCGCTTTGTTTCGGTTTTTTGTCGCCAGCATATGAAACGTCAAAGGTCTCGTCGTACTCATCACATATGAGAATTAAGAGCAGCTTTATTCATTGATGAAACCAGCCGCAAACCAGATCGCATAGTTTTCTCATGCAGTCAGTGGCATGCGGGTTTCCAGCTGTATTCGCCAAGGCTATCTTTAAGATACTCATAGCAAAAATATGCAACAGGTGGTCGGTCGGTTGGTTGGTTGGTCGCTGGCATGCCATAGTAATAGATTCAAAGGTCGTTTCAATTGTGCAGATGTTTGGTTTTATTTTTATATTGGCTCTTAGAATAGATATAGGTACATATGTATTTTGAAATGCAGCTGTAGTAACAAAAATAGCTTTAGATAGCTTTCTGACTGTAAAGTATATTACATTTCTGCGGCACTTTGCTCTAATTAAGGTGGCGGTGTATTGGGATCATTGTCTAAAGAGTGATTATAATATCTTGTCTTCGCAAGGTCAATTTGTTGAATGAAACTATTTTATTAAAGATATACACACAAAATTATTTTATTATTTAGAAAATAATAGTTAATAACAGATTTTAGAGTAAAATAAGAGAAAAAACTCATATAACAAAATTAGTTGTTGTGTGTTGGTAAATATAGTAAAAATTATAAATGAGTTTGTAGAGTATTCGCCTCAGAGTTTTCAAAATAGGCTTGAGTCGCAGGTTTGATTTTCATTCATTCAAGACAAATCTTTATGTAAATCGTTTTCTTCTTCAATTTAAAATCAACTATTTAATGCTTAGTATAACACTTTTTAATTTTATTTTTTGCACATTTTTTAAATGAATTTTATTATGTAATAAATAATTAACAATTTTTTGTATAATTTTTTATTATATCATTTATAATAGGTCAAATTTGTAAAATTGCATTATTTTTAAATACAATAACATTTTATTTATATAACATTTTTAGCAAATATATTTTTGTAGTACTAATAAGAAATAAGACTAATTTTATTTTGTTTTTAAGAGAATAAACGGAAAAAACTAGGCTCCAACTTCCTGTTTGAAGAAAAATTATAAATTAGTTTTGTTTAAATTAAAATTTTGCTTTTCCTCAATTTTATTTTAAATTTTTCGAAATTATAAGGCATATTACAAACCATCTATAAAAAATATGGTTTATTACCTTCCGATATTTTCACTGAACAATTAAAATATTACCGATCGCATTTAATTGTAGCTTTATAGGTACTTTTAAAGACCTGACGTTCAACAGGAGATAAAGGTAGTCATTTATATAATATTTGCTGCTTTATTATATAATGAAAGCTTTTTTTTTTCCTAAAAGGGTTTTTCACTGGGAGGTGGGGCCGTGCGACTAAAAGGTCTTTTGTACCATACCCTTCCTTTCCGCTCTCCGCATGAATAGGAGTAGGTCTTTTGTTGGTATTGACCTGAGATGGAAGAGACTAATCCATTCCTTTCTCATGTGACAGGATCTGTCCCATACCAAACTGGGCAGTCACAGAGAATATGTCTGGTGGTTTCATCGTCTTCTTGATAGAGCCTGCACTCTGAAGAGTCCGATAAGCCAATTTCCTGTAGATGGTATCTAACAGTGTGGTTGCCAGACAGGCAAGCTACCAGGAGCTTTAGGTCCGCTCTGCCAAGACCTTTTGTCTTGATCGCATTCAGAGGTTTGACAAGCACTTTTGCTCGACGAAGCCCCGGAAGGGTGAATCATTATCTCCTATGTTCTCCTGCGGACCATTTTTTATCATGGTTTTGATTGTGGACCATCCAATACCACAAAACGGCGCAGGAGATGTGGTCAGGGTGGAGGCACCCTGTCGTGCTAGATCGTCAGCGATCGTGTTACTATCCACTCCCGAGTGTCCAGGCACCCAACATAGCACGACTTTGTTCCGGGCGGACAGGGTTTGGAAGTAGTTGTGGCATTCTTTAACCATCCTGGAGGAAATGCTCCAGGATGACAATGCCTTAATAGCAGCTTGGCTATCTGAAAAAAATGCGTGGGAGTCGCTTCAAATGTATTTTACATTTCATTACATTTACGTGTTATCATAATTCATATTTCTGTTTATATTATAGGATAAGATAGTATCTATAGCTTCTTACCGGATGTTGAAATCATGTTCCCATGATTCTCATTGGAACGACGGCAATAAATAAATATGTAATAGAGCTACCAGCCAATAGTAACATCACAGATTATTATGCCAAAAGGAAAGATTAAGGAAGTGAGTGATTCCTATTATTGGGAAACTTATGCTAGTTTTATTGATAGCACTTCTTTTAGTGGCCAATGTAGAGCCTGTTTAGGTTATAGGAGCCGAGGAGTTGCTTGGCTTGCCGTCACGATTTTCCCGCTGTCTAGTGTGTCGGCCAATGCCGCAGATAGGTTCATATTCTGTGTCCCGGGATCCATCTCATGGAGACTCCGGTCAATTGTTCTACATTGATGAGTTTGGGTCTAGTTTCCCGAAACAGCTTTAAATTAATCTTCATTCATTCATTGTCAGTATGGCCATGTCTCTACGTCGGTTATTGTCTAGGTTATTGTCCACACATCAACCCATAGCGTTCTTACTCCCGCGACTCCCAGTCTATTTCGGTATATTACTTACAATTTTCGTAAACTTTTTATTGCCAACTTTGGTTACGATATTTCCATAAGCCACCAGAAGAGAAAATAATTTTTGCTTTCGATCGTACAGCAAGTTACTTTTGCAAGCAGATGTTTTACTTAATTACAATTTTCAACCAAGTTCCAGTGCTTTTTGCATATGAAAAATTCGTAGAAAAACGGTTTAAGCATTTCGCACATTTTGTTGGCTTTATCACAGAAAAATAAAAACATTAAAATGAAAATGCTTTTAAGCTTGGCAGGATTAAGTGTGAATATGTGCACCAAGCTGGTTTTAATAGTACTACGAACATTGGTTATAAAACTGAATTACTCTATGAAGGCGTTACTTGGTCTTTGAACTTTCCGCAAACAAGTTGAAATACTTTTATTACTTCTACACAGCAACTTTCTCTATATGCATTACCTGCCGGCGCGTCGGTCCGGTCGATGTTGCATACAGGCAAAAGTTGCAACTTGTGCTTATCATTTGCTTAAAAACCCTTAACTTTTATCATCTCAATATATCAATTTAAAGCCCACAAGTTCGCGGCATGGCGACAGGCGTACACATAAACCCGGACACCGTTAGTGGCGGAAATTCCACAGCAACACTTTCAATTCCCATTATGTACTACATGCATATATATGTATGTACTAGTCGTATGTGTGTTTGTGGTGGCACAGCTGAAGGTGCCGCAAAGAGTGGCACGTCGCGGCCAACACATATTAAGGAAAATATCTCACATTTTTTTAGCGACAAAATAACAAAAAAATGTAATATAAAAATTTTGTAACGCATTGCGTTTTGGCGGCATTTGCTGTCTGTTCGTTCATATAATTGTGAGCTGGAGTGTATGTGAGTGCGAGAGTGTGTGTTTGTGTTTGTGTGTTTGTCAAGGGTTTACATTCTCTAGGCTGTCTCAGTATTCTGGCTGGTATGTGAATAAACAACAATTTGCACAATGGCGCAAAAATGCAAATAAATTTATATAAAATATATGTCTAGAAATGATAGCCGCAAGAATTCCTCTTAAGTGGCTATTTATTTATTTTTTTTCGATTTTAACTCTGCTTCCTAAAGTATTCTATTGGGATATCTTCGAAATTTGAACCATCCAAGTAATCTTCATGCTGACACTATTTGACACTACAACTTGAATATTTTTGTCGAAAAGAGCAAACCACTTTCTGATTTTAAGTTTGGAAAGAGTCTTTGTCAATCATTTTTCCAACTTTCTTTTAATATTTGCATACCATACTATAATATTATAATCCACATATTATCCCATTGTGGTTAATTTTGTCAACACACAGACACACAACTTGTTGATGGAAACTGCCGCAAAGCAGAACTCAGCGGAAAACCCACTTAACTTTTGCACAGCACGTTGCGGACGTACAGCCGCAACTCCTGACTCCACTCCTGCACCACTCCACTCTAGTCTACCCAACACTTTAGCTCACTACTTTGGCGTTCCAAGTGGCAACTTGTTTGCTTTTATTGGTCTATGTGGCTTCTCGTGATGCCGCCGCCGACATCGTTGTCTTGTGCCTTGTGCCATGCCATGCCATGCCAATCCAATCCATGTTGCGATGCGTTGCGTTACGTTCCGTTTCGTTGTGGCGATATCAATTGGTTTTTGGATTGCTATTGCTGCGGAACCGGTCCGACATTTGTATGCCATTCACATTCCATGTGCTCTGAGTCATGTGAGTGAGTGTGAGTGCTGTGGCTGCGGCTGCTGCTGCTGCTGTCTGGCAGTGTCCACTGTCTGCTGCATTGGCGGCGACGCATCCACTGCACCCGCTCCCACACACACACACACACACACACATGGTCATATGTGCCGCCAAAACATGCATATCCGCCACTCACGCACAATGTTGTTGTTGGCGTTGTTCCATTCAGTTGTCCCCTTTTGGTTGTGCGCCCGTTTGTTGCCATTGCTGCGTTTGTTTGTTCCGTTTTCCATACTAGGCGTTTGCCGTAGTTGTTGTTGTTCCTCAGCTTGCGACCGGATGTTGTGGGAATTTTTGCATTCGTATTTGTTTTGTTTTTTTTGTATACCCTGTAACCATAGGGTCAAGTGTATTATAGACAGTTTACTGTGCATGTTTTTTGAGTTACGTCAGCAAGAAATAGGAAATCGACAAGGTAGGGGTATATTTGAGAAAAGTATTTTAACCTTTTAATTCTTAAATAAAAGAAGTGCCTCGGTAATCAATTCTGAATCCCATGCTTTTCTCTCAGCCATGTTGTACATAAGAATAAAAATCAAACCCATGGGTAGTACGCTTATAAAACTTCAATAATATCCTTGAATACCAAAATTGTCTAGAGCCGTGTGCCAAATTTCACAAAACGAATACGTAAGAATTTGATTAGTTTTCGTTTTTGCGTGATCCGCATGTAATATTTTTTGTTATCGCTCTGAACTTTTTGATTTCATGTCCGTTAAATCATTGTCAAATGACATTTAGGCCAACAAATTTCTTGTTCAGCTTTAATTTTTTTAGACAATTACATTGATATATGTAGTTAATTTAAATCTATTTTTCTGTTGCATATTTGGTTAAGCAATATTGTATGTTCTATCAAAAAAATTTTAAATTCATCGCATTCGTCCTATAAAAATCCGGGACACCGGGAACTAATTATCGGTGCACTGGAACGTTGCTTCCAAAACAGGGCTATGTCTCGGTTTTATCGGGCCAGTTCAGGGTTGCCAGTAAAAGTTACGGCAGTATAGCCATCTGGCGGACGGAATATAGCCAAAAGTAGCCAACTTCCTATATAAAATAGCTAAAAGTGGCTATGGCCCATAGCCAAGAATGATATTTTTTCTAGCCACAGCTGATCAAATATAGCCACTTTGGCTATAAATAGCCAATACTGGCAGCCCTGGGCCAGTTGGTCACAAAAAGAATACATATAGTAGATCGAAAACTCGAATATTGAAATATTATAAAAAAATAATATAAACTGAAATATCTCTACATTTGTTAAGTTGCTATAAGAGAGCTTAATAAGCAAAACTCAATCATTCTTTTGAATCGTATCGTATTTTACACTACTGAACTTATAACTTTCATTAAATATATTTAAATGAATGGGGAATAAAGTCTTTTGAATCAACGGCAATTAGAATAAAAGTTTATGAGCATTTTCGGTATAGATTTAATTTTAAAGTTAGATGCTAAGAATAGGTGACACAAAATAAATATATAGTGTAAACATAAGCAGCAACAATTTTCTACTTTGGTGTCTTTTTGGCAAAGAAATATTGACTCTTTCACAAACCATGCCCTTTTACCACTTTCTGTTGCCAGCCAGGGATATATATAAGCTTATCATATTGGAAGTTTCAATGTAGAGTATCCCACTGTCAGTCATCGCCTCAACTAATTCAATTTTTTTTATGTTTCATATTTTGCTGCTTGTTTGCGACCGTTTTTACTGCTTTGCTGCTGCTGCGGCTGTTGTTGTATTTGTTGTTGTTGTTGCCGTTGTTGTTGTTGTTGTTGCTGTGGTGCATTATTAACTGTCATACGGTCGCGTAAATGCTTATTTTGTAATAAAACGGACGGACTGATAAACAGTCCGTAAACCATACGCACATATAATACGCACATACATATTTATATATATTTACATATACATATACATAACCGACTAAGTTATCGCTCTTGATGTTGCATTTGTTGTTGTTATTGTTGTGGTCGTTGCTGTTGCAGTCAGCTCTCTGGTATTTCCTCTGTCGCGACGGCGCGAAATTTAAAGACAACGTACGCCTTTTTTTTCGCACATGCCACAATTTGTATGCCCTATACTTTGGGCATATGGGATTTGTTAGTGCAAAAAAACTATGTATAAAAATGAGAAGGAAACAAGATCGGAACTTTAAAAAAATATTTTTTATTTATTTATTTCTATATATATAAATTACAATTTAATTCTAAAATATAAAGGTTTTGAAGCCAGAGCAACGAAGGGCTGGTTTAAAAATTTACTATTTACATTGCATTCTTATTATATTATTTTTATACTATATATAGTACATTAGTTGTTTATTTTAAGTCTAGAGGTGAGTTTAATGAAGTTCTTTATATTTTCGGTGTTGGTCTCTGTGAGTTATTCTGAAGGTTTTGGAAATTGTAAGGAGTTGCATAGGTTGAGGATTTAAAGGATTTTTAAGCTGTATTTTAAGGTACTTGCGTTGCAATGTCGACAGATCGGCTGGGGTGTAAAAATCTATATTTTGCATGACCGCCTGTTCGTTTGTTATATTTATATATAGTATTTATTATAATAATGTTGTGATACCAAAAAAAATATCCAATTTTTGTTTACCATTTTTACTTTCTTTAGTTTCATACAGTTTCTTGCTATAGCTTTTCAACAAAGCAAACAATAAGCTAACATTTAAAATAGAGTATATTATAGTCGTCATATCGCGAATCTAACCGGCCTCCTAGCTGTTTTTGTTTTTGTTATGCCACATGCGGCTGACGAGTAGCAGCCCCGGGTCTGGCTGCCTGATTCCCTGTTTCCCTATAGTTCCCTGTTTGTCCAAGTGCTCTGTTTTGTGGTTGTTGTTTTTGTTGATGTTTATTTAGTCACCGCATTTGCCCACTGTTGAAATATATGCAAAACGCTATGCGTGCTCAAAGTCAATTTGCAAGACATTTTCCTGCCGAAACAAATGTTAACAGTACGTATACTTAATATTTCTGTTTGTTTGCTTGCCCACAAAAAAAAGGGGCCAAAAGTCAGCGGGTGGTAAGCGGTGGGTTATTTGCTATTGTTTCGCTTAGTTGCACAGACGCAAAGTGGCCCAATTTAAATTATTTTTAGTCTATAATTTTTTTTGCAAACATTTTCTTTAAAACAATTTGCAAAATGGGTTGCCTCCGCCCTTATCCTTTTTTTGGTATTGGCCTGCAGTAAATGCCCAGCACTATGAAATTATTCAAATTATCATCTTGTTTTAGTCATTCGTGTTACAGGCCAAGGATTGGTCAAATGATATACAAAAACACACGCCTTGGAACGCCTAATTTACCAAGAACTGTTTGGCAAAGTGTTGACATGGTACTTCAGATTTGACTAAGTACTAGCCGATATAATAAATAACCATATACGTGATATATAGTATGACGCTGGTCAGATTTTGTTTGCATGCGTGTAAAATTTCTTTTGGGTCTGCATTCGGTGCTATAAATTACTAGTTATATGTAGAAATCTGGGCCATTTTGTACAACTGGTGATTAGGCAAACTCTTAATGCTCAAAACAGTTGAGAGATATGGAAGTGACCGCGTTGCTGTTTGCATTGGTTATAAAGCACGCCTTTTTCACACCAGGACATTTTTAAACTAACTATTTTAATCCTTTTTTTTCAATTGCATTTCCATTTTGCATGCAAAACAGCAGCAGGCTGATAAACTTGGGATAGTGAATCTGTTTAGAATTTTCCATTGATAAAAATTGTAAGATATAAACTTATAATCCACGTTTTTTTTATATTCTAATAACTAGGGGGTTTCCTCCCCTGCTGGCTTTGCTCGCCAACCCCCACCCCACCATCGGCACAAGTGACTCAGGGGGTGCCTACTTGAAATTAAATTACTTCTTTATTCTTCTCATACCTCTTCTTTGATGATTTACGCATCTGTTCTCGCTTGCGCTCTTCCATTTCCTCTCGCTAAATTATAAAAACATGAGAAAAATAATCATGAGAAACAAATATCTTCTGCTATACACACTACATGTTCTACACTTTCAAAAGGATGAGATAAAAATAACTTTTTATGTAATGCCCTCTATATATTTTAATATTTTCGTTGCTGGGATTAAAAAAATTTAACAAATTTACGTCAACATAGAATTTGAACAAAGTTTCTAAGTTTCTTTGGTATAGTAGACATTGTTTGAATTTGTTATCGACTAATGTAAATTATTTCAAGCATTTGTGATTTCTTTATAATTTTCGATTTCACTGAACCAACGATGGGATAGAACAATCTCTGCCGGTTCCAGTATTTATTTCAATAACTATGGTACTAATTTTTAAGCTGCACTAAATTTTGAAATATACTCAAGAATACTCTTTGTCTCTTTTTTTTTATTCAAAATTTCGTATACAAGGCAATGGGCCTGTCTTCGTTCACGTTGTTTGGGACATGCTCATTCCCTATACAAATGGATGAAATTCTTTAGACCTACTAAACTTTCTATCAAGTTTATGATATGGATATCTTAGGCTGAAATTCTTTCTCTAGTTTACTATAGATACTATATATCCAGAGTGTCCACTGTGCCACATCACTGTGTATCCGTTTAATCTCTGAGACCATAAGATGATCTACATTATCTGCATATCAGTCAAGCTAAAATTTTGATTTGCTCTTAATGCAGTGCAAATATAACGTCACGCCAGATAGTTATCACATTTTCTTATTACCTTTGCGGTGATGATCGCAAGTCCTCGAAATTTTTATAGTTAAATAAAGTTAAGTAAGGTAAATAAATTTAAATGTATGAGCAGGTATATAATAAAAAAATTAGAGATGATACAATAATTATCCTCAAATACTCTCAAGGTAGATGACTTCGTTCGGCGAATTCAGTTCACAGCAAGTTACAGGTAAAGCTATCGGAATAAACTTTACAGCATTTAATTTTAATTAATGAATCTTTTAATTTTGCAGCTTTGCGATTTCAATTGCGTATTACGTTTTCTAAAATATTATTTTAAAAAGTGTTATTTTTTGAGGAATTTTTAAAAAATAAAATTTTTCCTTGTTGTTCACTGCAACTCTAAAGTGCAAAGAGTACATTATGTAATTTAGAGAAGGAGGCGCCGAAGACCACTCAACAGTTACTCCACAATACAGGGCGACCCGCTCTTAGATTCTATTTCCCGTAATGAGGGATAGGGTGACTACAGAAGTCGTTATACCACATTTTGTCGCACAATTGTAACGTTACGCCAAAATGGAACTGTTTTTGTCGCACAAGTGTAACGTTACGCCAAAATGAAACTGTCCATATATTAATAATTAATAAGTCTTATGTGTACTATTTATCTACGAATAAGCAAAATAACTAACATTACGATAAACCAAGTCAAATTCCATTCGTATTAGAAATCCCACGTCAAAGGACTTTGGCCTCAACTTGGATATCAACGGAATCATAAAAATACTAAAAAGATAACTATTTCAGATACTAAACTAGGCAATAATCAGTCAAGCAATTTATAACATTTAGGTTTATCAGTTTAAGTTCTATCACAGTAAGACGCGAATTAACTTGACTTAGGTTTGTTGGTTTGTTTGGTTGATATTATCGAATTCCATATGTGAAAAGAACCGAACTTTGTCGGGTGTTTGGGAAAACCACAATAGAATAAAACTGATATACAGTAATAACAATAACAAGTAACAAACAATAATAATGGGTTACGCGGCTAAAGTTCTTTTTGTGCGATAAAATGCCACAATTATAATTCATGGAACTAATAATTTCCCTCATGTCAGAGAGAGAGCCAACCCCTTGGCATGCCACAATAACAACGGCACTGACTATAACAAGCATATGAAAAGCGATATGAAAAGCCAAACCCAAACCCAAACCCAAGTCCAAAACCAAAACAAAAACGAACCAACCGCAGCAACTGATAAGCCAAAAAGGCAACGTTCAAAAAATACCAAAAAATAAAAATGTATAGCAAGGTAGTTATAGTACATATGTATGTACAAGCAGGTGCTCGATGTTTATACTTTCTAACTACAGCTCCTGGTATATATTCAGCATGGACCTCTGTCCCGCCAAACCCCTATTTCGTTACGCTTTCTTTGCTGTTGCTTTTTTGACATTTGCGAATTCCCCAAACGCAAATTATATGGTCACGCGAATAATTTATTATGCAAACTGCCGACCGCACGACGCTGCACCCCCAACTACCCCCTCAGACCAACCCCAATCCAACATCTCGTGACGTCTAATCTATCGGATGCGACAAACAGCCGCTGGCATTGCCGCTTGTCTCATTCATTCATTACTTGCCCGCCGATACGCCAGGCTATCCGTACTATGAGATACAACTGAGGCCGCCGAGTGAGTATGCATTCATTATCGTGCCCGGGTGGGAGGGGTAGCTTGGGCCGTGGGTTCGCCCCCGCCCTGACCACATCATCTTAATGAATGAATTGAAGATAATTAATTCTCGCGCTGTGTTGCCGTATTGTGTGAAGTGCTGCAGTTTCCGGAGCAGACACAGGGGGGGTGTTCAGGGTTGGAGTTGCTTGCAACGGGTCAGTGTCAAATGGGCTTGTGCAATGGCGTGACCAGTCAGAGAAGCGTCATCACATCATGCAATCGCATACAAACGCAATTGATATGGATGAGGCTCCATACCACTGTAGATATATCCACACCACTCTACTACAGATATAAAAAGAAATGTTGCTAGAGTACTAGAAGAAATTTCAGTTAAATATTCATAAAAATTCCTCATTTTATGACTTGGCCGTAGGCCACTTGTCGTCGCTCGTGAGGCCAATTAATATTTCCTCTACTTGATATGCAGAAATTCCAATGCTTGCTTCGACAAACTGAGCGAGCGCCATCCGCAAGTGCTGCAAATATATCTCTTGGCTGCTTTTAATATCTTTCTGTATTTTTGGGGGCACCTCTTGGCGTTGGCATGTCCACTTGGTGGCATGACTCATGGCGCTGCTCGATTAGGGCAATTAATCTTTTGGGTTATTTAATTGCTATTATTCAAGTTGACGGCGGTCATGAGTGTACCAATGACTATATAAACTATGGCGTCAAGGTATTTGCGTATTTACTTAGTAATTTGTATTTCTTTGATATCAAAATATGTATCTTTGATTGTGGCAAATTTGATATTGCCAGTTGTTGATTTTCATGGCACACTAAATTATTTAATTGGGTCTGGGCCAAAAAGCAATTGCACAAACATAATGTTCTAGAATGAGTAATGTAGCTTATTTATCATAATAACTAGCAGAAAATTGGATTTTCTAAAGCTTATAGTATAGATGAAAAGTGTTACTCATAATGCTTAATAGATATGAAACAAGCTCGAATAGAAATTTAGTGAGCGCACCAATTACGCTTACCACATAATTTTCAAATAATTGAAGATAAGATTTTCTGAAACAAATGGGAAACAAGATCTTAGTCAGCGAGTCACAATTAAATTCGATATATAAAACAAACTTACACGAGAAAGAATCTTGTTAAAAAAGTGTTTTTTAGGGTAATTTTGGGTCGAGAAACACCTCAATTCCTAACATCTTTTGCATTCATTTTTGTTAAACATTGTTTTCGTGATTTTTCGAAAACATATTTTTGCGCACTTTTTCATCAGATATTCGTCAATGTCTCGTGAACAAAATTTTGTATTGACATGGTTTGAAAGACTTTAATGCGCTCTTTACGGTGATATTCGATATGGACAAGTTCGAAATGTTCGTAAAATAATTCTCATTCAACTCACAGCTTACCTTAATTTAAAAAAAAAATTCTCGTTAATAGGAAGACAACAGAAAATTTGTAATTTTTGCAAAATGGCCTTAAATTACACTTTAGTTTTATTTTGGTTGCTTGTAACTTCAATAATTTTTACCTTATCTTTACGTATCGTATCACCATTTGTATCCAATTGTCTTTTATGTTGATATAAAATGTTTTTCACAAGATTGGCAATAAAATATTTTTTTAAATATTTCGTATACGGTGTTTAAGAAAAAACAAACTTATGCAAGTTTTGTGTTTCTACACCCAAAATTACCCCGAAAATCACTTTATTACGAAGAAATTACACAGTGCTACAAAAAAATTCAAAACACTTTTCATGTGACCTAGTGTACGTTGTAGGTCTTAACGAGAACATAACGATAATGTGTTTCAAAATTGGCTAGCACCCACAAATTTTCAACTTATTGTTTAAAAACCGATTTTTGTGTTTTGCGCGCACTCCAAAAATCACAACGTCGTCATTTTTCAACCGATTTTATCTAAGATTTACCCTTTTATTCCGTTTTTCAAAGTTTGACTGACGTCTTTTTTATGTAACATTTAAAAAATACAAAAAAAAGATTTTTTACATTTGATCTTCAAGAATTGATATTAATGCCAAGTACGAAAAGTCATGGTTTATCAAAATCGGTCGATAAATATTAATAATTATTATTACCCTGTAATATACAGTTTTTGTTTTTTAATTCAAATTACTTTATTATTTTATTACTATTCACTTTACTTTACTTTAGATAAAATTTCAATCGTAGTTCGTTTACATATGGTGTGTAGACTTATGTAATTTAGGGAGATATAACTAAGTTTCTAACCGATTTTAGTTAGATTCAATATTGTTGGTTAAAAGCTTGGGTAGAAAACGGCGAAACTTGATTCGGGCTTAAGGATGGCTAATATCAAAATTTTATGCACCTATTTATCGAGACGTAGGCAGACGAACTGACGGACAGAAATACAGAGGTACAGAAGGACATAGCCGAACGAATATTTTCCCCGTGTGTTTCTTTCGGTATAAAGATTTACTTAAAAATATCTTATCTGCTCTTTGTGCATAAAATATAAAAAATACGCGTAATCTTAGCAATTGAATTCATTCTTTAATTAAAACAGCATTATTGAATCTAAAAAACCCAACCATATTGATTTAGATTTTATCTTAACTAATTAAGACCATTAATACTTTTGCGATCGGCTTCTGATTTCTTTCAACTTTCGTCTAAAAAGTTTTTAGAGAACTTTAGGGTCAGGAGGAATACCGCAGTTAATATTTTTTCATTTATAAATTCATTAAAATTGAATGAAGTAGGCCTAAATACAGGAGGAAATAAAAGTTACCTATATTGCTTAATCTCTTTCCTCCCAATAATTATTCTAGGTGTTAGGGTAATAGATAATATAGCAATTTGTTTACGTTTTTACTCTCCCATTGTCCAGTATTATCTATAGGTTTTACCAAAAACTTTTTGCGTAACGTGATTTTTGAGTGATCTGAATGAGCTACTTTTTGACTAGTTCTATATAGAACCCAAGTTTCAGTAGTTAAACTTGATGCAAATTTTACAAGCACTCTTTTATTTATGAAGCAGTGCATTTTAGAAGTTTAGAGCTGCCGGAAAACGATTCGTAAGAAGATTCGACGCTGTTAATTTCCAAAAGGAGTTATAAAAAAAATGGCGGACGTAAAGTCGGGCGCGGACGACTTTAGGATACCCTGTACCACTAGCTTGTAATAAAGTCCGATTTCTTCACAAAAAACCAAAAACAGAAGAATTTTTAAGCAAAAATTTTTTTTGACCGATCGTTCCTATGGGAGCTATATGATATAGTCAACCGATTTTTATCAAATTTGGTACAGTGATTGGGAACTATAAAAAACTTTTGAATACCAAATTTGGTTACGATATCTTCATAAACAAACGAATTATTCATCTAAAACGCTTTTTTTTTGTCGAGGTCGTCTCAAACACCCCCATGGGAGCTATATAATTTATCCCCGATATCAAAAAAATAAAATAAACTTGCCTCCTATGGAATAATATGGGATCTAATGTGAAAGTTTGGTAACTCTAGCTCTTACCATCTCTAAGATCTAGGCGTTCACACGGACGGACGGACAGACGGACATGGGTATATCGACTTCTCTATTCACCCTGATCATATTTTAGGTAACTTTGGGGTGTCTCCGACGTCTCCTTCTATATGTTACATACATTTTCGGCTTGCACAAACTTAATATACACTTGGTACCATACGGTACAGGGTATAAATACGTTTATATTTTGTTTTTTTTTGGTGAAAAATTTGTTTGTAGTGTGTGCCACTGTCGAGCAGTGTGTTACATGTCTTTCCCCAGATATTATCACCAGCATTCACGATGAAAGTGTTGACATCAAGAGCAAAAACAACAACAACAGCAACAACACCAAAAACTGACCATCACGATAAAGTCCATTAAACAATTATTAGTTAAATTAACTGTTTATTTCAATATACAGCCGCAGACGCAAACAGTTGAGCCCAACCAACGAGCCACATAAATGATATATGAGGGTCCTGAGTAATACACACAGATGGGTATATGTTTAGATGGACGGACAGAAAAATAAATGATTGAATAGCTGATATTTGCCACATTATTAATGCGATTATTGTACTATGCCGAAATGAAATTCTAATTCTATTCAACGAGAGACGTCACTGAAAATATGTCCGACAAAAATACTAGCAGGGAGGGTAACAATGGTTCGGCTACAGAGGCGGGCGCATATCCCGCATAAACCTTTGACTGCATCGGGTGCTGGTTTCAAAAAAGGCGTTTTCCCTGCCGCAACCATCAATAACAACAGCAACCGGAATCGATGCATAAAGTATTTTTGGTGTTTCCGAGGCAAATTGCAGTGAATACTAATTTACAGATACAAATTGCCGCCGCGACGTCTAACAGGGGACAACACAGACAAAGTGAGCGACAGAGCAGCCCAAAGGTCTTTGATAGTCTTTGTAGGCCTGGGTCTGGGTCGGGGTCTGGGCGTGGGCCTGTCACCCAGTCTTTCTTCTGACTTTTCTTGTCATACCAAGCTGCGAGTGAAATTTTTTGGTGAGTTGTTTGTTGAAAATTCGAAAATTACGTGACTGCATTCGAAAAGAAACAGCCAAGAATTGTAGGAATGTAGAAATTGGGCTGCGAGTGAGCTGAATTTTAAATGACAGCCAGACGGCTATGATGACGGCTCGCAGTGCCGCCGTTTGGGGCGGGGTAGGCGTGTAAGCCGCTCTAATTCAGATAGCTAAAAGTCGGTCCAATAGCTCGTGCCTTGACCGGCTGGCTGGCAGGCAGACTGATGGCGAACGTGCTTGAGTCCTGCGTGTTTGTTGCAGCGAGTCGGTTGGTCGTCAAGTCGGTAAGTCAGGGGGTGAGCTTATAGAGCACACTAAAACAAATCGACAAACACATTTCGGCAATAATGTTGTTAATTTTTTTAGTTGATAAGGTCAAAGGATGTCCTAGACACGCTCATCAAGCAGTGCACTGAGAGAAATAGTTGTAAGATCTTATAAGTAAGCGCATAGACAAAAAGCTGTAGTCGACAGATCTTCTCTTTTGTTTTAGGTATTCTTATCAGACATTACTTCGTCTCCTCTCCATTTAGCTTGTGTTGACGTATGGTTTATGGGTTCTTGAAACGATATTTTTGTTGGAATTCATATTACTACGGTACTTATCCAATAAATTATTTTTAAATGATTTCCTTACGAAATATTGCTTATAATTTATTCTATTCAGAAGATTGCAGTAGTACCTTACACATTAGTTCTATAGTATTTTTAATTAAAATTCTAGCATGCACTTTTTACAGTGCATGACATAACTGTACGGCCGCATTTTTCATGTGGTCGCTATTGTTTTTTATTTTTATTTTTTTCAAATTTTCTATTTTCTTTTCTAATTCATTGTAATGGCCATCATTTGTGTACAAATTGTTGACACTTTGTACGGCATATGGAGGGTAGTGAGCGGTAGACTATGGAAGACTCCGAACAGCAGACATCACAGACGTGCGTGCATTTGAAATCGGTAACCGGAATGGGTACGAGACTGGGCATGGTTATGGGAAAGGGAATGGGAATGGGAATGGGCATGGGTGAAGGGGGTCTGGCACGGCATTTCTATTTGGTTGTGGACGAGCAAGTAAACAAGCTGACGGACCAACGGGCAGCCAAGTAAGCTTAATGGAGTTGTAATGAGTGTGAAAACTAATGTCGTCACATTACTCACGCACCCAACGTACAGGGGTTGTGTCTAGAGCTCGGGAGTTAGAGTTTGGTAGGCGCGAGCTTTCTAGAGTACTTCCGTGTTTACACAGTGCGAGTTGGTTAGTTGGTTATGGGTTAGGCATGATATTATGCAAATATTTGCAGATATATTAATTGAACAAAGTTATGTTCGGCAATATTTCATTTAAATTAATTGGAATTAAAACTATCTCACTTGAATTATTAACTAAACTTTAGTCTATATTAAAGACGTAATAGAAGAATAACTTTTCAGCTTAATGCATTTAGTTTGGTTTTTAGAGATAATGACCATCGGTATCGTAGAGGTAACTTACTCGGTGGTTCCAGTTCCCGCAGAAGAACTGGTGCATCGTTAGCTCAAAAATGCTATTAACTCAAGACACCACGGATCAGATTCAGCTATAAACTGTAGGTTCTCTTCGTACACTTATTAATATGCTCTCTCAAGGGCGACTGACAAAATAAAATAAATGAAAGAACAAAAAAAATTATATATACAATATAGAAATAAGTTTGAAATAAAAATGTTTGTCGTTAGAGCCGGACTCGAAGACGGTTTTAGGTATTTGGTAAAAAGAAGGAAGTATCTATCAAGTATAAAAAATTAGCTCTAGCAAATGTAAAATTTTCTTAATAGGCACCTACTATTTTCTATGGAGGCAATTAAGTTGCATTAATGTAACAGGATTCCACAAAAATCTCTAGAGATTTAGAGTACCAGAGAACTTTGAAGATTTAATTTTTCAGACAAGATTCCATATTAATTTTAATAAACTAAAACACTTGTTTGATTATTAAATTTTAAGAGTGATTTAAGAAAGTTTGATTTAATATTGGATTAGTCTATAATTTGTAGCATATTTTATAGCTTTACCGTTCCAATCTCTCATGATTAAATTTAATTAACCCGTCCAGCACTTGACTTTAAATGACAACCCTGCTAGTCATCAGTTATCATTTAAATAAAAAAGTTGCTAAAATAAGCTAAAAATCTAAAAATAAATCTGCTAAAAAAGGCTTAACTTAACTGCTCCCAAAAACAATTATTTTTCGTTGTTTCAGAACTTACATATTTTTATAGCCTGTACTTATAAGTGTACTAGATTTGTGGAATGTATGTAACGGACAGAAGAAGGCGTGGCAGAACCAAAGTTCTTTTTACCAAAATGCGATTGACCCATGTCTGTCCGTCCGTCTGTATGGACACCTAGATCTCGGAGACTATAAGTGCTGGAGATACGAGACTTTAAGTTTGTTGAATCACGTCAATATCTTCCCCTGTTCCCCCGCAGTAGATTATTGCAGTTTTTAGCCAAACCGTTTAATATTTTGGTCTGAAATTAGACAGTCATCAGTAAAATATTACCTAAATCGGACAAATACAACAAAAGTTAAAGCCAAAGTACAAATTTTACTTCCCCTTGCCTATAAACTGTGTCAATATTTGACACAATGTAGTTATGCTAATAAGGGACCCAGAATCACAACTTTTGGTAAACTGGTTTATGTGGCATTAATAAACAAATCCACATCCAAATTTTACCGATGCGGACCCGCCACCCTCGCAATCCATTTACGCTGTTTTCTTCTACACCCCTCAACATATCAACTTGATATTTACCCCATATAATTGATTTTTTGACATAACTCTCGATTTTTGTCAAAATCGGAACAAATTTACAGAACTTATAGGTATAAATATAGTTTTGTACCAAAAAACAATGTTTCAATTGGTAAATTCTTAGAAGCAATGAGAATAAACACAATTTTTTCGAAAAAAAATGTGCTGGATTCTACTATTTCGGGCACCGCCGCGAGTGTATTATATTTTTATTATATTAAATTTCTAATGATTTCATCAACATCGGCCAAATCTTATTCATTAAAGAAAAATTCGCTATATTTCGTTTTTTAATAAAGATATCGTAACCAGATTTGGCGTTTGGAAATTTTTTAGACCACTTAAGCAATGTGCCAAATTTGAACAAAATCGGTTGACTATATCATATAGCTCCCATAGGTCCGATCTTCCAAAAAATCGATTTTTTAACAAAATTTGTTGTGTTTCGTTTGTTTGTTAAGATATTGGGACCAAATTTGACATTCGTGAGTATTTTATAGTTCATAAGCACTGTACTTAATTTAATCCAAATCGTTGCTAGACTATAGTCCCATAGACCAATCGGTCCAAAAACATTTAAAAAATTCGATGTGTTTTTGTTTGTAAAATTTTGAAAAAATTTGGCTTCAGATCATTTTTAAGGTATTTAAGCACGTGTCAAATTTTATTGAAATCGGTTGACTTATCATAGTCCATAGGAACGATCGGTCAAAAAAGATTTTGTATAAATTCTTCTGTTTTTGATTTGCGAAGAATTGACTTTATTCAGCAGTGGTCAGGTATCGTAAAGTCGTGCGCCGACTTTCGTACGTCAGTCATTATATTAAATTACTAATGCTTTCATCAACATCGGGCAAATCTTACATTTACATGAACATTGTTCGACTATTGTACCTGACTGCAGTAATCTATGTGGTGCATCGTGAGTATCGGAATATTTGCAATGGTTAACAATCTTGCTAATAGCGAATAACCTTAGTCCAAAATGTTGTTCCTGACGACGTCAATCGGTTGAAATCTGTCAAAGTTATTCAATATTTCCATCGACCACATTCAAATGGCGCACCCTGTATCATTTTTTGAGTTCCGTTCAAACGCTGTTGTTCGATACTATCATAGTCCTTGAATTTTTTTTTTCCAATTTCGATCATATTGGAGATGTTCAAGTTAACATTGAGAGCTAATTTTCAAAACTCTTAGCTATCCATTTGGAATCTACGGTTTCAATTTTAACTACCCTAAGAAATGCTGAAACTAATACGCCTTTTCTGGATTATGGATTTTATGGATTCAAAAACAAGCCAACATTTTGAAAAATTATTTTATCCTATTTGGTTAACATGTTTACTCTAGATCGAACTATAAAAAAGCTAAAATGGCAAATGACATATTTTCTGGAGATTTTAATAGAAATCTTGAAAAAAAAAAAATTGAAAAACATCAAATTACATAAATAAAATAAACTTTTTAAATAAATACCATTTTCTTTGAATAAAACTTTTTTGATTGGTTAATTTGATCAATTCTCGAGCAAATATAGTAGAGAATTTTCGAAGATGTGTCTTCGGAAACGATAATTGGAAATGTAGAGAAACTTTATAGTAATTGATTTTGGTAGCACCCCTGATACTATAATAAACTATAAACTTAAACCAGCTATTAACTAACAAGACTCATATAGCATAAAGTAATGCATATTTACTATGTACTTGGCTTAATCAGACGAAGTAAATAGATTCCAGTATCACAATTATTTGTATTATTTTGACGGTTGTAGATAATTCACACGAATCACGCATCATCAGAGCTGTAGAGATATTATGTACGCAGCATTACCTAAATTCATATATCATAAATTTTATCTACAAGATACATGTGACTTCATCTGCGCTTAGACGCAGTGCCAGCGTACAGTGTTGGGTAATAGTTGGACAACAGCAGCAATAACAAAATAACAATTTTTTTTCTACGAAATAATAAATCTATTTTAAAACATTAGCAAACTTTTTAGAACTGCGTGTTGAATCATGCAACTTAAACTCTCAAGGTGTTCTCATGATTGCTCAGCTCTGATTGTTTTGTAGTTGTCAGTTTCGTTGTTGTTATTTATTATTTACCATTTATTACGTTGTTATTATTTTTACTGGGCCATTTCGTTTAACAATAATGTCTCATAGTTTTATAAATAAACTGCAACCGGATAAAAATAGTTTTTTAGCAGGAAAAAAAGAACAACAGCAACAACAAAAGATACAACTTTTAAAAAACTAAACCAATTTGTTAAAAACGATTGCAATGCTGCAATATTTTCAAGCGCATTTTGTATTGTATTTATTGCTATTTTTGGTGGTCATTTGAATACCCTATAAACATAGAGCCATGGGTATTATACATATTGTAGATAATATGCAAATAAGATTAGTAAAGCTGGAGGAATGTTGGTTGTATACAGCAGCTTTTTTGCCATTAATACAAATATCTTGAATAGCTTTAAAGATAGAGATATCAAATTTTGTAGGGACAAAAAAAATACCCATATAATTGGTTTGGGACTCGAACACCCCCAAAAGCTTAGAAAAGTTGGTTGATAATCTTTTGCGAGCTCTGATATATAGGTATACACTTCGGAGAGAATCTTTTGAGTCATATTTAGGAGCATTTTAAGTCGTACAAATAGTTCAAACTTCATTTGAATTAAGAGAAGGAAACTGTCGGTCAATACGACAATACGGAAGATCCCAGAAGCGACATAGCAATGCCTTGCCAGTGGCTGTTAGGATTTTATTCCTAACTCAGCAACATCAGCCTCACCAAAGCTGTTCGTAAGCCCTTTTGGTATTGTAATTAAACATTTACCTACTACCTGAGATATTTATAACTTTTTAAGTGAATGTTTAGGGACTTTGTTACCATACCATACCATACAATGTATATAAAATAAAAAAAATAAACCGATTTATTTTTGGTAGGCAATCGTGAGGAGCAAGAAAGACAGCTGTATTGGGGCAGTTAGCTTTTTTATATAAAATTCAAAATGCAAGATGGTAGACAAAAATATATATGTCTTACTCAATAGTTTCGATTTCGATAGTTGAAACAATCGATAATATAGATACAACCATCGAACAAAGTGAAATATGGCACACAAAAAAGGATAAATTCTAATACTTACAAAAGGAGGAGAGATGTTTAGTAGCTCGATTTTATAAATTTTATATGTCTGTATTTATTTATGACTCATTATTTTAAAATGGATATTATTCATACATATTTTTGGGCGATATATCGATTTCCGGTTTCCTTCGATATACATTGATACAGAATATCGATAATCGCGTACGTGGTGCCCATCGCTACAATATATATCTCATAAAATACAGCAGAGTGAGCTTCAATTCTTCTTAAGTTATTTGCAGATCACGCTGATTTTTAATGATCTTTGCAGTTGAAGTATTTTGTATATCGCAACAAGGATTCTTTTCTTTAAAACGACTACTACGCGAAGCTGCCTATTGTATCATTCAGCTCACATTTTATACGCATTTGCTTGTAGTTCACAACTGGTTTAGTCAGCATTGCCAATGAGTAGTAAGCACTTATGGAGTTTATTTTATTTTGTTTTAACTATATTTATTACTTAATGTGGAGACTTCTTATAAAGTCTTGCGATTCTTCAATGTTTTCCAAATTTGCGGGAACCAGGGACTTAAGGTTTTTCATCTTAAGCTCGCAATCGAAAGAAATTTTTTCGTAATGCTAAAATATGAATTATGTTTTGTACTATGAAGTTATCTTTGTTTGGCACTCAATAAGCGATCAATAAACAATATTGGGTAGGATATATCGAAAATCTTAAATCTCGAAGATCTACAGCATTACCAATCTAAAACTTTACGAGACCTTGCGAAATAAGAAGTCAGTAAATTAAGCAATAAGTGCTCACAATATCAATTAGACCACAGTAATAAGCTAGCCGCAAATTGAACATAACTTATAGAACTTGAAAGATTTAATGTCGTTGATATCTGCAACTGATTCCAATGCGAATTTTATTCTCGTTTGTATAAACGAACTCGTCTGAATGAAAACTTAAATCAATTGTGTAGAGAACTTAAGCCCTATAACTTTATAGATATTTGTAAAAAATTTGAAGAATGCGTAAAATTTTATTTGAAAAAAAATAACAACAATTTTTATTACCTTCAAAATCTGTCAACACGTACATTTTTATCAAGTTCGAAGTTACTACTATCTTTCCATTCCAAGAAGTAACGTTTATTATTGTCGAAATTTTAATTCAAAATTTTATTTTTCATTTTAAATTTGTGAATTTCCAAATTTTGCAATAAAAACTTAATTGGTTGTTATTGGCTAGAAGATCTATTACATACAAAATTCGGAATTTAAGAAAAAAATTTATGTTAATATTGGCAAGTATCTTTATTATATATATAAAGTAAAAGGAGGTAAGGAATCGAAGAGGTCGACCAAAAAAGTGGCCCGCTTCACTGGACTAAAATATTAGAACTTTTTTTTTTACTCACTTGAAAAGTTTATTTAGTTTCTATTGTTGATATTTATTTAGTGAAAAAATTAAATTCCTCTCAAGTTAACATAACAATTGCAATTGCAGGGTATGCCACAGTCGAACAATGCGCCAATTGTTTATATAGATATATTTTATTTATTAATTTGGCAAATTTGACTTAACATGCAAGCCACTTAAAAGTGAACAGAATAATAAAATACAAAAAAAAGTTCCACGAACCGAGGAACGCCTGCAACTTTATTTAACTGAACAAATCTCATATGCGCTGTGCTCAAAAATAGTCCAGAGTGTTGCTAAAAATAGACACTACATAAAAAATTAATGGAAAAAAAACATAAATAAATGGGCAAACCGGACTGTACATAATTACACAGCAGCAGTGTTCTTTTTAAAGAATTTTAAAGACCCGGCTTAAAAGTGTACTCCTTAACTGGCTTCTGACTGAGCTCAGTAGCTATATTTATTCCCGAAGTGTGCTCATGGCACTTGCTGTCCGAGTTTTGGTTTTCATCTTGTTTTGATTAAACAATTTCAATATTAATTCCTTAACATGCAATTTAAGTATTGATTTTCAACAGGTACTTATATTTGATTGAGCATAGACAAGACAATACTTGGCTCGAAATTGACTTAAATAAGTCTTAAGGCCCTAATTAAATAATCAAGACAATAATTGATGACTCTATATATAGGAATGTAAATATAAGAAAAACATAAGCGATACACGACTTGCAGATGACGTCATATGGGACTTGCAACTTACGGTTACAGCTGTCCTGACTAAGTGCGCTGAACATTCGGAACTAAGTAGAAAAATATTTAATTAAGCCTGGGTACTCTCTTTAAAAAAAAAGATGAGCACTTTTACCGTAAGTTGAGATAATTTGGCAAAACTTAGAGAACTTAGTTGCGCCCTAATATGATGCGAATATCTCTAGCTTTTATGATATCAATAGAATCTTTTCTAGTATATTACATTTTATCCTTAAAATCTTAAGCTGTAACTTTGAGATGATAAGTAAAAAAGCCCATTGCGCACCATTATTTTGAGGTGGAAGTGGGCTCTATGAAAAAAACTTTATAGGTCTCGACATAAAAGGAGTCCGAAGATCCGAGATCTAGACGTTTTATTCTATCAAAGTGAAGGCATTGGAAAATGCTGAATCTACTCATAGGAGTATAATTGAAATTTTTTTCTAATTGGATCTGGTCACTTATAATTTTACACAACTAAATGAGCTGGTTCTCAAAAACTGGCTCCAAAAAATTTGGTGAGCGAACTTGATTACACTGAAATAGTACAAAATTGTGAATTTTTTTTTAAAATGTAGCACAACAGTTATTTTTGTTTCTTTGAATATAAAAGACATTTTGCACTCTAGATCTCAGCTGGAAAATCGTCTAATCAGAATCAGTGAAATACAATACAAATCATACAAAATAGTTCTTCTTGTCATCAAACGATTTTAGAATATAATTTGTTACTCTGTGCATCTGATAGCACCATGCCCTTCTCTTAAACCAAGTTACTGAGCAAATACAAAAAAATCATATAATTCACAACTAGTTCAAGTAATGGCAGCCTTAACAGAACCACTTTGAAAAAATGAATTTTAGTTTTTTGTGTAGATGATATAATTATATTTTTAGTACAGTAGATTAAGATTAGCCATTGCAATTTACAGTGTTTGGTAGCTTTATAAATGGAACTTGGTCTGTTTCGCGAGTAGACTGTCCAGTGTTTGCTTTCTTCGGAAAACGCTGTATAATTTTTTTCTTCTTCTTTCGAGCGTCTCCGTTTCTTTGCGCAGCCAGTTTTCGAAATGGAAAAGGGAGGAGTGCAGCTGGGCCATTTTTCACTGATTATTTTTTTTGGAGATATTCACGCTTCAAATTCTACTGCCATCTCGAGTTTGGGAGCAATGTTTGTCTAATCATTCGCATTTGCCGTGTCTACTTCTAGATCAACATTAGCCGGTCTATCCGCTGTTTCAATTGGCTCTGGCGCAGTACTCGACTCCGCCAGCTCCTCCGAATTATCGTTTAGTTGTTTATTGGGCTCTGACAATTCTTCTGCAATTCTTTTTTCACTTCTTGATCCGCCTCTTTGTTTCCCTCTTGGTTTGCATCTTGATTTGCCTTTTGGTCCTCCTGGTTTTCCGCATTATCCGAAGGAACGGGCTCTGGCGTAACTCTGTCCCGCGAAACCAAATTCGCCAATCTGCGAAACCAGTCCCACATTTACGTAATCTAAAAAGAAAAAATTATCTTAAAAAAATTATTGTTTTTCAATAACTTCGCTACAAAAGTTTTTTTAAATAAAACAAAAACGGTTTTGGATATCAATGAAATTCTTTATTCTTGTGAAAGTACATTCGATGCCATTGCAGAAGTCCAGATGCTGAACCCAATTTTCGACGGTTTTCAAGCGTAAAAATACTACTGGAATTTCGCGTTCGATATTCGTACGAAGTTCATCAACCGTCGCTGGCGACGTACTTGGCGTAGCCCCACAGGAAATAGTCTGGGCCATTGACTGGGCCATTTTGTGAGATAGCACGTTCACCAAACTTGGTTTTCAATAAATAGATTGTGACATTCGCTGTGTGGCTTGTGGCGCCGTCCTGTTGAAACCACATATTGTCCAAGTCCATATCATCCAATTCGGGCCAAAAATATTCGGTAGCGATTCCCATTCACAGTAACGTGCCGGTCTTGATCATCATGGAAGAAGTACGGCCCAATGGCGCCGCCGGCCCTTAAACCGCACCAAACCGTAATTTTTTCGGGATGCAATGGTGACTCATGGAGTACGAGTGGATTGCTGCATGACAAATAACGCATATTTTGCTTGTTGACGAAGCCATTCAGCCAGAAATGAGCCACATAGCTGAAGATGATTTTTCGATGAAAATCCGGATCATTTTCAAGATGTTGCTCTGCCAAATTCACGAACATACACAAGACGCTTCTGGTGGTCAAGCGGCTTCAGTTCTTTTCGCAAAATTCGCCACAACGACGTCACAGAGATGCCCAACGCTTGAGAACGATGTGGAGAGACTGATTTGGGTCTTCCTCAATTGATGCGCTAGCGGCAGCAATATTCTCGACACTACGGGCAGTTTTTTGTATCACTGGCAAGGGAACAATATGGTTTGTGCCTGTGGATTCAAATTTTTCCACTAGACGCTCAATTGTTGATCTGGCAGGACAATTTTGACGACCATAAATTGGACGTAGCCCTCTTAAAGTTGAGGCTACTGACTCCGAAATTCGGTAGTAAATTTTAATAATTTCGACTCGTTGGATCGTATTTCTTTCCGTGATGAAATGGCAAACCTTACTGAAGAAATGTCAAGAAAGCGGGAAAGAAAAGTATGGCGTCCTTTGCTGTCCCTATCGGTCTACTTTTCTAGAGTCCCTATTGAAAAACCCGATATGAGCAAGCAGACCGACGCGTTGTGACGCATGAAAAGTTGGACAAACAGACATTTTGAAATGTATCTAATCTAAATACATCGTGGTTGTAACTTTAGGGCACACTGGCATCCTCTTTTTCTTTAATGATAAGTATTGTTAAATTTTAAAATATGCTTATACTTACCAATACATGTTCTTAAATACTCGGCATGCTATGTACTATAGCTATTCCATGGACTTTCAGCTTCGTTTTAAAACTATTAAAACTAGTATTGTAGCTTAGCTGCTTTAGCTATTTCTTGCTGAAAAAAAGTTTCATCTTATTTTAAATATTATAGCTTGTACTACTTTATTTTTATGACGTTATCTAATACTCCCGCTCTAGAAATCCAACAATTTCTAATTGCAATCAAGGTCTCATACACATATGTGGAAACGCAACTCCTTTCAATTGCATTTAAAATCAATTTAACTTTCTGTTAAATGTCAATCATTTGCACCCACACCCAACCCAACCATAAAACATTACGGGTTTTCGATTCCGGCTTCGACTGCGTCACTTAAAATGATTCAAAGGGGTATGGCTGGGGCAAAAAACAAACAAGCAATTGGAACGGAACGAATTCAAACGCTTATTTCAAAAATCATTTGTCATTTTGTGACAGCAAACGAAAATTCAATGAATAATCGTAAGAGACCGAGAAAGAGAGAGAGAGAAAAAAAAACGAATTGCAAATTCATTTTGAGAGTTTTTACTTCCGTAATATTTATGAAGTTGCCAAATGAAATGAGCAAACTGCAAAGGAAATGAGATGAAACTGAAATCTTTAGTTACGGCTTGAAGTTGGCATTTTATTAAACTTTGGCGTTGCTGCCACCCTATTATCCTTGAAAGGCTTAGGGTTTTGATACAGATCTAGTTCTAAAGCCCGCACATAAGCAACCCTCGAAATGTAATTTATTATGGAAAGGTTGTTGACACATTTGCCGAATGCGTGGTTAAAAAAAAAAAAACAGAAGCTAGTCGTACATAGCGGAAAAACATGACATAACATAACGGTAATAGGAAAATCATCGATTTCATTTGATTTATTTGCCGACTCTTTGCCTTTTTATACCCTCATCTGTACGGTGCAAATTCAAGGGTATTATGGACTTGTGTAGGGTATGTATGGGGTCGGTCATAAAAAGAACGCGAAAAGGCAGGCATTAGCGTTTCAGCCATGTTGGTTTTTTAAGAGCGGCATTTATATTAATTTACTCAGTAATATTCTACTATAATGCAGAAATTAATACAATATGACGAAAACTTGAAAGAGTAATATGCGTATGTTTCCGGAACTTACTAACAAAAAGACTGGAATGCTTTGGAACTTTCATAGCCATCTCATACTTCGTTATGAAAATATTGTGACCAGTAGTAGTGCTCTAAAACAAATTTAAGGCAAATTTTATCAAAATTACTAAAATCTAGTAAGTAGACTCGTTTGTGGTGGCTAATAAATAATAATTAAATATTCAGCCATGCTCCGATTAATTTTTGCTCGTTCCGAAAACAAATTTTTTCATTCTTTAAATTATATTATTATGAATTTCTGAAGAAAAAAATAAATTGAAATAAGAAAAAATATGCTGTGTTCGTTCGGCCAATTTTTTTAAATCATTTTTTTAACACAGGCCGTTTGATTTTTATCGCTGAACATATTGAGCTAATAAAGATTTGGATTGCAATAAGAAAAAGTCAAATATATTTAAATTTTTCCAAAAAAATTTTGTTTTTTTCGAAAAAGAAGCGAAAAAATGGCAAACTCGTAAGTAAAAATAAATATCGAATCCATTGACCACCAAATTTCACTATACACCTAAAAAGATTACAAATTTTGGCTTAAAAATCCGAATGTTAAATTAAAATATTACTTTTTTTCGTTACAGGGAAGAAACCTATTTTCAAAAATCTGCAGTCTCAAAATTCAAGATAGATCTATGGTTTTTTCGGCAAAGCTACTTAGAATATTGGAATGTTTCTAAAAGACGCCGCGAATCGGCAAACAAAATTGATCCACCCTAATATATTTTATTTCATTAAAATATAGCTAGCCTTAAAAAAATTCGTTTTACGTTACGAATGCTATTTATGAGGATAAGCCAAAAAATTAAAAAAAATTAATAATTGTTAGTAAATGTTTATCTTCAAGTTTGCATATAAGTTCTAAGAAATATATGGGTTCATTATAGTTTTAATTAAAAGTTAATCTTCTGAATAAATAAATACAATTTCTGAGAATATCATAGAATATCTCAAAAAATGATTTCAGTATAAAATTCGTGCTATTTTAAACCTATTAATCTTGCAACAAAACATTCTGTTTCAAATCACATAAAAAATTCGTTTTGCTGAAATTGGGAGCACCTATCATTCGGTTTCTAAACGAATCCACATAAAATGTGAATCGTTTTCCGGAGCAAGAACGATAGACTCTTTTCGCAATACTTAACTGATTAAAATTTTGTTGTGTAGTGTATTTCTAAGTAATTTATGCGATTATGGTATAAGCTGTTACCACCGAATAAAAAATGTTATCAATTTTAATAAGAAATTGTCATATTATATTAAATAATTGTTAATATTACTATATTATATTAATGATAGTAATAACAAAGTATTTACAGTAATGTTATTATAAAGTGGGATACGAAATTATATTTTTTATTAAGGATATATTTATTTAAATGTTTAATCGTTAATAACCAATTCTGCTGCTTAGTGAAGTTGGGGCTCTCACGACAATTCCTCATTATAAGCTTAAAAATTTACATTGAAAATAGCTCGCACAAATTTTTTCGACTGCGTCTGTCGGGTACACTGTTGTATAGCTTAAAATATAGACCTATACAAATTGCAACTCAATGTTCAAAACTGTTTAAAGAGTATCCCAAGGTTAACAACCGCCCCCAAAGATAGACATTTTTTTTTACGTTCCGCTCATGTACAACGCTTAACAGGATAAATAGACACGGGACAAACAACCACCAGAAACAACCAAAGCTACCACGATATGCTCCGATATGCTTGTTTTGTTGACGATGTGTATGTGTGCGTGTATGTGTTTATTTGCGTTAGTATGCGAGTGTAATAAATCTCGGAAATTGTGTCAGAGACATTATGGTAGAGGCGGCCATATTGAAATTAGACGCACTTCCGTTTCATATCGGCATGGCTGCTTGCGGTCGGTCTGCCATACTTAAATGGCCAAACTACATAAGTGCCGGAAATATCTGTACAAAAAAAAGCAACTCAAACCCAAAAATAAAACTGAAAAAATCCAGTAGGGTGTCTTATGTGCACATAATACTTATAAAAATTCATTCTGAGCAGGCAGACCTATTTAAATTAAAATTTTTTTTTTTGTCAACTTTGCGTTCTTTGTGCGCTGAGCTGTTTGTTTACATTTTTTTTTCTCAGTTTCAAGGTAATGTGCCATAAAAAAAAACAAAAAAAAAAATAATAAAACTAAACAAACGTAATCATAGGAAAAAAAATACAAAAGCCACAAACAAAAGTTGTTTATGCAACAATTGCCAAAGGCCAATTTATTTATATCGTAGCATCCATCCATCTAGCTGATTTATTTTTAATAAATCTATTTTTAGTTTCCACAAGTTTGCAATTTATTTATTTATTTTTATATCTGCTTTTGTTGTTTTTGAATATTAATGAAATTGGAATGATTGAGCACAGCAACTAAAGTTAAAAAAAAAGAAGATAAATATGTATAAATAAAAAGATTGCTGCAGCTATGGATAAACAAATGTTCCTTAAGTTTTTATGCGCAAAATTAAAATTAGAATACACTTGACTAATGGTGATTAAAAATAACCGCATCCAATGTTTCGGAACTGTTGCGTAGGATGCATTAATTAATATTCACAAATGTTTTTTATTATTTTTTATTTATGTATACTTAAAGGTGTTTCTGTTTCAATTGGTTTTATTTTATTGATTAACGATACAACGATAGATTTTGTTAAGTAATTTTAAATGCGTAGTATTTATCTGTCATCTCTCAAAATTGTATTTGTTTAGCCTGTAGCTTCAGATCCAAGGGGTATAACGTTTAATCATGGTACAAAGATGCATAATTTATGGCCTGGGTGCCTAGACAACTTGAAACAAACATACATATATCTGTTCTATCTTTCTATTGTATATCTGTTAGTTCTTCTCTAAGAACACCAAGATTATTATTATCTTGCTGCCGTAAGAGGCATTACTGTAATATTTGGGATTTGTAAGATTTCTAGATTTTGCAGGCGATGTAAAAAATTAAATCTAAAAATAAATCATATTATATACATTCTCCATAGTTTAACAACTTTTTTTCAAGGCATAAATTCAATAATTTAATTTATTTTTGAAGATAAAATATGAGAATCACAATTATCTTGGAGTGCAAAAATATATTTAAATGCAAATACTGATGATAGAGGGTGTCTTAAGGTTGGCCTCGGCCTATTTCAACTTTATAATGTTTTAACAGAGACACAGCTCGCGGTTTTTGCTTTGGGATGCTTTTTCACTGATAGTTAGCTTATACATATAGTAGTACTTTTTTCCATCTCTATCTATATTGTATAGTCTTTTTTGCTTTGCCGAAAACAAGAATACCTCGAATTAAAAGTCTATTTGCCACAACGCGCTCACAACTAAAGGAGAACAGATCCACCTGACATCCGGTTTCGACACGTATGAATTTGGAATAGTTGGAATGCTGAATAAGTCTCCGTACCGATACCGATGAATGCATTGAATGCAACTTGGGGCTAAATAATGAAAAACAGTTACGGAAGCTGGGTAGTGGCTTCATATAGTGGCTTTGGTTAAGGCAGTCCGACTCTATACTTTATAAGAACAGGAAGATGTACACTAGGGTGGCCATGAGATTGGAACATCTCACAATTTCAATAACCTTACCGCCTAAAAAGTTTTCTATATAACGCCTGTAAAATTTAAAAGCGATCCGAAGGTATTTGATGGGCACGAAACTACGTCACATGTCATAATAAATTGTATACTTCCGGCACCGTATAAAATAAAAGCGGAATATGGATTGATTTTCCAGCCGTCTTGGGTCTACATTTTTTTGCCGATCCAATAGTCTTTTTACATATGATATAAATTTAATAATTAATTTTTTTAAAGACCACTTAACATCAAGTTGTCTACAAAAGCTTTTCCTGCAAAAACTACAGTTTATAGATCTCCACTCTTTTTGCAAAATTTAATAATTTGTGTAAATTGGTTTTTATAGGAGCAACGAAAGTAAAAACATAAGTTCATTGTATCCAGGCCCATCGAGAGGGGGAAACCGGGGAGGTATTCTTCTCCGGCCCGGAGTTTTCTCAAGGGGCCTGGTGCCTTTATGCTGTCGTGAGTCGAGCTAAAGGTGTAATAGAGGGGCCTGAACACTTTCCCCCGTGTCCGGACTTTCTCTCTACGACCCTACATCCATCAAGCATAACATTATATCCTGCATCTAACATAAAGAAGATTGATTGCATGGTTCCAAGGATTACCTTCAATATGGTCAGAAGGACCATCGAAATTGATCTGTTCAAACGTCCATTTGTATGAATTTTCTAGATCCTGGGAAGATAATCACACTTGCCACTTGCTACACTTACAGTGTAAACAGTAAACAAATCGCTTTAAAAAAAAAAATTGTTTCATACGAAATTGTCAACATTAAAATTTTCAGGTTCACGGAATGCTTATTTTTATTTATTTTAAGTTTTTTCAGTAATTCGCAAACCCATGATACATAAAACTATGCTCTGGACGTTTCCTAGAAAAGTTTATGGCAATTAGAACGTTATATTCGATGCTTCCTATAACTCCAAAACTCCAAAGCTATTACAATGGAATCTTATGGCAACTGTTGTGTGCAGTCGACCAACAAATAAGGAAACAAATAATTTATTTAGCTTAGGACACGAAGTGGCTTCCTGTAATCGGTCTTTATGATGGAATCCAGTCAAATTATTGCAATCGACTTCATTTTCATAATTTTATACAAATAACTTTTTTATGACCCAATTATACAACTTCCGTTAAATTGCCGAAACTGCTGTTACGGGTTATAACAACAGCAATAAAAACATTAACAATGTGTGTTCCGTGGGTTCACCTGGCGCCGCTGGCTACTTATAATCTGGCGGCCTAGCGCCATGGAAAAGTCGTAATTGCTTCTACTAAAACTGCAAAATTCCTGCAACATCGACTAACTAGTATAATGACGCCCCAGCTTTATATTATTCTCTTCTCACCTTTTGATACACTTTTTCTGAAATCTAGAAGTATATGGAGTTTATACATTTCGTTTGTAACACTTAAGGAAACGTCTTAGATGCTCAGAGTCTATACCCAAATGTTCAGGAAGCAAAAAATATCAATTTGGGAAATTGCCTGGGTCTCTAAGACCCAAAGTGGTACGAGTAATTTTTATGAATTAGGATATGGTTCTTCACTTGGCTATATTGATATAAGTTGGTAGAATTTAAGTCAAAATAAAGCACCAGCAATATTCCAATCGAAAGAAAATATTAAAGATGTGAAGTAATCAAAAATTCACAGCAGTTTTAGCAATAACTAGGGGAATTATTGGGAGATTTGAAGTAGGCAAAAGCGAATAGCTGGGATACAATAGAGTGTTTAGGAGGCTATAGCTCGAATCAAATAAAAACTTTAAATAAATCAGATGAAAACTTTAAATAAACACATTGGACTAAATTGAAAAAAATATGGTTTGGTTGTTTGAAGCTAAGGGTAATTTCCGAAATAATTGGCTGCGTAGAATCCGAATTCGTGGTCAGAATTGGCCCATCACGTCAGGATTTTGAGTTATTTGACGTTATGTTCCCGAAAAACGTTTTTTTTCCGACTTTTGAGGTTATCCATTGGGTGTCCTTTAGTATCACTCTTACCCTTCAATTTCAGACCTCAAGAGTTTAATTACGAATCCGCAAAGTTATGGCAATTCGAAGTTAAGAAATATATCCCTTCGACGTCATTGACACTTAACAAGCTTACAAATACCGGTTTCATTTCAGTTGTAGTAACTGAATCTAACTATGGGTCCTTTTCGAAGTAATTTTCTGCGTAGAAAATTTTTGTGGTCTGTGGTCGCTTAGAATGAATATGAAGTCGGAAAAATAAATCCCTAAGAGAAAATTTTGCTAGAGAAATTCTGTAATAAAAAAAAATTGTCCCAAAGTTTTGAAGAAAAAGCTTATATCATTTATAAGCAATTACATTAATGATTGTTGATAAGCATATGTAAGTTCATCAAAAGTTCAAAAGTTTCTAAAATATAGCAAAAATTTAATTTTTTTTGTTCATCAATATTATTAGTGTATCTGAAAGTCGGCCTTAACATTTGCCTTAGTTATTTCTATTTTTGTTTGTTCTTATTTTACCCACGTGTGCTCCTTGCTACGAGTACACTTACTGCAATTGCGGCTACTTCTTCAAACAACCCAACACCAACAACAATTACCTGTGCTCGTAATGTGCAAATTATTTGTGGCGTGCATTATGCCCACCCCAGACCCACACCCACCCGTTGTTTGTTATGCAATCATATGAGAACATTGCAACATTGCCACCTTCCTCCCACCTACCCAGCCCTCACTATATACTCGTCGTAGTTATAATATCGTATGTGCTTAGTTTCCGAGGAAGTGTGCAATGTATATAAGCTCCGTTACAGTTTCGGTTTCGCGGGTTGTCGCCGCTAGCGTCGCCAGACCTGCACATTTCATTGGTTTTGCTAATAGTCTCGGGGTCTGTCTGGCTGGCAGGCGGGCTGGTTGTCGCTCTGGTCTGGTTTTGAGACTTGGGGCTTGGGTAGCGGCGTTGGCTGACTTGATGGCGCCAGGCGTAAATATTCTCTGTGGTATTTTTTTTTTTTTTTATTTGCCTGCTTCTTAAGTGCACCCGTGAGCGGAGGCAATAACTAGACCCAACAAAGGCCGATCTGGCAACAAAAGCAACGCCAGCAACAACAACTTACTATTGCGAACTGCGGCATGTGAGAGTAAATGGTATAATTGCCAAGTTTATAGCATTAATGGCGAAAATTGCAGACCAGACAGCAAACGATCATACCCTCCAGTTCTATTTGAATTTCTATTAACAGCTATAAAGCCACTTAATACATTTCTAATGGAAAGGCAATATTTAAATTGTCCTTATTAGTTCGCCCAGTGTAGTCAAGAGGTGTATGGGTTATATAGGGCTGCCCAATGCAGACGCAGTGTACAGACTTTTGACGATAGAAGAAACGAAAAAATCGATTGAATCGTTTTTGGGAATTCGTAAGTGGATTCCAAGACAATTCAATTTCGATATTTTTCATAAAACGATTTTGATCAAAGTGAGCTTTTATTGATTAGCGGAAAATCAAAAATTAAAAAGTATTTAAAGTTGGAAGAATCGATGGTGAAAACTTACGATGATATTTTCCAATAGGGACGTACTCGTCAATGATGTTTCTTGTAATATCTTGAATGATGCCTTGATGATTGAATTACACTTCATATTACCTGGGCGAGCAATATAAAGCGATTTTTGATATTGTTGCAAGTTTCTTCAAAATAAACATCTTTCAAGTCATTTTCAAACAGAATTTGTGGGACAAAATAATTAAATCTTTAAGATTTACAAACGTCTTTTACGAACATTTAGAAACTAAAATCTGTGAAGTCCGTACGTACAGTAGATGTAATGGAACCATGAATGAAAAATCACGATTCCAGCGGCATACAAATTCGTGAAGACGAAACTGATCGCTTTTTATACCCTGTATTACAAGGTATATTAAGGTACAAGGGGTATATTAAGTTTGTGCAAGCCGAAGATATATGTAACATATAGAAGGAGTCGTTGAACACACCTCAAAGTTACCTAAAATATGATCAGAGTATGTCTAAAGAAGTCGATATACCCATGTCCGTCTGTCCGTTTGAACGCCTAGATCTCAGAGATGGTAAGAGCTAGAGTAACCAAACTTTCACATTAGATTCCATATTATTCCATAGGAGACACGTTTATTGTATTTTTTTGATATCGGGGTTAAATTATACAGCTCCCATAGGGGTGTTTCAGACGACCTCGGAAAAAAATAAAAGTTTTAGATGAATAATTCGTTTGTTTATGAAGATATCGTAACCAAATTTGGCCTTCGACAGTTTTTTATAGCTCCTAAGCACTGTACTAAATTTGATCAAAATCGATTAAATATAACATATAGGTCCCATCGGACTGACCGGCCGAAATGATCTCAATTTTTGAATAAAACTTTTTGTGTTTCGTTTGTTTGTGAAGATATTTGATTTTGGTCTCTTATACAAAAATATGATTGAATGAATATTGGAAATTCCGTACATGGTTCCACAGCATCTATTATTTTTATCCTACTTTAAAGATCTTAGACTCAAAATGTTCCTCAAAAAATCCCTTTCAGTTTAAAGTTTAAGATAATTATTAAAAATTATTTTTAGTTTGGAAAAAACAAGCTGAAAATTTTTAATTTTGAAAAATGTTCGAAAATTACTTGTTTTCGACTTTGGTTGCTTGTAACTTCTATAAATTTTTACTGAGTCTGTACTTTTATACATAATTGTAAAGAACACATCAATACCTTTCGATCCACGAGATATTAACGAATAACGAAAAAAGTTGCCTGGAGACATGATTTTTAAAAATATCTCGAAAACGTTTCTTAAGAAAAAAAAGGTTGTGTTTCTCGACCCCTAACCCTTTTTTTTTTGGTGTAAACTAGTGTTATTAACTAGCCAAAACTAAAAACAAAATGAGAATAGAAAATCAAGATGACGACTTTCAAAAATGGCTTTGACTTTCCTGCAGCTGTATTGGATTGCCCGATATATATGAGGGTCAGGCTTTCTCAAGTGGACCAAAAAATTACCAAAGTTCATATTTTGTTATGAAATTTTGCCAGCATCGAGTTTGATGATTCAGATGTACATTCTGAAATTTTTTTTTGAAAAATTTTGAATGATTGATTTTTTATGAACAATTAAAAAATTAAAAAAATTTATGCAGCGATGAGATAAGACACGTTTTTCTCCGAAAGTTAAAATCCGTTTGAAACAATTTTTTAACTACAGATTGACAAGAGATTATACCATCGAAATACATTTTTTTAACTGCATATATATGTTTTGATGCTTGTAAAAAAAATTTTTTTATAAACAATTGAAAATTTAAACAATTTCTGAAAAATTGAGATCAAATATTTTAATTTTTATTTATGTAATAAACGTTTGAGAAATTATGTATGCAAAAATATGCGATCATTCTCAAAAGGATCGAGCACAGTATATTTTTATGTGTCGGAATACGCGTTAATTGCAAGCATTAGCAACAAAAAATCATTTTTTGTGTATGTATCCAGCGCGACAAGCGGAAAAAACCACCCTCGTTGCTGTTGTCGTGCTTAAGCGACGATCAATACATACACAAAAAATGATTTTTTGTTGCTAATGCTTGCAATTAACGCGTATTCCGACACATAAAAATATACTGTGCTCGATCCTTTTGAGAATGATCGCATATTTTTGCATACATAATTTCTCAAACGTTTATTACATAAATAAAAATTAAAATATTTGATCTCAATTTTTCAGAAATTGTTTAAATTTTCAATTGTTTATAAAAAATTTTTTTACAAGCATCAAAACATATATAGTCCGGTCAAATTAGACCAAAAAAGAAGGGTAAAGTTACATAAATTAACAGCAAGCTGAAAGTTGGTGTAATTGTTTAAAACATAGTTAAAAATAATATCTGAAAGTTCCCCATCATTCCGAGGTGTGCTAAAATTTTTATTCGAGGTCAAAGGTCAAAAATCTTGAATAAAATTGGTTTTTCGCGATTTTCAGCAAAACGGTAAGTTTTATCATAAAATTATCTGAGACATAATTGTAGATCATAAAATTCTCTATAAAAAATGTACTGATATTTTTTTTCTTAGATCCACCGTTTCTGAGATATAGCGAGTCAAATAATTGTAAAAGTTGTAATCGTCATAATATGCACACGTTTCCACGCCACCTATGAGGTAGTGTACTTAGCGCGTTTTCTTTAACGTGGTTTTCCCAGTAAGCCTATTAAGACGCATTTTTCCATTCCCCATAAAACCATACAACATCAGTTTTTTTGAGGAAAGATACCGTTTCAGTCCCATATGCAAAATCTTGGACACTTATTTTACTGTAACCTACTACACCATCGTTTTGACAGATCTGTATGGGCACATGAGCTTTTGCCTTGAAATCTTAAGCTGAAAGAGCTTCTTTTATTCGTGGCATCGGTTCTTCCAGTAAAACCGATTGTTTTGGGGTAACAATTTCAATTATACCCATTATGTGGAGCGTGTTATTACCGTCTAAGATATTGACATTGATATCAGCATTGTCTGCAACGTATTTAAGAAGTGTTCCACTTTCTGGCGGTAAAACATGAGGAGGACTATGAAAAACTGCTGCTGCTTCGTACATTATTGTATTATTATAAGATACACACAAGCCAAAGGACGAAAAAATTTGTATGAGGCGTTCAGAGCCGAATCGTCGATGAAAAAAAACTGCGAGGCCTAATTGTAATTTAGACTTAAAAGACCTTGGTCGAACAGCAGTCACAATACTATGGCAAATATTTGTGCATATTAATTTGAAATGATCTAAATTCCATCGTTTATTCTTTAAAATCACTCGTTCCGTGAAATATGTCAACGACTCTAGAATTTCATTGTTTAAATCTTCAAACATGCGACCTGGTGGAGGGTAGTTAGAATTATCAAACACTGCGGCTTGAATATCTTCGCGAATTACAGCCGCTGCTGCTTCTAGAATTCTGAATCGTTCTTCTTTTATATTCATTTTTTTTTCGTACCAAGCTTTATTCAAAATATCATGACGATTGTCTTTTAAGCATATAAATGTTGATGCTCCCGATTTTTCTGTGATAATAAGTTTATCCCCATACTTAATTTTTAGTCGCATCTTTATCGTCCTATTATCCAAAGTTGTAGTTTTGCAAACATTACTTAGTTCATTTAAAGTGAACTGACAGTCATCGCTGTTTTCAATGTAAATATCCCAGTGTAAGGTTTCAAGAAAGAAACCTGGCAATCTCGATGATACTTAGCTTCAGCAGCAACCAAATCATATTCATATTCGTTTCGAGCAATAACGGCTTTCGCTGTGGCATCGGAACGAGCCCGAGCTACTTCCAAAATTGACTCTTTAAAATCAAGAGTACTTACTTGGCTAATTCGACGGCGAGAATCTACGGATTTTTTTCTCTCATGCTCTTCATTGAATTCCTTGCCACAAAATAAGCATAGATTTGTAAAACAAAAAGCTGAATCACTTCACTACTGGCTTCATGCTCTTCGCGTTGTCTTTTAGCTGCAGCAAGTACACTACCTCATTGGTGGCGTGGAAACGTGTGCATATTATGACGATTACAACTTTTACAATTATTTGACTCGCTATATCTCAGAAACGGTGGATCTAAGAAAAAAAGTATTAGTACATTTTTTATAGAGAATTTTATGATCTACAATTATGTCTCAGATAATTTTATGATAAAACTTACCGTTTTGCTGAAAATCGCGAAAAACCAATTTTATTCAAGATTTTTGACCTTTGACCTCGAATAAAAATTTTAGCACACCTCGGAATGATGGGGAACTTTCAGATATTATTTTTAACTATGTTTTAAACAATTACACCAACTTTCAGCTTGCTGTTAATTTATGTAACTTCAAATGTCTAATTTGACCGG